>JABXJD010002580.1:0-49629 GCA_013375575.1 Percina caprodes | reverse complement strand
TGTAGAGGCTCAAGTCTTATTGTTTCTGTCTCTGCTTTTGTGTTAACTGTAATTCCTTTTCCTCTATTTTATTTGGTGGTGGCGTGTTGTTTCCATGTCACGCAGGTTAAACAACAGACAATCTGCACTGCTGTTTGTTCAAAACCTCGCCGCGAACCTTGAGTTGACCTCAGACGCTCAATTAGTCTGAGAGAGAAAGAGATGGAGAGAAAAGTGAAATGGCAACCATGAAGGCAGAGAAACAGGCAAATAGAAAGACAAAATGAGACTAATATCCATCAGTTAAGTTTTCTTTTTCTTTTTTCTCCCGGTTGGACAGCCTCGGCGCTCCAATTCATCTTCGTTCTCCTCACAGCGGTGTATTCAGGGAAGGTCAAAACCTGGAAAATAGGCTACACACCAGGCATTTTGTCACAAGACACCCTTCACCTGCCTTGCAACACCAAGAGCCGCACACAACTGGGACACAGCGGAAGCCAAAAATACATCAGGTGGAGCGGAGCAGCAACACTGCATGCATTTACACCCCATTCGTTCTGCAATCACGCGGCATTTGTTCTCCTTTTGGAATAGGCCAAAGACCGGGACGGGTTGACATTTTGTTGCTTTTTGAGTTTGGAGAATCCTAATGAATTCTATCAATTACAGCAGCCGATTAACGCCCATTTTGACTGAGAGAAAGTTTATCTGAACATTTCCAGGACAGACCGATTCATCACCATCCAATTTAGCCAATTAGCAAGAAGCACTACTCAGATTGTTATGTGGGGGAACTGTTAACTGTGTTTTAACGGGGCAGTGATAATCAATCTCTTGACTTCACATAGTGTTGGGTAGTGTGAATCGATTGTTTATTCTGGAAAGTCAGTATCTCCTAACTGAATTTAATGCAGGGGTGAATAGGAGTGATAATACAGTACTGTACTATATCCGTTTTCTCGGCAATAACTTAAGCTGATCCACTGACCAGTCTCCATCTTGTTTTGTAGACCTGTTTTTAATTTAATAAAAGCTTAGCTAACAATGCTCCGCTAACACTTGGCATTTCCCATCATTTCTTTTTCCCCATATCTGTTTTTGCAAAACAGATCTTCAAAGCAGAAGAGATTTAAAAACAAAAATGTAGGAGCTTCAGGTGGAAAGCAGACATGTGGCTTCTCCTGAGCAGAATTTATTTGACTATTAACAGAAAAATAAACCGGCTTATGATGATGTTGATGGAAGCAGTAACGGGAGTGTCAGGTCAAATTTCCAGACGCACCCTGAGCCTTGAGCCCAGTGGGGATGATACAGCAACGACACTAATGGCAGGCTACATGGCATTTGGAGCAGGAAGGTGTGACATGCAAGCCTTCACACTTACTGTCTCACACACATTTACATACCCAGAAACACACTCGCACTCTCCTCAGGGCCTGCCATTAATAACAGCTGACCTTTGCACGTTTAAGCTGTGAAATGATAGTAAAGCAGACCTGAGGATGACATATAACACTTTCCTTCATGTCTCTTCGCTTCATCCCTCCATCTCTTGCTCTCTCTCTCAATCTCTCTCTGTTTGAATCATCCATCTTTCCTTCCCTGTGGAGACACGATGGGTGTCTGTTTTCTATTTTTTGCATCATTATTAAAGCTCTTTCCTTTGTACAACAGAAGAAGCCAAGTAAAAGTTATTAATGCTAAAACAATTAATTAATAAGTTGATCAGCAGAAAAATCTACACATTTCATTAAGTGTGCAGAAAATCACAGATTGCAGTTTCTCTTACTTCAGCCTGTGCTCATGATGGAAGTCACTTGATAAAATCATCCATATATAATTAGACAATGTGCAAGAAGTTTTTTGTCCAAGTCGACCAGCTCTTAACTTTGTCCCTTTCAACTAAATCCAAAGTGTTTTTTCCCTCTGGCATGACTGTTAAAAGAACGCAGCTCAGCCAAACTCAGTTTACTTTTCTCTTTCTTCCTCAGTTAAAGTGAAAGCTTTATTTTGGACAAAGGACTAAATAGAACATAACAAATTGCCAAATTAGTTTCTCTCAGTTCAGTTTGAGCCGTTTCTCTCACTTCCTTTTCCTTCCAGGGAGGTCGATGGACAGAGACATTTTTTTTTCTGCCATCGCTCTCTCCTTCTCCCTCCATCTGCTTTTCAGATTGTTGTGGTCAGACAAACCAAACTTAAAACTGTAAGAGACGACCAGCTGCTATCTTTGTAAAGGTCAACATAGAATCCAAGGCAGCCCAGCTAAAACAACAACACACACACACACACTGAGTCCCTATGGATTCACCCGCCCTCACTCCATTTTTAAGTTATTTTAATTCCTCCATCAATCCTTTGCCTTTTTCTTTCTCACGTTCTCTCTCTCCACCTCTCACTACCCCCCTCCCCCTCTTATCTCTCTCTCTCGTCAAGTGTTCATCCTGCCTGCCAAGCTCCTCTAGGTCTGTTTGGAAAAAAACAAAAAACAGTTTCTAATTTGGTATCAATCTGAAGAGTCCCATTTTGTCGTGTGTGTGTGTGTGTGTGTGTGTGTGTGTGTGTGTGTGTGTGTGTGTGTGTGTGTGTGTGTGTGTGTGTGTGTTTGTGGCTTTCTCTTTTTATTCCCATGTCACACAGACACACACACACATTCCCACCCCCAGCATCTCAACAGACAGAAATAGTTGTTCTGACATTTTGGTCCACATTAACATCAGTGTCAGTGTTTATCTGTCTCTTTCTAAAACGATCAGCGTCATTATATTTTGGTGTCATGATTATTAATGATATATCACCAAATGTGTTAAATTGCATATGGAACATTTTAAGTTGACAAACGGTCTTGATGTTACACTTAAAGCTGCATTAACACTAGAGCTGCAATTAATGACTATTTCATTGTCAATTAGTCTGTCAGTTACTTTCTCGATTGTTCGAACATGTCAAAAAATGTCAATCAGTGTTTCCCAAAACCCAAGATGACGTCTTCAAATGTCTTGTTTTGTCCACAACTCAAAGAGATTGCGTTTACTGTGACAGAGGAGAGAAGAAACTAGAACATATTTCCATTTAAGAAGCTGGAGTCAGACATTTTTTATATAATTTAATTTAATTAAAACGATTAATCGATTTATAAAAAATAGTTGGCAATTCATTTAATTGTTGACAACTAAGGGATCAATCTTTGCAGCTTTAGTTAAAACCTGAACTCCTTGGCACTCTTTGGATTTACAGACTAGTGGCAGTCGCTACGTGAGTTCTTTTCAGGCTACTCGAAGATCCATTGGCATTTAAGTGATACTAAGTGTAGGGCACCCTTTTTTTTGAGGTTGAGGTTTGAAATTGGGGCCTAAACTATCATTTTCAAATGAAGTGCTGATTATTTTCTAGATTAATCTCTTGATCTATAAAATGTCAGAAAGCAGTGAAACAGTCTCATCCTGTCAGAAGTGGGGAAAAGCATTTTCAGTTTTATCTTGAAGTTGTAATGTTATAACGACTAGAGCCTGACTGATGAGGATTTTTAAGGATCGGAAAAATCCGATATGCCGATATAATTATTTTTTTTATAATCCAGAAATGCGTAACAAAACATAAACACATTTCCCTAACGTTATTTATGAGTTCTCACTAAAATAATGTTTTATTTTCACAACAGAACAGAGGAACATCAACATATATTAAAGTTCTGATCAATAAAATGTATAAAAAACACCATAGTTGACAGTCCGTTTTTATTTTTTAAATATTTATTTATCAGAATAATTTATTTGTCATAAATGATTCTGATGAATGAATATTTGAAAAATAAAATGTTTGTCCACCAGAGGGCGCTCTACAACGTCCCTGTTGGCAACACTGATTAGACTTTTTTATATTGTCCATTATAAATGCCAATACGATAGAACGGGAAAATGCCTAATATCAATCCACCGACATATTGGTCATTTTCTAACACATTTTTTTTACATGCAGCAGACAGAACAATATTATCAGTAGTTTGGGGTTGTGTGACACACACACACACACACACACACACACACACACACACACACACAAAGAAAGTTGGACTCTCAGAACAAATACCTGGCTCTTTAGCTGTGTCGTATTCACTTGCTCACTAGTTACTTGGTTGGTACGTGTTGAGGAGAGTGGGACTCACATTTCCCAGCTCTGACTGGGATTTGAACCGCAGCCCTCAGGGTCGTATCCTCCTCGACTCCTCATGTTCTCTGCTGCTGCTGTCCATTTGTCCTCCATGGAGATAAACTGTTGTTTACACTGCAGGCCACATAGGAAGTCATCCGCGGCAAGAGGAATTGTGTGTGTGTGTGTGTGTGTGTGTGTGTGTGTGTGTACTTCAATTGGTCCTCACAAGAATAGAAAATTAGCAGATATTGCTAGTTTTTAATTTTCCAAGAATATAGTGGTAAGGAATGAAACGCGAGTTTGTATTGTTTAAATGTTGTGAATATTTGTATGTGTATTTATTTTTGTTTTTTGCATATATGCAAAAGGGTGTGTGTGTGTGTGTGTGTGTGTGTGTGTGTGTGTGTGTGTGTGTGTGTGTGCGGGTGTGTGTGCGGGTGTGTGTGCGGGGTGTTTTGCATCACCACCCACCATCCATCAAGTCAAATGGGTGGAAGACAGGAAGAACAAAAACAAATGCTTCGCTCCGGCAATAATAAACGTCTGATGCCGACCAATGACAAGTGTTTATTGTGTGTGTGAGAAAGAGATGAAAGTATTTTATTTGTTTTTGTCTGTGTGTATATGTTTGTAAGTGTGTGTGTGAAATTGAAAAAGAGAGAAGGACAAAGCAAATAAGTGTGTGCGAGATGAGTGAGATGGAGAAAAGAGAATTGGGTGGTGTTTATTGCTTTTATCGTATCAGTAGATGGACACACACACACACACACACACACTTATTATACTGCTCAGTGAGCATGCAAAGTAAATATTTCCAAGATGACCAACTCAACTGCTCTATCCCAGTTAGGCTCATGATATACTTGCTTTTTTTACCAGCTCTAGCAGAAGGAATAAAAAGTGGATTTAAGTAATCACTCCTTTTAATAATGCTAAAACTCATGTTAAGATCCCTGCTTAAAGGTGCAATATGTAATATTGACAGCTAAAATTGTTACTGCAGTCCAAATTCAAAATACTAGAGAGAGTCGTCTCCCCGCCCCCTCCTCTCCAGACTCACAGTTCCCTGAGGTTGCCAGACTGAGACCGCAGCATCCACAACAATGTTGCTAGACGCTTGTCTCACATAGCCAGACATTACTCCACAGATCAGGGGCGTAGCTAACGTTAGATGCTAGCTATATTGACAGTCCTAAAAGCCCGTGCTCACGTGGAGCTCTGTACCCGACTGACTTTTTCGGCTTAGAATTAGCTATGGTAGGAATTGCTAAAAGTAACACTACCCCTCCACCCGATTGAACACACTTTACGACATCAATCACTAAAAGCACTGCAAACTCACGGTCCTCCCGATTTACAGTCTACCTCTCTTGGCTTAAAATAAGTCACTGTTGTCGGCTACAGGTAAACAACCATGGCTAGCTTGGCTAACCTTTTGGAAAGCAATGAATTGGATGCATGCATTATGTCAATGAGGGTCCTCACAAGTTGTGTGTGTGTGTGTGTGTGTGTGTGTGTGTGTGTGTGTGTGTGTGTGTGTGTGTGTGTGTGTGTGTGTGTGTGTGTGTTGGGTAGTGATGACCTCCTCCAGCTGTCTTTGGATAATGAGAAGCTGTCAGCAGCAAAAGGACACACACATATATACACACACACACACACACGTACACACAGTTACACAAACAAATGCACATGACATTTTCACACTGGAAGACCCACACTGTAAGACAAACTGACACATAGTCACTGACACACACACATACACACACACACACACACACAGTCTATCTTGCTCACTCGGTCCCAAATTAGTTATTTTATGTTTTACTTTAGTGAAGAGAGAGAGAGAAGTTGTGTAAAGGTGAATCGTTTCTCCTCCAGTTGCGATGTCAAGTAAAAATCTAGGGATGAAGCTGTTTGTGTAGAGTGTTTGTGGTCTTTTAACATGTTTATGAGGACTCAAACCCTCCAGCATGTGGTCCAGTTTGTCAGAAGCAGGTTGTGTTTCGGTACTGTATGATCTGGTTTACATGACCAGGTCATCAGATAAGGTCAAGCAGGGAGCAGGATTGTGAAGGCAGAAGTTAGATCATTAGATTGTGCTGGAGTGGTTTGAGAGGTTTCTAACTTCCAGCACTGAGGTGTTTTGTAGCCATTGTACCCAAACACAAACCATTGTAATTGTCAGCAATCTTTCTGAAAAAGGCTCAATCAACGGCAGTGTCTCTTTCAAAGTTTGGATGCATGTGATAATATGGTTATTCTGGGCTGGAGTATTTCCTTATTGCTAAATCCAACAACAAAGTACATTAGATTATCCACTGCAGACATAATACATGGCAAGCAGCGGCGTCTGTGGTGTGATGTTAATCCAAGTGGTGTGGTACCTGTAATGCTTTGATCGTTGCCATGTGATGTGTGATAATACTGATTGCCCAAATCACTATTCAAATGCTTTGTTCGTTATTGATTGTATATTAATTATTATATTTGCATACCCCCAAAAATCCAGTATAGCCCATGAAATAAGGAGCAGTAATCCCACATTATTAATTTATGCATCAACAATAATTATACTCTGTTATTCTCAGATGGAGCGCTGGCCGGCGCTGTCCCGGGTACTGAAATCGATAAACAGACAGACAGAAAAACCGTTCACGGCCTGCCTGGCCTGAGCTGAGTCACGTACGTTACAGCACAGAAAAATGCATGCTACCAAAGCCCGAAAATTAAGCTTGTTTACGTTACTTTGCAGATTGCAGCATGCACTGATGTGATTGCAAGATTAACAACATTGGCATCAACATTTATTTATATATATATATATATATATATATTTATTTTTTTATTTTTTATTCTTTAGTTATAATCGCTATTCAGTCTCTTGTTGTCATGAAAACATCGGTTTATCGTGATTGTGTACATGTTTGTAGACACACACACACACACACACACACACACACACACACACACACACACACACACACACACACATGAAGGTTGGACCCCAGGGCTCAGTTTGGGAGGAAACTCACTTTCTAATTTTCCTCATAAAGACTCTAATGAAGACTAATGTGTGTGTGTGTGTGTGTGTGTGTGTGTGTGTGTGTGTGTGTGTGTGTGTGTGTGTGTGTGTGTGTGTGTGTGTGTGTGTGTGTGTGTGTGTGTGTGTGTGTGTGTGTGTGTGTGTTAAAAGCCTGGCTGTTCTGTCTGGGAATGTCTCTGTTCTCTCGCGCCTTCATCTTTCTATCATTTCATTTAGCCCTTTTTAAAATTTTCCATCCCCCTTTTTTGTTCCCTCCTATTTTATTTTCTCTGTCAGACCTTTCATGTTTGTTTTTGTGTGTTTTCATCCTTCTGTTCTCTTTCATTCTTCTTTCCTTTCTCCTATACTATACTATCTCTTTCTGTTTTTATGTATTTCTAGTTTCTGCCTTCCTCTTTACACCTCAGATCATAATTAATACTGATCTAATAAGATAATAATATTAGTTGTAATGGAAATAATGACAGCTAATTAGACTGCTAATTTTTTTGGGGGGGGGGGTGTTACTGTTTGCTTATCTAAATAGCAGATGTTTCAGCCGTTGGCGGAAGATCAGCTGTACAGCACAACAACGTAGTTTATGTTAAGAGAAAAAATACATAATATAATAAGTCTAAAGAGACACTTTCAAATAAAGCAAGGGTGAAGCATGATTAATGTTGGTTTGAAAGGTGGGGTCATCTACTTTACAAAAACGTCAGTCTCACTTACTTCTAGTGGTATCTTAGACAAAGTACAGTTGAGATATTGGATAATCCACATATAATGGGGACTATTTCTTTGTTAAAAAATATTGCTGTTCCAACTTTCTCTTGTCAAGCTGCATGTAGCTCTACTTTTTTGCTCTGTCTGAATATTTGCAGGCGAGCTATTTTACAGTTGAATGAAAATGGATGTGTTTTGCTGGTAAAAAACAGCAATTCTGGTACACAGAATATGATGCATTTTATGTTTTGAGTTTGTTTGAAGGAGTCGTTAGATCGACCAATAGTGGTGCTTTCGGGTGGAAGTACCCTTTAAAAATCAATAATAAACCCTTTCATGAAGGGTCACTGTTTGTCCCAGACATGTTTCTCACTTTTTTATCTTTTCATTACCCATCATCCTCTGCCCCCTCTCTCTATCTTTAAGCGCACATCATTTCATCATGTTACACCTCTTTCTCTTCCCTCTCTGTCCATCATCTCCCCCACCTCTCTTCTCACTCTTTTCCTCCACCATCTTTCTCTCCACCTTTTCCTTCATTTTCTCACATGTCGCCTCTTGGATCCTTTAATCTCTTGTCCCACCGCTGTCACCTTTTCATCCTTCCTTGTTGCCTCCTTCACTTTCTGTCCATCCTTCTTCATCTCTGGCTATTTTTTCTCTCTGTCCATCGCTCTGTGTTTCAGCCTCCATTAGAGGGAAATGGAAAAAGTGACATCAGCTATTTGGTAAACGGAGAGAGATGGAGGGAGAGGGAGGAGAAAGACACAGAGAAGACGAAACAGGATAGAAAAATGGAAAGCAAAGATCAAAAGAGTGACGTTAGGAGTGATTGGGAAAGAGAGGAAAGGAAAACAAGAGAAAGGAAAGAGCGACAGAGGTGAGAAAGAATTAAAGACAGATGAGGAATAGAGCGAGAGAGGTAGAGATCCATCACAGATAGAGTGAGAGGCTTCACCTCATTAACCTCGTAATGCAGAGTAAATATACAGTCTAAATGGTGTGTGTGTGTGTGCACGTGTGTGTGCACGTGTGCGTCACGCACATCAACAGTGTTTCTGTGTGAGAGTGTATTAAAAGCCCAGAAAATCATGAAAAGAGAATATGGCATCACTGTATGTATATATATTATACGAGCTGGAAAATCGAACTTTTCCCGAACCCCGTGGGGAGGAGAGCCATAACATCTCGGCCACCAACAAAACTCAGCAAAGGTTGTTCTTGCTTGGGCTTTAAATTCTGGATATTCGGCAGCGTTGCCACAACGGACCAAATGGCTTTGTTTCGCATCTTTTTCCGCCGCCATTACGGAACTACAACTGTAGCGCACGGCCTCAACGTAATCGTTCTCAACCACTCCCTCTGTTTGCTGATTGGACCGATAAATATTTGACCGGAGAAAATCCAAGAGTATACAGCAAACCCAGACGTAGTACAGAAGGAAAATGGGTGGGTGGGGCCAGGCTAAAATCCCCCTGCAGCCCAAAAAATATTTTCCCCACAGGCCGCCATTGTAAGAGACACGTCTGTAAAACTGTCGACAGGACACCTTAAACTGCAGACAAGGTTGATTAGCAACATGGTGTTTTATTATAAATCCATGCACATAAGAAAACTTGCTATCATCAAGCTAATATTAGCTCGTCGGTTAGAATGGCTGTAAAGTGTTTAAAGGGTTAGCCATAGATGCTGACAGGTTGGCGGATGAGGTGGAGAGCAACAGGGCTGGAGTTAGCACAACAAGCTGATTGTCGTCCAAGTCAGTCAGCGCCAATGAAGCAGCGGAGCTGGAAGAGGGCTGTGGATAAGACGAGGACAGTGTTTGAGTGTGGCGTTGCTCCATTTTTTTTAGGGTATGTTGGAAACGCATCCAATGTGCTAGCGCACATTTGACGGCATTACCAGATTGCTGGTGTGAGGGGATAAAAACAACCAGAGCTCAACTCTTTATCCCCGCTGATTTCAAGCAACCTTTAGACGCAAAAGCAGAACGGATGAAACAATCACTGAAGCAGTTGGCATTTACATTGGCATATTTTATTAAATGATATAATATCTTATCTTATACAGCCAAGGTGGAACTAGTGTAACACCTCATAATGCACATGTTTTTAATTTTTTAGGGCCTTATGAAATTTCTTATCAAAATTCTTTGTTTTGGAATTTATTTTTTATCCCTTTTGGATTTTTTGCTTCTAAGCACTATTGACCTTTAAAAACTTTGTGACTCCAACTCACAATTAGATACATACAGCAAAGCACATTCAAAATGACCTTAAAAGCTTTGGATGCTCTCCTATAACAATGTTGAGGCCACTGCGATATCGGTTGTCAGAGGTTTTGTCAACAACAACAAAGATTTTCTTTCCACGGATTTCTTGCAGCACTTTTTGCATGTGCTGGTCCAAGACCCCCGCAGGTGGGCTGCCCGAGGCTGCTGGCTGTGGATTTAGCTTAGTTCTTGGGATGAACTTTTGATTTTAAATGGTCGTTACTAGGGATGTCCTGATCTCGAGATCGGATCGGCCTGATCTTTTCCAATTTTCCCGTGATCGGAGCTCGGCTACATTACCTGACTAGTCGCGCCGATCTACCCGCTAGTTACGGTGTCAGAAGTGTGGAAGTATTTTACTCTCGCGAGTGAAGACTGTCCTAAAGCTACTTGCAATGTCTGCAACATGGCAATTTCAAGAGGAGGTAGCAGCAGAGCTACATTTAACACCACGAACTTGATTCGTCATTTGAGGACAAAACATGACAATGTGTATGAAGCGTTTTGTAAAGCTGCAGTTGGAAAGGTTGCTAAAGCAAAGCAACAAACGCTGGACGTTATGAGGAGAGACAAATACTCCAACAAAAATAATAGAGCAAAGAAGATCACAGTCCGGTCAACAGTATGTTGACCGGACTGTGATCTTCGTCCGGACCCCTAGTAGTCGTTGGGGTATTGTTCAGCCCGGTATTCAGCAGTCAATTGAGAATTTCTTAATTTTTCGCCACCGTTGGTTTATCAGGAGCCACTCGCTTCGACATTCTTTTCCCCATGCAACAAACTCAACATGAACGTGAGGACGTATGGTTACTAGGCAACATGATTAACAACGCCATTTGGCCACGGTTTAGGTAGAGACCTTTCTACGCTTGTTGTTTAAACAAAAAAAAAAATGAGATGGGATTTATTTTTAACAAAATATATACAAATTCCATACAATCTCGCATGTATATGAGAATTCCGTTTTCATGTGTCCGTTCGCGTTTTCCGCGTCACGGAAATTTAGAATTTTTAGTTTAACAGTATAACAGCTCTTCATGCAACAATACTTTATCTTATATTATTACAAACACACCTTACAAAGATATTGTGAATTAAATAATTGCGTATTGTAACATGTTTTATTAAATTCTGGTCTACGTTACATGGTAAATAACTCTTTTCTCTGGCCTAAAATCCACACTAATTATTCAATATATGGTCGTGAAGTTGGCATTAAATTTCATCCCTGGTGGTATTAAAAAGGTCTTAAAAAGTCTTTAATTTAACTTGACGGATCCTTGGCAGGGGCCCCTATATTTAGTGTCACGAAAGTAAACCGGAAAGCTTAGAAACTTTTTTGCCGTCTCCGTGAGCAGCTCCATTCAACTGAGACAAAAATAGGCACAATTTTGGGATCTGGTATCCAGTTATTTTACATCCATGGACTGTACAAAGTAGTTGGAATCTTCAAGGCTTCATTCATAACGTTTAACATTCTAAAAGTTGTAAATGTGGAAAGAAGCAATTTTGTGTGTGTGTGTGTGTGTGTGTGTGTAAATGAGAGAGAGAGAAACACAAGACAGCAGTCATTATAATACTGTATATTTGCAGTCAGCTCAAACCCAGAGAACAGTGACAGACTGAGAGATCATCAGGAAAAACAAAATAATAGAAATAAAACAAGAATACGCTGAATGTTTGTTTCTATCTACACAGAATATCCCTTTAACCCTAATCCCGTCCCGCCCCGACACCACCCACCCCTTCATCCCTCCCTTACACATTTCAAATAGTCATCAACAAATAAAACACACAGTGGAATAAACAAAACTGCAACACAACAGTCTGCCCTCTTAGTAGGTCAGAAAATCAGGGAAATGTAGTTTCCTATGTTGTAGATGACGAGTGCTTAATTTCACACCTTACTCCTCTTTACTTCAACGGGGACCATCAAGGGTAAGTTCCCAAATCCCGAAACAAAAGGAATATCCAAATGATAAAGTTTGCATCAGGGCAGTTTAAAAACAGACAAATCAAGCGCTCCTTGTCTTTAATTTGACAAACGCCATAATCTGGACTACTACTCCCGGTCACAAGGGAACGAGGGCCAAAAGGTCCAAAGTCAAGGATTCAACGTACCTTTTTTTTTTTTTTTTTTGTCTTTTTTTTTGGATATATTGTTTAAAAACCACGCCATCATTTGAGAAACTGATTTCACAGGTTATTAAGGGTGATAGAAAATATTTCATACACTGGAAAGCTGCATCCAACACTTTCAGAGTTATCTCCTTACAGAGAGAGAGAAAATAAAGGGAAGAAGCAAGAGATACAAGAGGAAGAGGAGCTAATTTATAGAAAAGAGGAATGAAGCGAAAAAGAGTAAAAGAGGGGAAGAAGAGAGAGTTGGAAGTAAGGAGTGTACAGAGGATAAAATAAGCCAAATGACATAATAAAAGTTTTCCCATGCATTCTTTTCAGTCCCTGTACAGAAAACAAAAATGAATAAAACAAGAGAGACAGAAATAGTCTCCTAAGTTGTTTTTTTCTTCTTCTTTTTTTTATCCCTTCGCGATCATTTTTTTACACTTTTTTTCTAAACCCCTCCTCCTCCAGTCCTGAGCGCCTCTTATTAGCTGATTACCGTCCAATCAGGGAGGTGTTGACATCCAGCCAATGAGGTTGACTGAAGGTACTTAAAATCCAGAGGGGGTTAGAACCTTTTTATTCTTCCATCTTTTTTTTTTTTAATAAACCCATTCTTGTCAGCACCAATTAGAAAACACTCCTGTGGATCACATCGTGTGATTGGACCATTTAAAAAGTATTCCAATCAGATTTGTCCCTGGTGTTATTGTCCCACATGATGTCCGAACCAAATCGATGTCAGTCTGGTCTGTTTTTGCCTCGTGGTGACTGTTTCTTCCTTGCCTTTGCTCGGGAATGATTTGTATTTTCGGTTTTTCGAAACATATGAAGGATGAGAGCAGTCCCAGTGCAGGGAGAGAAAAAGAGGAATGAATGGAGTGAAGTTTGTCTTAAAAGAAAAAAGAAGTAGAGAGCGAGACGACCCCGGTGAGTCCAAATCAGGGGTGTTTCGCCCTCATAGTAGTCTCCATTGTTTCAAAGCAACATCAAAAAGTTTGCACGTAGAATCCCGCGTCCCGGGGCCGATGTTGCTGTGGTGAATCTGGGCTGGTGGAGTTTATCTGTGCGTGAGAGGGAGGGGGTACGGTAGGGAAGGGGTGGGGTTTCTAGAGGCAGTCCTTTCTAGAACATCATGGGGGTCTTCAGAAATGACCGGGAGTCTGAAAATAAACACACAAAGGTATTGGTTAATAAACAACGCAACACTAAAACTGAACCCTAACACAGTGGGTTCCAAACTTTTTTTGCAATACCAGTGTGTGATATATTTTATTATGTCTTAACGGCTGTATGGATCTGATAGGATCTCTATCGTTGTTGGTCTGGCTCAGGTTAAACTCTCAAACAATGAATGCCACAGAACTTTCTTTTATTATCCAGTCAGTTATAACAGAAAAAGAACATAAATAAACTATTTTTTACTAACGTAGATTTTATTAGGGCTTTATTATGTGGTATCGGAGCGGTGCATACTCCAGTACTTCAGAACATCTCTCCTTCAAACCTCTTGTTGCTACCAACTCGCGAACTCAGCTGGTGGAGCTTTAAAGGGTTTTAAAAATGTAGATGCCGAGTTTTCAGCGTTTCGGAGCAGATCTATTAAGCTCTATTTGTACACAAAATGATTATTAAAACAGGACGTGGTTTTTTTAGCTGAATTAGATGCATCTCGTTCTCCCTTTATACAGCATCCGTTTATGATAGAAATCTCATATCTCCAATTTTGCCAGGGTCGGCTCTCCCTCTCTCTCTTTCACTTGTTTTTTCTCTCTCATTTCACCTCCGTGGTTCGCCTTCCGCTCCCTGTAGTGCTTTTGCTGCACCCACCCACACTGGAGCGTGTACACACACACACACACACACACACACACACACACCTTCCTCTCCCTGCGGTGTCATTGTTTTCTGCGAACGTTGCAAAGTGTTTACATTTCTGCATAACAGCAACCATAAACCTGCCCTCCCTCCTCTTTCCATCCTGCACCTCTCTCTCTCTCTCGCCCTCCACTACTTTTTACTTCATCATCTTACCCTTTAGTTTTGTCCTCTATTCATCATTCTTTGTTTAAAAAAAAAAAAAATATGAAACAGGTTTGATGTCTCCGTGTTGGAATAAAAACTTTCTTAAATTTCTCTTTCATCTGGCACTCGCTCTGTTTCCTCTTCATATTCCCTGCCTTCCCTCCTTTTCATCCCTCTCATCTCCTGCCCTTCCCTATTTTTATCACTCCACGATCCACTCAAAACCCCTCATCTCCTCCTCTTTCATCCCTCTATTCTACATGCATCCCCTCCTCCTCTGCTCCTCCTGTCCTCTATCTGTTACTCTCATATTATTTTTATCTCGACCCATTCTTCTCTCTGTCCTCTCCTGTCCTTTTCTTTTTCTCCTTTAGGCAGCAGGTTTGGCCTGGTGCTTAAAACTGTCCTGCAACTTAAAAAGTCACAGCTTTGATCCCCAGTGCTGTCCTTAAAACTTAAACTTGTAGCTCCACAATTTCATGTCATTGTGTTTGAATGTTACTCAGATTTGTAAATTTATTAATTAATGTACTAGTGCACTACCTATCTGCCTGACAATTAGGAATAATATATATAATACATATGGTGCTCAAAGTTTACACATACTTTAAGTTGACTAAAAGAGAAAAAATCATGTGTTGGAAATTTATTTTAATACCAATTAAAAATGAAAAATCAACCCAGTGACACCAATTTTCTTTGTGAATGAATAACGTATTGTAAATAAAAATGTTCTTATTTAAAATACAGGTCATAGTATATACCCTATGTTAAATTCCCATAGCAGGCAGATTTTTACATTAAGCCAGTTATTTCTGATTCAGGATATTATATCCTGATCCCTTGGCCTTTAGAATTAAATAGCCCCACATCATCACATACTCTTCACCATGCTTAGAGATAGGCATGGGATACTTTCTATAAAATCATCTCTCAATGCAAATCAAACCAGGTATTAGTCTAACTGAAATAAAACCATGCCTATCTCTAAGCATGGTGAAGTATGTGATGATGTGGGGCTATTTTAATTCTAAAGGCCAAGGGAACTTTATCAGGATGCATAATATCCTGAATCCAGGAAATAACTGGCCTTTAATAATAAAAATCTGCCTGCCTCTATGGGAATTTAACATAGGGGTATGTATACTTATGACCCCTGTATTTTAAATAAGAACATTTATTTATTTACAATACGTTATTCATTCACAAAGAAAATTGGTGTCCTTAAAGGTTGGATTTTACCTCATTTTTTAATTTAGGTATTAAAATAAATTTCCAAAACATGATTTTTTTATTCCTCTTTTTAGTCAACTTAAGCATGTGTATGTAAACTTTTGAGCACCACTGTATATGTGATTATGTGATTACACTGTGATCGACATACAGGCCTACTTTCTGGTTTCTCCTCTCTCACAATAAACTGAAATTCTTTGAGTTGTGAAAAAAGAACAAGACATTTGAGGATGTCATCTTGAGATACACTGATCAACATATTTTTGTAACCATTTTTTCACATTTATTAGACCAACTGATTGATTAATTGAAAAAAGTTAATCGACAGATTAATCAATCATCACAATAATCGTGAATTGCATGATTACTTTATTTACTTTACATTAATTGAATTACTCAATACATATTTTATTCTATAAAATATCAGAAAATTGTTAAAAGGAAATTAAATTGGGACGATATATTGTTATTGTTTTTTTCTTTCCAATTATTGACATTATCAGCGTCAAAAATTGAGTGTTAGTGGGTCTACATTTCAGAATAAACCACACTGGTCATGGCCAGTATGATGGTGTTTATTAATGTACTGCACTGCATTTAATAAAACAAAAATTGCATTTAATAAAACAAAACCAACGGCTGTGATTCCATCTTTAACTTTGGGAAGCTGTTGCCAATGTCAAATGTGTTAAGTTCACATTCCCAGGTACAGTATTTCCAAAAAGGCAATGTGGTTAAAATCAATATCCTATTTATTTAATATTGTGCATTAAATCATACAAAAGAGGAAATTTTAGAAACACAGAAAGATCCTACGACAATACAATTTCACTTAAGGCGATTTTAATTTTGAAAAATGACATTTCCAATCAATTAGTATTTTGCATCTTGTCTTCCAGGTTTCCGAGATGTTCCTGGAGCTTTCCTCACCATCGTCCACAATCTGTTTAAAGCTTCTCCAGCTGGGAGTATCTTCTAGAGGACTTCTTCCAGAATATTACATGATGTACTGCATGTAGAAGTTTAAATTTAGCATCAACAAAAGGGATGAATCGTTTATTTTTTTTATTTGAAGATTATTTTTTTGGACATGTTAGGCCTTTGATTTTATAGGATAGCTGAAAACATGAATGGGGATAGAGAGAGGGGGATTGACATGCAGCAAAGGGTCAAAGGTCAGAGTCTAACCCACGGTTGTTGCATTGAGGAGTAAAAGGAGTAAACCACTATATATATATATATATATATATCATCCGCTTATCTGGTTGCAGGGGCAGCAGCTCCAGCAGGGGACCCCAAACTTCCCTTTCCCGAGCCACATTAACAGCTGTGACTGGGGGATCCCGAGGCGTTCCCAGGCCAGGTTGGATATAATCTCTCCACCTAGTCCTGGGTCTTCCCCGAGGCCTCCTCCCAGCTGGACGTGCCTGGACCACCTCCCTAGGGAGGCGCCCAGGAGGCATCCTCACCAGATGCCGAACCACCTCAACTGGCTCCTTTCAACGCGAAGGAGCAGCGGCTCTACTCCGAGCTCCTCTCAGATGACTGAGCTTCTCACCCTATCTCTAAGGGAGACGCCAGCCACCCTCCTGAGGAAACCCATTTTGGCCGTGTGTGTGTGTGTGTGTGTGTGTGTGTGTGTGTGTGTGTGTGTGTGTGTACATGTGTACAGTATATGCGCTACCAGGTGAGCTACCCAGGCGTCAACAAGAGGGATCTTTTTTTGTGTTTATTAATTTTATTCTTTTGCTTATCTTTCCTTTTGGTGTTACTAATTGACTTGGCAACCCTGTTTCCCCTTCTACTCTCTCCTGTGTGTGTGTGTGTGTGTGTGTGTGTGTGTGTGTGTGTGTGTGTGTGTGTGTTGTCCTGGTTAAAAATGACACTGACCTGCCTTGTTAAACCTAACAGCTGGGAGGAGGAAATGTCACCAGGTCTCGGAACAAGGTCACATTTTTCAAAACTACCTCCTGAGGAATCTGCACCCTCCTCCTCCCTCTTTCTTCTGTCCTCCTTTTCCTCTCCTCCTATCCCAGACATCCCTCTTTCCTTCACCCTCCCCCTTTTTCCCACCAGCTTTTCTTCTCCTGTCATCCTCCTTCTTCACTTCTGTTCTTTACCCTTTTTTCTTATCCTTCATTAAGCCACTATCTGCTTTTTTTGTCTCCTGTTCCTCTTAATTTTTTCTTTTGACCACATCCCTTTC
This sequence comes from Percina caprodes, assembly GCA_013375575.1. Lineage (NCBI taxonomy): Eukaryota > Metazoa > Chordata > Actinopteri > Perciformes > Percidae > Percina > Percina caprodes. The sequence goes on along the minus strand of JABXJD010002580.1, from coordinate 31,890 downwards.
TTCCGACTTCTCTCCATCTTTCATTCTTTCTTTTCCACCTCCTCTCGTCCACAGATTCTTCCTCCCCCGCTCTCTGTCTTTTGCTGCCATATCTTACGACTCTAATTTTTTTCATCATTCCCCATCCGCTGCATCCTTTACTTTCATATTCTTTCATGACTCTTTCCTCCACTTCTCTATCAATTTTATTCTTTCCTCCTTTTTATTGTAGCTCTCATCACCTCTCTTTTCTCCCCACTCTTGTTGTCACCTCCTCTTCTTTTCTCCACTTTTTCTCTTGACTTCTCACCCCCCATCTATACTTCCTGCCCTTTAAAACATCCTCTCAATTTCTATCAATTGTAGCTCATATCACCTCTTTCTTATCCTCTTTTCTCTCCAATCATCTTTCTCATACCTCAACTGTTTTTCTTCTGCCATATCTAACTTTTGCTCTCACCCCCAAACCATCTTTAAATCTTTTCTCCTCCAACTCTTTTTCCTTCCCCTACTTACATACAATGTATTATTTCCTGTTTTTTTCACATTTTATTTCTCCACTTCTGTTCTTGTCCTTTCCCCCTATTTCCCTCCCATTACTGTTTCCTCCCCAATCCTCTACAGTTACTCTCCTCCTTTTCTTTTGTCCTACCCCTCAATCTTTGTCAATTTTATTTGCTCCTTTCTTCCTTCTCTGTGCTTCTGCCCTCCACCTGTTCTTCCTTCTTTTCTCATTTTATTTCCTCTCCTACTTTGTCCATCCTTTGCCCTACTTCCACACTTTTCCCCTCCCCCATCTCCTTTGCCCTCTCTTCTTCCTCATTTTCTTCCCACATCTCATCTAATATTTTTACTGGCCAATTAGTCTGGTCAGCTTTAAACAACTGAGAGAAACTGATCTTACTCCTTTTCTTTTTAACCCTCTCTCTCTCTCTCTCTCTCTCTCTCTCTTAACCCTGCTTCTCTTTTTTTTCTCTCCCTCACTCTTTCTGATTGTAATGCAATGTCTTTCTTTGTATTCAGCAGTTTTCTTCTCACTCGTTAATTAAGAGTGCGGAAGGTGAGAGAGGAAGGGGAGGTGTGTGTGTGTGTGTGTGTGTGTGTGTGTGCTACCGTAGGTGTAAAATGCTCTTATGGCAGGAGGGAGTGTGTGTGTGTGTCAATGTGTGAGCAAGGCAGCAAAGGGGTCCTACTGGGCCAATCAACATTAATGAAATCAGGTGGGTCCATGTGTGTGTGTTTGTCAGAGTGCTTCGCTTGCAGAAGTAGAGAGGGGATCTAAAAGGGTCTAAAGAGGAGAGAGAGCTAATTAGAGTTCCCTTCCTCACGCTCACCAGTGTGGCTCACGCACACATACACACCTATAGGTATAGACTACACACACAGGTTGAGTGTGTGTGCACGCTTGTATGTATTCATTTATACACACGCAGAGTTTCAAATGAAGGTTTTCAATGTCAGGGAGGACTGAGCACAGCTGGTGGAAAGAGACGACATGCATACTAACACACACACGTCAGTACTGTACTTGTGAGGACGCTCATTGGCATAATGCATTCCCCAAGTCCATAACTGTGACCTAATTTCTGAGTTTTAACCCTCCAACAATCTTGCAAAAGTGAGGACAGGACAGTGAAAAAAGTGTCCCAAAATTTCCCCTTTATCCAAAATGTCTTTTTAGAAAATGAGACTATTATGACTTACTGTGACTTTCATCAAATCTTTCAACATGCTACACTGTGACTTTTTTGACATATAATACTATTACTTCTTGCCGACTTTTGACATACTACACTATGATTTTATTTGGATTATTTTCTAAATACTACTGACTTTTTTATGACTTTTTTTTTTTACTGGGTTGCTGTGGTAAGGACTGAACCTTAAAGGTCAGATATTAGGCTTTTTTGTGTTTTCTGTCATCTACAATGTTTTAGGCTGAATCTCATTTCTCTGTTACCCCTTCCCCTTCGTCTTACCCCTAGCCCTTGGCCCTCGAAACCTAGTGGTACGGGCTAGGGGTGAAAATATACCCCTATGAAATGAGACAACCCTTGATTACGTCACCATACGGTATTGATCACACACTTTGTCGATTTGCGTGGGTTTTGACAACAGTGTCAAATGCATGTATATATTTTAGTTATTTTATGTTCACTTTGGTGGTGGTGATGCAGATGTTCTTATCTTTGTATAAATTTTTGTATACACACTGCATGGTGTGTTGTATATCTGTTTCAGTTATCACCGTTTTGAATGTCATTGATGTTCAGAATCACTTTCTTTGTTAACAAAAATCTGTCTTTATTGCCCAGTAAATTAAACTTAACAGGCAAAAACACTACATAAAATATATTATATTACAGAACTATTATCAACTATTAGAACCATAACTTACATGTCACACATATTAAAAAGGCACTCAAAAAAGACACACAACCACCAACTACAGCTATTCTGATATTCCAGACCAGTCTGTCAACCTTTCCTCCAACCCCATTTCTTTCATTTGTGTCACATATCATAAGCAATAACAATGTACATGTGCATGAACAGGAATTAATTACAAATGATTACAATAATACAGTACCAAAACAATAATGAATGGCTACAACATGAACACATGATCTAAGAAACTTCTGCTCGTTTTCAGCCCGAAAGTGGACCAGCTGCCGGGTTTCCTCCGGCGTCCCTGTGTGATACAGGACGTTTTATTTATATATATATATATATATATATATATATATATATATATATATATATATATATATATATATATATATAAAACCCTAACCCTATATCGTATCAATGTATATAACGTTTCAATGTCTCCAAAGCAACACTGATAACAAACTAAATTCTCTGCTAATGGTTAAAACTGTAGACATGCATGGAGTCCAATCAAGGCAGAGCAATGCGGGACTGTTGTGCAAATCAGCAATGTAACGTTAATGATTAGCATTAGCATAGCAAGCTAGCAATTTTTAAAGCAATTACATATGTACAGGACTGTGTAGAGCACAAAACAAGAATGTCGTGATTTTTAAATCAATTATTTAAGCCGAAAATACTTACATTTATGGCACTTTTTGGTCAATCTGGCAGCCATTGTTGCCGGTCATGCAGTGTATTCTGGGTACCCCTCGTTTTCAAGTAAGCTTGGGACTTTGCTTGGTTTTAAGGGGTATGTTGCCCTTCCCCTTGATAAAAAGCACTATTGGGATAGCCCTTACTCTCACGTGAACGTGCAAAACTAAGGGGAAGGGGTAAGAGAGAAATGAGATTCAGCCATGATGTCGAATTTTCATGTTAAACGTGGCCAAAACTTCAAATAATTAGATAAACATATTTTAGACAAATCCCTGTGAGCTAAAATGTTCAGATTAACCAACTATTGGGAAAACCCCTGTTTCAAGTGTTACACAACTGTGAGCTGGCCTTCTATGATTGGTCATCTGCTCCAAGTAGGCAGAAGGACTTTAAACCCCTGCAGTGTTAACATTGTCCCATGTAAACATGCTAAAGGCAGTAAAAAATGTCACCATGGCTGCCAGTGTCATTAAATTCCCCCCAATTCCAGGTTATATTACTCCTGAAATATTTTCTGTTTGTAGTATTTGGTTTAAAACCTTTATTTGCTACATTCTATTATTGTCAATTGCTACGTGACTTTTTTTTCTGACTTTTTTGACAGTCTATGGCTTTTTTGGACATAGTATGGATTGCTTTGCCTTTTTATGATATTTCTTCAACTGACTTTTTTTAAACATACTATACTTTGGCTTTTTTTTTTTCTTCAACGCACTGTGAAATGTTTGTCTAAAGTGCTATGAAAACTTCAGCTTTCTAGGACCCACCAACTCCCAGGACCTGAAGTGGGCATCCAACATCGACCCAGTAATCAACAAGGCCCAGCAGAGGATGTACTTCGTGCGCCAGCTCAGAACCTGCTTTAGGAGCTGATGCTCCAGGTCTACACTGCAATAATCAAGTCTCTTGCAGACCCATCACTCCGTGGACACAACCCGTTCCAACTTCTCCCCTCTTGTAGGCACAACAGAACACTGTATGCCAAAACAAAGTTTCTTCCTACAGGCCATCACACTATATATTTTTTGTAGTTTTGATTGTACACACTTTATCATACATGTCATTGTCAAAATGAAAACCTAAGCTACTGTGTATATATACTGACATGTATAAGCATTCACTGTACATATCCACCCATGTCATGTATAAAAAGCAACCGGTTACATTAACCATTAAATATTTATTCCACTACTGTATTATTGTTTACAATTATTTACATTGCATGTTGTTGTATTGTGTGTGTGTGTATATATCAATAAAGAATTTATAATAAAAGGGTGATATGAAGAAAATCAAATATCACAGTATTTTTCGAACAAATGAATCAATGTCAATATTGCAGCAATATTGTAGAGTTGACTAGTGGTGCTTTTACTCACTTTACTGTAATGAAAATTGTAATTCCAGGAAAAGACAACACCATGTCATATTATGTTGTGAAAAAGTCATAGTATGTTAACAGCGGAAAAAGAATATGGTATGTTGAAAAACGTAATTTCCTTAAAAAGTCATATTAGTATGTCAAAAAAAGTCATAGTATATGGAAAAACCCCACAAAAAGTCATCATAGTATTATGTCAAAAAATTTTATGTCATAGTATCAAAAAAAAAAGTCAGGGTATTGTATGTATGTATGTTGAATAAAAAGTCATAGTACAATATGCAGGAAGAAGTCAGGGTATAGTATGTCTAGCTCACCCAGTAAGCGCGTTTGCCCCATGTTGGCTGAGTCCTGCAGCGGTGCAGGTTCAAATCCGACCTGTGGCTCTTTGCTGAGTGTATTGTATGTTAAAAAAAAAATTCATTATCAGTGTCGAAAAAAGTCAGGGTATAGAATCTATGAAAAAATGTATTAAACAGTCATAGTTTAGTATTTTGAATAAAAAGTCTCTTTACCCCTTTCAAGTCTATCTACTGTCAAAACCCCCCCTCAAAAAAATTCATATTATAGTATGTCAAAAAAAGTCATAGTACAGTAAGCAGGAAAAGGTCAGTATAGTATGTTGAAAAAGAAGTCATAAAATAGTCATAGTATAGCATGTCGAAAAAAGTCATAGTATAGTATTCGGAAAAAAATTACAAAAAGTCATAGTATAGTATGTTGAAAAAAATCAAAAAAAGTCATAGTATAGTATGTTGAAGAAAATCAAAAAAAGTCATAGTATAGTATGTTGAAAAAAATCAAAAAAAGTCATAGTATAGTATGTTGAAAAAAAATCATAAAAAGTTATAGTATAATATGTTGAAAAAAAGTCATAGTATAGTATGTTGAAAAAAAGTCATTGTATAGTATGTTGAAAAAAAAAAGTCATAGTATAGTACGTCGAAAAAAATCATAGTATAGTATGTTAAAAAAAATTACAAAAAGTCATAGTATAGTATGTAAAAAAAGTCATAAAATAGTCATAGTATAGCATGTCAAAAAAAGTCATAATATGTTGAATAAAAGTCATAGTATGTCGAAAAAAAACCCATAAAAAGTCATAGTATAATATGTTGAAAAAAATCATAAAAAGTTATAGTATAATATGTTGAAAAAGTAATAGTGTACAAAAAGTCATAGTATAGTACGTTGAAAAAAGTCATAAAATGGTCATAAAATAGCATGTCGAAAAAAGTTATAGTATAGAAAAAAAAAATTACAAAAAGTCATAGTATAGTATGTCAAAAAAAATTACAAAAAGTCATAGTATAGTATGTCGAAAATAGTCATAGTATAGTATGTAAAAAAAAAGTCGTAAAAAAGATCATGGTATCGTATGCTGAAAAAAGTCATAAAATAGTCATAGTGGAGCATGTTGAAAAAAGTCATAGTATAGTATGTAAAAAAAAATCAAAAAAAGTCATAGTATAGTATGTCGAAAATAGTCATAGTATAGTTGTAAAAAAGATCATGGTATCGTATGCTGAAAAAAGTCATAAAATAGTCATAGTATAGCGTGTTGAAAAAAGTCATAGTGTAGCATTCTGAAAGAAATTACAAAAAGTCATAGTATAGTATGTCGAAAAAAATCATAAAAAGTCATAGTATGTTGGGAAAAATCAAAAAGTCATAGTATAGTATGTTGAAAAAAAATTACAAAAAGTCATAGTATAGTATGTAAAAAAAAGTCATAAAATAGTCATAGTATAGCACGTCGAAAAAAGTCATAGTATGTCGAAAAAAGTCATAGTATGTCGAAAAAAGTCATAGTATAGTATGTTGAAAAAAAGTCATTGTATAGTATGCTGAAAAACATCAAAAAAGTCATAGAATGTTGAAAAAAGTCATACATAGTATAGTATGTCAAAAAAAGTCATTAAAAATCATGGTATCGTATGTTGAAAAAAGTCATAAAATGGTCATAAAATAGCATGTCGAAAAAAGTTATAGTATAGCATGTCAAAAAAAGTCAGTGTAGCATTTTGAAAAATTACAAAAAGTCATAGTATAGTATGTAAAAAAAATAATCAAAAAAAGTCATAGTATAGTATATACTATACTATGTCAAAAAAAAGTCGTAAAAAGGATCATGGTATCGTATGCTGAAAAAAGTCATAAAATAGTCATAGTATAGCATGTTGAAAAAAGTCATAGTGTAGCATTTTGAAAGAAATTACAAAAAGTCATAGTATAGTATGTCGAAAAAAAATCATAAAAAGTCATAGTATGTTGGGAAAAATCAAAAAGTCATAGTATAGTATGTAAAAAAAAGTCATAAAATAGCCATAGTATAGCACGTCGAAAAAGTCATAGTATGTCGAAAAAGTCATAGTATATTATGTTGAAAAAAATCAAAAAAGTTATAAAATGTTAAAAAAAGTCATAGTATAGTATGTAAAAAAAAATCTAAAAAAGTCATAGTATAGTATGTCAAAAAAAGTCATAAAATAATCATAGTATAGCATGTCGAAAAAAGTCATAGTGTAGCATTTTGAAAAAAATCATAAAAAGTCATAGTATAGTATGTCAAAAAAGAGTCATAAAAAAATCATAGTATAGCATGTTGAAAAAAGTCAGTATAGTATGTCGAAAAAAGTAATAAAAAAGTCATAGTAACATATAGTATGTCGAAAAAAGTAATAAAAAAGTCATAGTATATAGCATGTCGAAAAAGTCATACAAAGTCATAGGATAGTATGTCAAAAAAAGTGATAAAAAGTCACAGTATAGTATGTCAAAAAAAGTGATAAAAAGTCATAGTATAGTATGTCAAAAAAAGTAGAAAAAGTCATAGTATAGCATGGCGAAAAAAGTCATAGTATAGTATGTCAAAAAATGTCATTGTATAGTATGTTGAAAAAAGTCTGTCTATATTAAGTCTATAAGTCTATAGTACAGTGGTGCTCAAAAGTTTACATACACATGCTTAAGTTGACTAAAAAGAGGAATAAAAAAATCATGTGTTGGAAATTTATTTTAATACCTAAATTAAAAAATGAGGTAAAATCCAACCTTTAAGGACACCAATTTTCTTTGTGAATGAATAACGTATTGTAAATAAATAAATGTTCTTATTTAAAATACAGGGTCATAAGTATACATACCTATGTTAAATTCCCATAGAGGCAGGCAGATTTATTATTAAAGGCCAGTTATTCCTGGATTCAGGATATTATGCATCCTGATAAAGTCTCCTTGGCCTTTAGAATTAAAATAGCCCCACATCATCACATACTCTTCACCATGCTTAGAGATAGGCATGGGATACTTTCTATAAAATCATCTCTCAATGCAAATCAAACCAGGTATTAGTCTAACTGAAATAAAACCATGCCTATCTCTAAGCATGGTGAAGAGTATGTGATGATGTGGGGCTATTTTAATTCTAAAGGCCAAGGGAACTTTGTCAGGATGCATAATATCCTGAATCCAGGAAATAACTGGCCTTTAATAATAAAAATCTGCCTGCCTCTATGGGAATTTAACATAGGGGTATGTATACTATGACCCCTGTATTTTAAATAAGAACATTTATTTATTTACAATACGTTATTCATTCACAAAGAAAATTGGTGTCCTTAAAGGTTGGATTTTACCTCATTTTTTAATTTAGGTATTAAAATAAATTTCCAAAACATGATTTTTTATTCCTCTTTTAGTCAACTTAAGCATGTGTATGTAACTTTGAGCACCACTGTATGTCACAAAAGTTATACAAAGTCATAGTATTGTATGTTGAAAAAGCTAAAAAAGTGATAAAAAAGTCATAGTATAGTTTGTCAAAAGTCATACAAAATCATAGTATAGTATGTCGAAAAAGTCATTAAAAAGTCATAGTATTGTATGTTGAAAAAAGCCCAAAAAGTCATAGGATTGTCTGTCAAAAAGAGCCTCTAGCTCACTCAGTAAGAGCATGTTGGTTTGAGTCCTGCAGCGGTGTGGTTTTGACTCCGACCTGCGGCCCTTTGCTGAGTGTCATCCCCCATCTCTTTTCCCCTTTCAAGTCTACGGTCACTTCATAATAGTATAGCAAGTAAGTCATAGTATAGCATGTCAAAAAAGTCATAGTACAGTATGCAGAAAAAAGTTTGACTTTTGTATTAAAAAGTCATAGTATTGTATTTCGTAAAAAAAATTACAAAAAGTCATAGTATTTCGAAAAAAATCATGGTATCGTATGTCGAAAAAAGTTATAAAATAGTCATAGTATAGCATATCGAAAAAAGTCATAGTACAGCATGTTGAAAAAAGTCATAGTATTGTAAGTCGAAAAAAGTTATAAAAAGTCATAGTATAGTATGTTGAAAAAAGTCATACAAAGTCATAGTATAGTATTTGGAAAATAATTACAACAAGTCATAGTATGTTGAAAAAAAATCATAAAAAGTCATAGTATCTATAGCATGTCGAAAAAAGCCATAAAAAGTCACAGAGTAGCATATCAAAAAAAGTCATACAAAGTCATAGTATAGTATGTCGAAAAGTAATAAAAAGTGATAGTATAGTATATAAAAAAACAGTATGTCCAAAAGTCATAGATATAGAACATGTCATATCTATTGTTCTATATCTATGGTCATAGTATAGTATGTTGAAAAATTGGAAAAAGTAATAGTATAGTATGTCATACATAATTTTGACAAGTCATGACATACTATAGCATGACATACCTTTGTATGACATTTCAATGTTTTTAGGACATACTATACTAAACTCACTATCCAAAATGTCCACTTTTTCCTACAAAGTCCTCACTTACTAAAAATGTCAACCTTTTCCAACATGTCTTTACTTTCCAAAACAAAAGACCCTTTTCCAAAAATGTCCTCACCCTCAAGGTCTACATTTTAACTTGGCCCTCAGCATAAACACACAAGTTGACACAACCTTAAAGCACCCATATTATGCTCATTTTCAGGTTCATAATTGTATTTTGAGGTTGTACCAGATTAGTTTCACATAGTTTCATTTTCTAAAAACACCATATTATTGTTGTACTGCACACTGGCGCAGATCCTGTTTTCACCCTGTGTGTTTAGGTCCCTGTTTTAGCTACAGAGTGAGACATCTCACTTGTTTTAGCTACAGAGTGAGTTATCTCACTATCTTTGTTGGGAGTTGCACGTGCGCAGTAGCTCGGTAAGATCACATCAGCTAGATAACTCTTTCTCCATCTTTGGTCAGTGCACTGCAGGATTAGCTGGGAGACTTCTTCTAAACGAGGGCCCACTTGTAGAATACCTGCACAACAGGGACATTTTGTAAATTATGGTGAACTAGTGTGTGTTTTAGCAGTGTTTTCCATTGAGAACGAGCTAGCATGCTACGGTTAGCCACCTCGTCTCGGCTAGATACGTAGAAAGCCGTGGAGATTTTGAACAGTGTACCCAGAGACTGAAGGAAGAGGACGTTCAGAAACCGTATCTCACTCAAAACAGCATGGATGTTTTTTTTCCAAGTGTGTATGCGTGTGGAAGCACCAGAGACACAAAATAACGCCCCAAATCCCAGACAAAGTGTTTTTTTTTTTTACAATACGGCCACTTTAAAACACAAATATTTCCACAATTTTACTTACTGACATCAGCTGAATGAAATATTTCCACACACCCACATGTGTGTCTGATAAGGTGCACACATCAAAGGGAGGCCACAGTGTCTCTGTGTCTGCTTAATGTCTCCACTAATCTAGCCTGGGCCCCAACACACACATATGCCTACCACGTGTTAGTGTGTGTGTGTGTGTGTGTGTGTGTGTGTGTGTGTGTGTGTGTGTGTGTGTGTGTGTGTGTGTGTGTGTTCAGGTACCTTGTACAGCGCCGTTGTCTTGCTGGTTTCCATTAAGTTCAGGTTTATCCTCGGCTACAGCAGCGTCTGGTATGAAACACAAAGACAAGACAGAATCTCAGTGGGGCGTCTAATAAAAAAAACAGCACCTTGTAACCGTGCAGGTCAAAAACAAACTGGATTTACAAAGAAGTTAATCCAGTCTATAAAATGTCAGAAAATGCGAAAATGAGCCCAAATTGCTTGTTTTGTCTGGCCAACAATCCAGAACCCAAATACATAGCACTGAAACGGGTGGCTGAAATTGATAATTGCATTGTTTCAAAAATGAGTAGAATAATTATGTCTGGCATGACCAGATATTTTATAAATATTTTAAATAACACAAAACAACTAAATGGCGTTAGGTAATACATCTAATTTCATATACTTCATGTGAAGTATATGAAGGGTCATGTGACAGCGGTACAGTAGCTTTCACCTGAGAACATTGTCGTCAGCTTACTAACTGATTGTGCGTTTTGTGTAGATTTGGAGGAAGTGGAGAGGCCTTGTTCACCTGTTTGGAGCTGGCTGGTGAATGTGACGGGGCTGGACACACTGGGACGCTTTCTGTGATTCTAAATTGTGGATTATTTGTTTTCGTGTCATTGGATGACGTCAAAATACAAATCTTTTTTTTTGTTAACGTTTCTTAACTGTGTGTTTGTGCTTCGTTTCTGGGCTTAGAGAGGCATCTCAACAGACTGTAGGTCGAACACTGATTGGTCACTGTTACATTTTAGTTGAATTTAAGTGTCACCGCCACCGTCTGTCTACTGCGTCCTAAGACAGCCGTGTTGCGACTGGATTTCATAAATTGTTAAAATGTAACTTAAAATCTGCTTTAAAAATAAACACATACGTTTATTTAGCATGTTCGTTTTCTCCATATGTGCTCGTGCTGTGTTCCCCAAGTAGTAGGCCAGGTCTCAGCTGCCCCCCCCCCCGGGTTGAATGTCAAACTCACTTCCCAAAAATCGTAATACCTTCCAAAATGTCCCAACATTGCAAACAAATTTACTTAATTTCCCAAAATACTGTTGGTTTTTGAACTGTTCTCACTTTTCAAAGTTTTCACACTTCCCAAAAGATGTCCTCATTCCTCATTTCCGAAAACAGATTCAATCACAGAAAAGGAAGAAATAAGACCAACAAAAACAAAGAAAGAACTGTAGAGTGAAACATCTAATCAAACTAAGAAGCATATTAAAAATGTAATCCAAAGAATCCAAGATTGAAACAAGAAAGAACAGTAAGGGCGTTAGAAGGATTCCTTAACGAACAGAGAGACATTAAAGAAGCGAGCGAGCGGTAAGACAGAGTAGAGGAACACAAACTAACGGACATGGCGGCGTACCGTTCTTGTTGGTGTTTGCGGTGTGCAGCGGCTCAGGAGACGGGGAGGACGAGGACGAGTGTTTCAGAGCGTCCTCCACCCTTTCCCTCCTCTTCGACTCAAACTCCAGCGCCTCCTGCAGCTTCCTCTTGGCTTTCTTCTCCTTCTTCAGGCGCTTCTGGATGGAGGCTGAGGGAGGAAGACGAGGAATACGTGTAAACACAGGAGGGGAAAAAAAGTCCCAGGAGTCATTTTGTGTTGCAGTTTGGACGTTTCAAAGCGTGGTTGTGTGATGGATGGATGTTTGGAGAAACAGGCAGGAGTACCACAGACACTATATCAGTTTACGTGCACGCTATATTTAGAATATCTTCACAGCTTTACCTTGGGGTTAAACAGCCCTTTGTGACGGGGAACTAAAGCCGTTGTATCTGTTCACTTTTGGCTTGAAGAGAGCGATAGAACGTCTTCAGTTCCCCACCGTAAAGAGCTGTCTGTCAGCAAGGTAAAGCCGCTAAACATATTCTAAATATAGCGTACACTTTAACTGATACTGATTTTTTTAGGTGTCTAAAATACATCTAGCAGCTGCCCCCGTCCACAGCAGCACATCACACTGCTTAGCTTCCGTGTCGGTACTCCAACCTGGGTCTACTGTATGTAACACACCGACTCTGGGGAAGTAGCTCACACAACAACACTTCAAAAAGTACAAACTATCCCTTTAAGCTGCCTCAAGTATTTCTATTTCAATTAAAGTTCCCACAGTTCCCTGAGTGCCTTCAAACAACTTACATATCATCCCATGTGCAGGGGCAGATTAGATGATTAGACCAGTTGGAGAAAAAAAGGTTTCTACTCAAGAGAATCATTTCTTTCTCAAGTTGGAACCTTTTCCATTGGCGCTCTGTGTTCGGGGTGTATCACTGTTCAACAAATATGTGATATGGCTGTTTTTAATGTGTTAATCTTTACCTCTGCTCTGTAGTTCGGAGGTGAGCTGTCGTTCGAGACTCTCTCTCATCTCTCTTTCTCTGTAGAGCTCCATCTTCAGCTCTCTTTTCTCAGCCTGGATCTGTTTGTCCTGCACCCGGGCGTTCTCCACCGCCACCTTCAACAGGCCCTGAGAGGAGACGGTTACAAGAAGAAGAAGAAGAAGAAGAAGAAGAAGAAGAAGAAGAAGTCTTGTTACAGGGAAAATCTCTTTAAAAGACATGCGTTTTGACTTTAGTGACAATACAGATGTTAAAACTGAAGTATCAACGTTTGGAGTATTATTTGCTGATATTAGGGATCTAACGGTCTGTTTACAAAGTGTCCGGTTTTAATATTTTACAGGCCAACGATTCCATTCTAAACCGATTATCGATGCAGTACTTGTCACACACAAGTTTTAATGAAATGTTTTGTGTACTGAGGTTTTTATTGTGTAGTCATTCCATGCCTACACATGCTGAGTCACCTTCTCTCCATGTCAGAGGCTCAGCCATGTTTAAAGGTGGCGAGCATGAAACATGGTCAGATGGAATGTGATAAAGTAGATCAACAGCCTTAATTCTTCTAGGCATGTCTTATTAGATCATGTGTATACAAAATGTTATTTTGCTTTCTATTGTCCCGTCCTCTTCCAGTCACTCTTTCAGTTTTCTGATTTCTACACGTCTGGAGACAGTAACTTTTAAATAAAAATCACATTTAAAATAAATAAATTATTTTTTAATTATTATTTGCACTGATTGGTTGAAGTAAGATAACTTCAGTTATATATTTAAATTTTATAACCGTAGGTTTCAGCAGAGTAATGTATGATAAAATAAGATAACCCTTTGTAAGATACATACTAAGAAAAAAAAGAAAAAAATCTCTTTTATACTTAAAAGTTGTTATACTCCGGGTGCATAATTAGAATAATTTAACATCCTATATTTTCCTTTCAATGTTCTACCGCTCTTCGTGTGTATACATGTTTCATGGAACATCCTTAAATATTAGTTATCTGTGTCATTTGTAATGCTGTTTGTCACAATTTTCTCACAGATCATTAGTGATCCCAGTGCTTCTGTACAGCGATTTTCTTTTTTAAACTGATTTCATTTACATGTTTTTTACTGTACATTTCTGTTTTAAATAAAGATTCTTATTAATAAAGAAGTATTTTTCTTTTCTGTAAGTGGTTGATGTTATTCACCAGAATACCACGGCAATTCCTTGTATGTGAAACCTACTTGAAAATAAAACTCATTCTGTTTATTTTGGTCATATACATTGTCTAAATGTCTTTAATACGAGAATGGGGGTGAACTTGTAATTAACCCTGATGAAAAGAGCGGTCGCCTTCCAATCAGAAGGTTAGTGGTTCGATCCCTGGCCCTACAGTTTCATGTCGAAGTGTCCTTGGGCAAGACACTGAACCCTGAGTGTTGAGGAGTGTAAATGTGTGTGTGTCCACCTGATGAGCAGGTGGCACCTTGACCACAGTGTATGAATGTGTGTGCTTCCTTTACTATTTAAAAGCGCTTTAATCGTTAAGACTATACTAGACAGTCCATTTAAATTTTTTTTACAGCAAAAATGTCTTGTAATAATATATGTATTGTATCAATAATCCTTATTGGTGATCTTTTAACACTATAATACGGCATTGAATCATTTAGGCAAGGCAAGGCAGCTTTATTTGTATAGCACATTTCAGCAACAGGGCAATTCAAAGTGCTTTACACAAAAGCAGTTAAAAAAACAAAAAAAAACAGATAAAACACAAGTATGAACAGTTAAAAATTAAAAACATTAAGACTAACCCACTTGAGACTACCTTCACACTAATTAGTCAATTTTAGTGCTACCTTTCGTGATCACCCTCAGTGTCACTACCCTTCACGACTCTATTTTTAGAGACGTTACCTTTCGTCTCCTTGGACTCTTCTCCACACTAATTAAGCCAATCTAGTGCTGCCTTTTCGTGTCTACTTAACGACCGTCTTTGCGCGATTTTCAGATCTTTTGACACTACACATTCACACTTTTTCTTTAAAGTGTTACCTTTCGAGTCTCTCTTACTCTGTGTTACACAACCTTTATACTTATTCCTTTTCCTCAACAAAATTCATTCTATATTTATATTTACCAACCTCTAACACAAGAGTCTTTTGAGACAATAAAAGCGGGATCATACCTGTATGTTGGTGAGCAGGGTCTCCACTGACGACAGGCCGTCAGCGAATAGGAACGGAGCAGGGAAGCCAGGGGGCAGGGCTTGTCCCAGCGAAGACTCTTCTGTGAAGAATAAATATCAAAGACATTTCTTTTGGGGGGGGGGGTTTGGTTAACCTCTTTTATGGCACACTTTACTATGACATTTGAATGACAATTACTACATACTAAAATATTAACACATCACATTAATAAAATAACAGAATACTGTCCTGTCTTTTGAAAAGAGAATCTTTTAAATGTAATTAAAAATTTAAAATGTATAAAAACACAACCTTACGATATGAAACTTGATGTCCTTTGAACAAAAACAACAAAACAGGGACGCTGTAGAGCGCCCTCTGGTGGACAAACTATGCAACAGCAAAAATCATAACATGGTTGAAGGGTGTTTCATCCGTTTTAATTTTTTTTTTTTTTAAATGTATTTAAAAATTTTATTATCATAAATGCCGATACCGATTAAATGCTTAATATCAGTCTGGCTCTACTTTTATGTGTACATATTTCTTTCCTAATGTATCTATGTTTAATGTGGGAGTGCATCAAAGGTCAGCTTTGCTCTGCTAGCTGTAGCTTAGCATTTAACAAACAGACAAGAGAGGGGTACCAATCTTTTTTCATCTACAAAAATTCTCAGCAAGAAAGTGAATGTGGATATTTCACCAAATGTCGAGCTATTCCATTAATAGCCATTACACGTGTGTTTCTTTAAAAAATAGAAAAATAAATAAATGTACATCGTCACTAGCTTGGAGTGAAGTTTATGAAATGTTGATGTTTACTAAGGTATAAAAGGCAACGAAGCAGCATCACAGAAATCAATTACAACGCGCACACACACACACACACACACACACACACACACACACACACACACAGGTCGTTAGTATTCAGACAATCATGTGTGGTACTAATTGGCAAGGATTAAAGACATTCTTTATTTGTGTGTGTGTGTGTGTGTGTGTGTGTGTGTGTGTGTGTGTGTGTGTGTGTGTGTGTGCGTCACAGTGTCTGATCAGCCCTTAATGCCTAACACACTGACAACTGGGTTAACTCTGCTGTGAAATTAACGCTGATTAAGATGCACTTTCATACAATCTCACACACACGAATGCGCGCGCACACACACACACACACACACACACACACACACACACACACACACACACACACACACACCATCTCTATTCCCTATCTGCCACTTCATCCATACATCCCTTTACTCCACCTTTCCGCTCATATCTTTCCTCATCACCTTTTCTTCACTTCCCCAGGTGTTTCTTTCTCTCATCATCATTTAAACTTTCTTCTTCTCTTCTCCATTGTTTCCTTTTTTCTCTTTCCAAATTTCCAGGTCAGTCTTCCTCATTTCATTCTCATCCTTTCTTCCTTTCTTTTTTTGTTCACCATTTATCTTTTCACTTCTTGTCTTGTCTCCCATTACATGTTGACAAAGCTTTGACATTTTGAGCGAAGAAACAGGTGATTAAGGGAATAAAGTAAAAAAGTGTTTGGAGAAAGTGGAGTGGATAAGGGGATAAAGGTGAGCAGAGTAAAGGACAAACAATGTGCAGAGGAGAGAATATGAGGAAAAACTGGGATGAAATATAAATAAAGAAACAGCAGAATATGGAGAGGAGGGAGGAAGAAGAGGGAGCGTTTATAAGGATTTAAAAATAAAGGCATTTTGAAAAAATGAGGGGGATTATAAGAATGAGTTGAGGGAGGAAAAACGATAAGAATAAACACTTTGGTGTCTGAGTAGTGTTTTTTTTTCTACTGTAGCACAATGAAGTGCTTTTATTTTGAAAAAGGAGCAGCAGTGAAAACGCAGACATTGAAGGACGCAGCGTGTTAATTAATGCGCACTAATCAATTTTATGAGTAAAGTTACCTTATAAAAAAAAAAAATAAATAACTTTCTGAATGGAATTTGGCAAATTACCCAAAACTGAGCCCCAACAATTAATACACTTTGTTTGCTTCCACTGGTCACAAATTTGAATTAGACAACACACAAAAACTGTGTGAGGATACGACACACAGTAAGGTCACTCTCTCTCCCCCAAACACAGGTTCAGTTTATTATGTCGTTCTGCTGCAGTAATTGCTCCAATATACCTTCCAGATGGAGGGAGAACATTTCGTTGTCTGTAATTTTCCCCTGAGATGAGCAGTAAACACTTTCTGTGTCTGAGTGGCTTTTATACGTTTTCTAGTTATCAACAGGAATGTGTTTTAATGTTTTAATGAACCGTCCAGGATTGTTTAAGTACAGTATCGCAGAGTCTTGCTACGGCATATTGGTCCAACATGACGCACTCAGAACCGTAGTACTTTGGTGTACGTAACTCAGATTTTAAGGGTCATTTCTAACTGTGTCAATGGAACTTCTGGTTTATTTTTTATTTAAAAGACGATCATTGGCGCAAAGGTATCTTCAGCCACTCGTCACAAACAAGAACCCTACGTGTGAAACTACGACGCTTCACATGGTTAACGTTGTGAATTCAAAAAAGATGATGGTTTGGGTTCAAATGAGTATGTTTGTTACGGTACGTGAGTTAAAGCAAGTGAACGTTGACTTACGTTTCACGCGGAACACGGACAGCGGCCCCATTTCCAAGAGCTTACAATGTTAGACACTTGGATAATGCTACACAGGAATTTTCTGAAAGTTTTTTGGGTTGTTTTGTAACCGTTCCGCTGTCTATTTTTCGGCCTCCGTCGACTGACTTACTTTCATTTTTCGGGCGCTCCGCTATTATTAAAAGCCTTCGATTGAAAGCTTTTTCTGGGACCACAGAGAGCCTAGAGAGGTGAGCACTATATACAAATGATATTGTTTTTGGTTGAACTATTCCTTTAAAATCCACATTCTATTCTTTAAGAGAAGCAGATTTGTATTGATTTTAAAGGAAGCTATTCCTGCTGATGTCTGCAGGGCAGCTTCAGCAGTATGAATGGAAGGGAAATAAGGAGAGATGGTGAGGAGAGTGAAGAATTAGCTGAAAACAGAATGTGTTATAAGAATGGAAAATACAGAGTGTGTGATGGAGGGAGGAGAGGCCCCACATGCTTTTAGTGTGTGACCTCTTGACCCCTTTTAGCCATGTCTCCTTCACTTAGCCTCCCCCCTCCCTCCTTCATCTATGTATCTATTTATCTATCTATCTCTGCCTCCCTTGTTCATTCCTCTGATTGATGGCTCAGAGACAGGTGATCAATAGGAGGGGCTGAACATCCTGACGCTTTGGTTTCTGTGTGTTTCTGCAAGTGGGTTTTCAGTCAAGTGTCTTTGTGTGTGTGTGTGTGTGTGTGTGTGTGTGTGTGTGTGTGTGTGTGTGTGTGTGTGTGTGTGTGTGTGTGTGTGTGTGAATACAGTAGATGAGGAAAGCGCTCTAAGTGAGGACAATTTGTCAGTTGTCAAAAACGAAATGGGTGAAGGTTTAGATTAAGATGGGTAATGGAATATATGTACTTATATAAGTGTGTGTGTGTGTGTGTGTGTGTGTGTGTGTGTGTGTGTGTGTGTGGTCCAACCTTTGTCCTTTGTTATTTTCTTGATGGGTGCAGCAGGGTTGGGCAATGCAACATCTGCATCAGCGGACACCAATCCTGTTGAAAGAAAAAGCACAGTGAGTTTTGTGTGTGTGTGTGTGTGTGTGTGTGTGTGTGTGTGTGTGTGTGTGTGTGTGTACCCAGTCTTTCGGGTGAGCTGGAGGCTGAGCTGCTGGGCTGCGACTGCAGAGGAGTGTTGATCTCATCAACAGATGGAGAGAGAGAGGGACTGTCACAAACTCTCTCCTGCAGAGAGAGAGAGAGCGAGAGAGAAAGAGAGAGAGAGACAGAGAGGGTATGAATGAGTGAGATGTAAATAAGTGTATTGATGGAAGATCTGAAGTGAATCATTAGAGGTTTTACTGTGGTTACTATGGGTTACCAGTGACTGGCATTGATTTAAGAGAGGACACTGCCATGTTGGAGATGTAGCATAACAATAAACTAATGGATAATACATACAATAAAAGAAGTAGAATTAATATATTTTCATGTGGGAGGAAAACATTTTTTTCTTGTATTTAAGAAGATTGTAGATCACCACAAATTTCCTCAACATTTAGAGAGTTCAGCAATCTCTCATCATCATTTAATCAAATATTGGCGAAAACGGCAGTCCACAAACCAATGGGTGACGTCACTGATGTTACATACACTGTTTTTACAGTCTATATATGTTAGATTAACACACATTTTCTTTCCTTTCATTTTTAAACAGATGTATTAAACTTATTCTAAAAGTTAATTATAGAGGAGATCCTCAGGGAAGCTACTGAGGTCCTCGATGGTTGTCAAGTATTTTTTTAAAGTTTCACCTTGATGACAGGTGCCCGGTGTACGTGGGTGTGTATCTGCTGGGCTGCGGCGGCCATGTTAGCGATGGTGTTGAGGTGGTTCATCTGTGACATCGCCATGGCCACAGATGCAGGCGGCAGCCCCATAGGCATCAGAGGGTGGGGCATCATCATGAAGGGCAGGTCCAACCCTGAGTGAGAGAGGAGAGAGAGGGGAGAGAGAGGGTGAGGGAGAGCAACAATTAAAGGGAAATGCATTTAAATGAAATGAGAGAGAAGAAGGTCACGTTCTTATTTTAATCTGCAATTTACAGCTTCTTTGATATTGAAGTTGAGATTCTGTAATATACAAATGGGTAATGGCAAAAGTGTTTTTCTAAATATATAGAATCTTAATTAGGTTATAGCAATGCAAAATTGATGAATTAATGATTATTAAGTATCTCCCCACAAGAAATGTGATAGAGCATGGTGTTGTTGAAAATTAAAATTAAAATAATAGATTGTTTTTGTTTCCTGTTGAAAAATATCAAGAGGGAGGGAAGAAGACAACATGGTAAAAACGTGATTTAAATATGATGTGATGTGATTTGTTTGATTAGTTGAATTTAGGGCTGGGACAGGTTGTCAACGTAGTCAACATCATTGATTACATAAATGCGTCGACACAAATCATCTGCGTTGACGCGTCACGTTTAAAAATAACACGGCTGCCTCGCAACAACACGTTGAGAAAAAGGCTTGCACACGGTCTTCTAAAGTGTGGGAGTATTTAACTCGGATACCAACAACAACAACGTGGTAGTCTGTAGACTTTGTAAAATGATCCCTGAGTCAGGATAACAGCAGCAAAACACCGTACGTTGTGCTCGCCTCTGCCTCTCCAGCTCCTCCCGTAGCTCACCTGTATACAGGATGTCCTGCTCTGACTTGAGCGGGAGGTAAACTGTGTCTTCCATAATTGGACAACCAGGTCAGATTGTTTCAGATATCTCACGAGTCCTTTATCACGTCAGTTATAACGGCCCACGTATTAAAAAATTATCGGGTTTCAATCAGGCTTGGGCTCATAATTCCTTAGAAAGAGAGAGAAAATTGCACTTTTTTAAAAGTTTTTTATTCATGTATTCCTCCTGAAAGTAACTTGAAATGTTAATTTCTTTTATTGTTGGATTTATTTGATACATCTGAGTTCATATGTTGCTAAAACGCCACTTTATTTACTGTAAGACTAAAGGGAGAAGAGCTTGGATGTTAAACAAGAGCTTATTCATTATTTTACCTGCTACTTTTGCACTTGCTCGGTTTACTCAAAGTTATTATTTTTGTATTTCCTCCTGAAAGTGATTTTATTTTGTTGTTGGATTGATAACCTACACCTGGCTTCAGGTTGCACTACAGATACATTTCACTTGAACAATGCAGCGTTAAACAATTTTAATAAACAGAGACTTGAACCTTATTGAAGTTAGCAATGGAAAAATAATCGCTAATTGAAAAAATAGATTAAGCTAGATTAATCGACAGCTGTGAGGAAGGTTACAGTCTCCTCACAGATGTTTTTGATCTCTTCACTGGACATTCAAGTCACATGCTTCATGGACGTCATAATCAATTCTGCTTTTATCAATACACCACCTTACACACCACAACAAGTGCATGAAAAACACACCTCCTGATATTGTGTTAAGGAAGCTCTACTCAGATTGTTTATGTAATGCGTAGTTACTTAAGTTTTTTCACATAAAAAAACAGATGGTCCACTGTTTATGCAGCAATAACGCTTGTTTAACTGGAACATTTGACATATCTGCAATGCATAAATAAGATGTAACATTACTAACTATGTGAAAGGCTATTGTGTTTTGTTTTTTGTTGCAGTTTTTCATGACAAAATTGCTAAAAGTAGCTTGCTTTTAGTAAAAATTGTAAAGCTGACGAACACATTTTGTCATTGTATAATCCATAATCTTGATTGCCAGACTGTGCAGACTGTCATTGCTATTTAATTAATAGGTTTCAGTTGTCTGGAAAGAAGTATTGATAGTGAGTGGACTTTTCTGGTAAAGTACAATTGATCTTGCTTCCAGATCAGCCTCCTTGACTTTGTACAAGCTTCATACTGCCGCCAGCATCACATCTGATCTTTTCTCTCTGTGTTTTTTATGTTTAATCATTTTTTAAAAATTTCAATTAACTGTGAAACATGATCTTTGTGTGTGTGTGAAAGAGAGCAAAAGAGAGAGACTGGATGTTGAACTTGAATTGACCTTAACCTTGAGGAGAAAGAGAGAGAGAGAGAGAGAGGTGTTGCCTAAGTGTCAAAAGCCTTGCTAATAAAAGTTGACAAAGCAGAGGAGGAGGGAGAGAAAGAAAGAAAGGCAGAGGCGAAAATATGGAGGTCAAAGGGTTAAAGGGGCAATCTCCTTTCTCTCATTTCCCTCCTGTCTTTTTATTTTAATATATTGTCTTGTAAAGCTTACCTTTTCGTTTATTCCTTATCTTTTACTTTCCACACCTCTTCTTTCATCCATCTCTCACTTTGCATACTTTTCTTTTTTGTGATTTGTTTACCTCATTTTCTCTCCTTTGTCCCTTCCTCCTCTCTTTTTCACAAACACAGACACCAACACGGCATTTGTGACGATGTTCTATTAACTTTTATTCATCCTTTACCCCGCAACCTCCTAAAAGCATAACCCTGATCTTCCACCTATGACCTCAGCACCCTCCCTTCCCCCAACTCCCCAAAACCAATTTTTCAAAGGCAAGCTCCCACAAGATGTACACTCACTTTTGAGAGAGAAGTCGCCTCAGCTGTCAAAAAAAACACAAACAAATGTAGCGGCGGCTGCTTTCATTCCAATGAAACAATAACACTGATTGCTATTGTTGTGACGACTGAAGTGATAGAATAATCAATGTGAGTGTTTGTTGTATCCCGCTGCCCAGTGTGTGTGTGTGTGTGTGTGTGTGTGTGTGTGTGTGTGTGTGTGTGTGTGTGTGTGTGTGTGTGTGCGCGTGCGTAAACACATTACTTCTGCAATAAGAAACAGAGCAAGCAGGAGTGTGTTTATGTTTGTCTTTGTCAATATGTGTGTGTGTGTGTGTGTGTGTGTGTGGCGTTTGATGAATTGAGTCATTTAGTAGAGTGTGTGCTGATTAATCCAGGCGGAGTGTTAATACAGGAGATGGGAACAGATTAAATGGTGTACATTAACAAATATTGCCACCTCTTTACACACACACACACACACACACACACACACACACACACACACACACACACACACACACACACACACACACACACACAGTATGTCAGCCGGTTGTCTGTTTGGACATATGTGTGTGCTCTCACTGTTAGCCAGTAGCTGTTGCTGCTGCTGGAGTTGTTGTTGATTGACAGCTCCAATGGCCGGCCCCCTTCCACCTCCTCCTCCTCCCCCTCCTACTGGTCCTCCACCGCCTCCTCCACCACCACCTCCGGCTCCTCCACTGTGGGCTCCAGCAGGGGGGCTGGTCAGACGCTCCTTATCCCAAGAACACTCACTCCCTCCTGGGAAGAGACAGACACACAATCAACATTTAGAGATCCATGCTCCATACAGTTCACATAAAATATAAGTGATAATACTTCAGAACTATTTGACGGCTCATTAAGCGCCACCTTCCTAAGTTACAGTTGCTCCTCCTGGCACATTTACAATCATACGGTTGCAGATTCACAACTCAAATGTTCTTTAAACAGTGACTCATCAATTTAGACAGAGGCAAACACAAATTGCTGGGATTTACATGAGGTCATCATGAACTTCAAAAGCTTTCTCAAAAGGGTTAAATTTGGTCCGGGGCAGTCCGAGGCTCAGCTCTTCTATGTCATCTGGGGATGCTTAATTTAGCACATCAACAACAAAAATGTTTAATACTTTTCTAGTCATAAATGAGTTTGTTTTAAGAACTTGAAGAACTCAGTGGGTTTCCTTAAAAGCTACCGAGCAGATCAGGTGGCAGTAATGCACCTTAACCTCCGTGTACTCGCCACGGATGGCAGAGAGTGATAAGAAGAAAGGAGAAACATAGGTCATATGTTTATTAACAGAATGTACATTTCTCTGATATTCTGCTTTAACAAAATGATACTATAACGTTGGTAGCTGGCAACCCTGAAACCACAGAGGCTTTTCACAGCAGGAAGCTAATGGTAAGTGAGCGGCTCCTTTTAAAAGAAAAACAACGTGTCTGTTGAAGTCATAAAAATGAGTATAAAAGTAGATTAAGTACAGTACTTTGAAAAAACATTTGTCAATGAATTCGAAATGATGTAAGCACGTGTTACAGGATTAATAAATACATTATACTCTGTTATTTAATACAACCTTATTATGAAGTATGATAATGATCACTATGGTGAACATTATTAAACCAGTTTGTTTTCTCCAGGATAAAGTTTCTTATCTGAAAATGTTGTCAGAGGAGTGAAACAATCGCTTTCTCTCTTCCCACCTTCATTCCTGTACTCACTCCCTGCCCTCTCTCTCTCTCTCTCTCTCTCTCTCTCTCACACTGCCTCTCACGCTGCCTCTCCAGTCCTCCACATCTCTCTCTCTCTCTTTGCTCCTGTACCCTCTCTCATCCATCTTCATCTCCCTCCATTAGTTTGAATTAGCAACCGTCTCTCTCTATTATTGCCTACTGAACTCCCTGCGCTATGTGTGTGTGTGTGTGTGTGTGTGTGTGTGTGTGTGTGTGTGTTGATGACAGCTGGGCCTCATCCCTTCTGCCATTTACACCAGGGAAGAAAAGAAGTATAAACAGATGGGCAGATGTTCTCTCTCTCTCTCTCTCTCTCTCTCTCTCTCTCTCTCTTTTCTTGGCCTTGTCCTCTCCTCCTCTCCCTCTCTCTTTTATTCTCTCTCCTTAATCATCACTTTCTTTTCTCTCTTTCACCGGTTTTGGATCCTCATGGATTTTCTTTCATCTCTTTATCTTTCTCATTCTTATGCCTTTTAATGACTTTGACAAAAGAAAATTAAGAGCTCCTTTTTGTCCAATCATTCCTCAAGTACTGTACTTGAGCACAATTTAGACGTACATTACATTTTCTGTCACTTTATCCTTTTACTCCGCTACATCTCTGAGGGAAATATTGTACTTTGTAGTTCACTACATTCATCCGACAGCTTTAGTTACTTGACACATTTTTATAAGCTGAAATGATCAGTCGATTGACAGAATTCTGGATTAGAAGCTATTTTGATAATTGTTTTTTCAGACTTTTACTCGTAATATTTTCACTGCAGGACCTTTACTTTTACTTGAGTATGTTTATGCAGTGTGGTATTAGTACTTTTTTAAAGGATCTGGGTACTTCCTCTGCCACGTTCTCTCTCCTTCTGTCTTTATCTTTTTTTCTGCTTCTTTCTTCCTCTCTTGCTGTCAAAAACAAAGATATGGTTTCCATTGACACAAATCTGTCTCTCTCTTTCTTCATCACTCCTCTCATTCATTCTCATTTCTATAAAGAAACAAAACAGTTATTACTGCCACGGCAAGTGATCGACTTTCACCCATCAAACACCAACATATCTTTTTTTTGTCTTTCCTCTTTCCTCTCGCCCTAAATATCCCTTTCTCTCATTATGAGTTTACTCCCCCTCTGTCCAACATCGCTTTGTTTTCTTTTTCATTCGTACACTCGTTCCTCTCCTCTATTGTCTGCCGGAGTTTCCCAGGCCGGTGTGAGTGTCTCTTACAAAGAAAATAAGGTCGGACAATGAAAGGAAGCCTTTCCATCGCACTCGCAAAACAAAACAAAACAAAAAACACTCTCAATGAAATAAAGGAAGAAGACCAGGAGGGAATAAATAAAAAACGACAGGGCGAAAAGAGAATAAAAAGGGTAACTCTATCAGCCCATTTGCCAGGTCAGCTGAAGAAAAGGAGGAGATGGAAACAGAAGGAAGGATTGCTCTCTCTTTTCTTTTCTCTTTGCTTTTTGTTTTCTGTCTTTTTAATAATTCAGAGAAGCTAACACAGCAGAGATGGAGTGTGTGTGTGTGTGTGTGTGTGTGTGTGTGTGTGCGTGTGTTTTTTAAGTCTTTGTTTTTATTTATGTCACTGAGTACTTTTTCTACACTACATTTTCCTGACTAATATGTTTAGACTGAGCATCATAATCAGACAGCTATTACCATCAGGGATAATTGCCACACTGGTGTTCTCTTCGCTCTTTATTATTAACTATTTTTATTACAGTTTTTTTTTCATCTGCTGCCACATACAGCTACAGAAAGAGTTGTAATCCTCACATAATATAGACATTATTGCATATATTTAACTTTTTAGAAACACTGTACAGTAGCTGAAATATTGAATATATTAATAGCATAATTAACATACGATAACAGTTAGCAATATTGTACTACTGGCCACCTATACCATGGACTTCCATTAAAAGTAAGCTTATGTTGACAAGCAGTTTTCCTGAAATGCATTAAGACTTGTATGGGAAATGGTATTTAGAGGACAGCCTAACACACACACACACACACACACACACACACACACACTTGAGGTCTCTGTCATGTGTCAATACATTTGCTGTCGGTGTAAAATGTTGAAACTGATCCCAACAGAGAGACAATTTGTGACATGAGCCTGGGTCGGGTTTCAATACTAAATAATGCTTTTTCTTCCGTCTTTGGTTTATATTCGTGCGTCCTTCTTTCCCCCCTGCAGCCATTCATGTGTTGTTTGTTTCAGAGTTTTGTGATAGAAAGTGGGGTGAGAAAAGAAAAGAAGATATTAAATAGAGTTGATTGATCCTCAGGGGGGGCGAAAGAAGAGACAGGTAAAGGTGTGAGAACGCACAGAGAACAAAATGAATGAAGAAGGTGTCGGAGAAGAGAAACCCTGAAAGGGTTTAATGCCACGAAAGATAAAAAAAAATATGTAAAAATGTTGAATATTGTAGTGAACATATTTCCCAATGTGGTATAAGGTACTGGTAACTTTGGTGCTTTAAAAGTTAGTTAAGATTCACCAAAGTCACACAGTACCACAAACAAACTAACTGATCAAGGCAGCGGTAGACCAGCAAACTCCTGTGTCCTGCGAAGTAAAATGATAGTTTTTGTCAAAGGAGTCTGGTGGCTTTGAAGAAAGCAGAGATGGATGTAACATAAGGAAGGAAAGCCAGGGAACAACATGAACGAAATGTCGAACTAAACTTCACGAAGCTTTAATAAATGTTACCTTTTGGATCCGGACAGGTGAAGTCGTGGCTGACTACTTGTTCTACAAATAGATCTTAACACTCTGTTTTTGTAGAGCGCCCTCTGGTGGACAAACTATACAACGCCAACACACATCATGGTTGACAGTCCGTTTTTGTTTTTAAATATTCATTTATCAGAATAATTTATTTGTCATTAGAAATGATTCTGATGAATGAATATTTTTTAAATTGGCCATTATAAAATCCAATACTAAAGCAAATTTTCCTTTGCTGTTCCAAGAGTGGAGAGCAGCGGACAGAGCGGAGGTAAGGTTACTATGTTGACCCGGTATCATAAACGTAAAACTTTAAAACATGGGCCGGATAACTGCAACTTCTCCATCTTTCCATAATTTCGTCAGACAATCTGGAAAAAACACTTTAGTGGACACACATTGACGGTGCATAATTGCTCCGTAAGATTACATTCAGCTAGTTTTGCGGCTGTCGATTGCAGCGCTCACGCTCAATACTGGATCAGGTTGAGAATACCAAAGTTCCTTTTTAAAGGTCCAGTGCGTAACTTTTGTAGTTGTTCATTATTAAAATCTGTATTGTCCTTCACACACTTATTCTTTTTATGAATTTTGGCAAGCACCATCATTTTCAAGTATTCCTATTGGCTTGAAATACGTTAGCCGGTAAGCGACATACAAGACATACTCCTCCACCTTTCACGTTTTAGCTGTCACATGATAAACTCCCAGGTGCTGCTAATGCTGCTAATGGGTATCGTAGCTTCCCGGCCCGACAACCTTGAAGAAGGAAACATGGAGTACCACACGTTATCTTAATAAATTTATACATGGGACAAAAAAAAAATCTACCGGGAAATTTTGTAGACTACTGGCCCTTGGGGAGCGGGTGAGAGATGAATGTTTGGAAATAAGAGGGCGCTGTGGCCCAGCGGGCAGCGGCCGGAGCTGGCGATCAGACCGGCCTTGGAACTTACTACACATTGGAACTTTAAGTACATTACTTGAAGCCAGTGTGTGTGTGTGTGTGTGTGTGCGTGCGTGCGTGCGTGGGTATTACCTGTATTGGAGTGTAAGTCGTCATCCGACTCGTTGCCGTTTTGGAGACTCATCATCATCTTCATCTTCTGTAGCTTTTGGAGCTCGGCCATGGCTGCTGCTGTCAGGCCTGTCACACACAAACACACACACACACACACACACAAACACACACACACACACACACACACGTTACCATCATCATCCTCATCATCATCACAAACATATGTAACAGCAAACACTCTCACAGATGTGAGAGGCATCATCAGCTGCCCTAAAAAAATCCATCAATCTCTGAACCAACCAATCACAGCTTAAGTCCACTTCTCGTCGGACCTCACAGGTGCTGCCTGCCTCTACCCATGATGCTTTGCAGCAAGCCGTGACACACATACCAATGCTCACGCCTGGCTGTCGCTGTCAAAATTTACTTTTCAGTTTGAGCGTTATGTTGATGTGTTCCTGGGTGTGAGTGCTGTTTCAGACGCCTCAGGGCTGATGTATATTCACGGATACACACTTGCAGAAAAACAAAACACAAAAACATACACATAGCATGCCCCCACCGCGACACACACACTCTCTCTTTTGAATGGACTAAGATCCCTGGCCCTGTGTACTGACCTGGAACTGACTTCTATACACAACAACCAGCAGAGTGAGAGCGATGACCCTCTGTGAGTGTGTGTGTGTGTTTTTGTGTGTGTGTGTAAAAGTATGTTTTATTGTGTGAATGTAGTATTATGTATATAAGTGTGAGCATGAGGCTTTTGCGTCATGTTGAGTGTGTACGTTCAGTTTGCTTGCTTTCACATATAAATGTGTGTGTGTGAGAGAGGTAATGCACACATGCATGCTTCTCTGTGCATACTTGTGTGTGTGTGTGTGTGTGTGTGTGTGTGTAGGTCAGTTGGTTTTGCCCCAGTCACGGTTGACGGGGTTGGAGGAATGTCCATTACACACACAGTACATTTGTCTGCAAGCTAAAAAAACAAGATAGAGGGAGAAAAAAAATGGAGGGAGGAGTTGTCGCATGGTTTGAAATTTAATTTAAAGCAGGATGAAGGGATGGATGGATGAGGGATGAGGGGGAGGTGCGGAAGAGAGAAAGAGAGTGTTGTGTGCAGGTAAAACTAAACTGGAGTTCCTTAATTAACTACAGAGGAACAAAGCTTAAAAACTAGGTTAGAAATGAGCAGCTGTTTGCTAACAAGTTCAACATGTCAACTCAAAAAGTTGAGTTGTCAGTTTTGTCTTTGCAACGTGTTCCTAACTGCAAAAAAATAAATTGTTGTAGGTTTAAAGTTCTTGTTTTGCAGACGAAAAAGTGATGTACTGGATGTCTAAATATGCAAATATGCAACCGTATTTATTTAGGATACACTCCGTGAGATGGGTCATCTTGTTTTTAAGGGGGTCTTACACATAATGCAAATAATCAAAGCAAGAACATTAAAGTGGCAACAATTAAACCGTTACACATACAGACAAAACAGACAGACTACACAAAAATAGAAAATGAATACAACCGTTAAATGGTCACAAAGTAGGCGAGCAAATATGTTCATTATGTTATTTAAAACATGTACAATTAGTCTCAAAACAGGAGATGGAAGCCTTTTAAAACATACCAAATGATGTTAAAGTTTCAATGTTAGAAGGTAAATTATTCCAGTCAGAGGGAGCCTTAAACATAAAAACCTGTTTTTCAATTTTGTTAATATAGGAGTATGATTCTTTCAGTATGTCATATGCACAACAATTACAGTGGAGCAGCCTGTCTTAGGATCCTACAAATAGGAATAAAAGCTATGATACTGTGTCAGATGGAAATATACTGTACATGTAATGTATGCTACTATGTAAATGCTGTATGTGTGCGCTACCTTACCATGTGAAAACATCTATTCCTATACATTCCTTTCTACAACGTTACTAAAAGTGCTGACAATGGATCTTAATCTAAACCAAACTCTTCCTGAATCCACCAGTAAGTGCTTTCTAATTTACAGTCTGTAATGAGGAGAGGCTATCAAGTAAAAAAGGAAAAGGGAGAGAAAGAGAGAGGTCCAGTCAAAGAGCCTGAGGCAGAGTGACCAGACGTATTGTCTGCTGTCCTGCTGAGAGAGAGGACAGGGAAAGAAATGGAGAAAAATGATGGAGGAAAGGAGGCCAAAAATGGAGAGGAACATAAGGAGCTCCTGCTCACAAGCATGGAGATAAAAAATGAATGCATCAATCAGATGCAAATAATATTAAAAGGTTGATTCATTTGGAAAAAGGCCACATTTTACTGGTTATACATGCAATGTATTCATTTTTCCACTACAACAGAGGATGTGCAAAACGCTCATGAAAAACGCATTAAAAAGGTGACGAGAAAACAAAAGGAGGTCAAGGAGGAATGGAAAAATGAGCGCGAAAACAAGGGAAGTAAAGAAGTATGATTGATGTGAAAAAGTAGGAAGAATGTGAAGGAGACAAGAGGATATCAAGATGGAAATGGCAGCAGAGGAAGAAAGAGGAGAGCTCTGGAGATGGAAGGACAGTCCGAAAGAAGAATGAGTGATGTGAAGAAGTGGGATGGATCAAGGCAAAAACAAAGGAATAAACAGAAATATAGAAAGTGGGAAAGCAAGACTAGATGGAAAGAAGGTTATGAGTGAGTACAGCTGCACACTGTTTGTTCCGGCAGATGTCTTGTTTTGAAAATATTTTACATCTTGAACTATGGGTATGTCTGCCTAAATTATAATAAACAACAAAAAACTTGCTGTTTAGCAAATACAGTATATGTTTACTGTCACGTCGACTGGTTTCTATTGTACATGTCTATTCTATTGTCGCGTGGAACAGGCAGCGACAGACTGACTGACAGAGTCGGCAGAAGAGCATTGTGTTTCTGATTTGTTGTGACGTTTTTCCCCACCGAGTTGTGTTAATGTTTTGTCCAAGTCTTGAATGTTACAAATGAACTGAGTGTCTCCGCTGTTAAACCACACCTGCAGTCGGACACAAAGGTAGGCCTCTGATCCTTAACTCCAGTCTGGCGGACTAGCGTTAGCTTCGGCAGTTTTCAATGCATGAAAAGCCAAACCCTGTTAAGTTTCCTAGACACAGAGCCATAATATCACATTTTCCCCAGGGTTGTGCTTATTCCGGGACATTACCATGTTCACCATGTCAGTTTAGTGTGCTAAAGCTATTCTTTGTTTAAGACGGCTTAGGAAGTTTGCCAAAGTTTGCAATGTTACAGTTCTACAGAGCGGTAATAGAAACCAAGCTTCACATTCTCAATAACTGTATGGTATGGCAATTTTACAGCCCCTCAAATTGTTGAGTTGTGCGCACAGTTTCAAAAATAGTTAACTAGTTATCAACCATTTCTGAACTATATCACATCTGCTTTTAGCAAAACAGTAGTTAAAAAGTGCAATATCCATATGGTTTCACTGTTGTATTTATTGTATTGTTACTGTATTGTAATTGTGGCAGTGTACAATGTGAATATATGTTTTTTTTTGTTGTTGAGCGCACCAAAGCAAATTCCAAATCACTTGCGGTTGATATGGCAATAAATTATTGAATCTTAAATCTTTTGTTAGCATGCTAAATTAACTGGTCAACACAAGTACAGCTGAGGCTGAAAAAATGTAATTAGATGTCCATGAATTTAGTCTTAACCAAAGTATTGGAAAAGTAAAAGGATTACCAAAGTCGTTAAAATGCATCCCAAAGGGGACGTTAATATGTCCACCAAAATATATGGTAATCCATCCAATAGTTGTTGAGAAATTTCCCCCAAAAAATAACAAATGTGAAACTCATCGAAGCACTAGATCAAATGTCCAGGGATCACCAATGTGTAGGTTACATTCTCATAGGACCATGAATGTTGCTACCAAATTGTGTGAAGATGTTGGCACTCTGCCCAACAACAACAGTATTTCATGCAGGCTGGTAAAAGTTCAAATCGAAAAGTCTGCAAATGCAAGCTTCTCAAATTGAAAAATGAATAGTTGGTAACAGAAAAAAAAGATGAGACAGAAGAGGAGGGATTAAAAATGGAAAATGGAGTCCCTCTGTGGGGTCAGGACTGGATTCACACATCGATTACTGAAGAACACCTTGACGCACACTCACAAAGATGCATATACAGATACAGGAAACAGGGCTGCACACACACTCACAATCACGCACACGCACGCACACAGAGTCCGAATGCCCGCCGCCCGATGCAACCAGAAGACAATCAATAGTGAGGGCCGAGCCACAATACTGTTCTCCATCATGACTATCAAACACACACACACAAACACACGCACACACACACACACACTTTCTCTTGGATCAATGGCTGTCCGCTGTGTCCA
>JABXJD010000214.1:712500-1073914 GCA_013375575.1 Percina caprodes | reverse complement strand
TGCACATGGATCCACTGTCAGACGTGTTTAAGTTATTGAGCTCCTCCTTTTAATATTGCCAATGCAGCTCCTTTGAAAATTCATTAAAGCGTTTCGACCCCTCTGCCATCTGTGTGAGCGAGTGGGAGAGAGCCGTGTGAGAGAAGCAGCTGGGGAGATCGGGAAGATGAAAATTCTGACATGGGCAAAAGAATGTGGGCAAGCCTCTGAAAGCATGATGAAGAGCCACTAATATGCCAGCTTTGAACTGCTATTTATTTAATCCTAGACCTTATCTAAAGGCTGCATTCAAATTGAGATTCAGAGATATAAAGACTGCTAGTCGAGATCACATCATGCTCTGGATAAAATTGAAAAAAAAACGATAAATGGCAAGCGTGACACTAATAAAATAGTAAAAAGGAAAAACCAATCCCTTGGAGGTCTAATTAAAATGCTAAACACAATGCTTAGTGTCAAGCTAAAATGCAATTAACTCCACAATTACATAGAGAATATTACCAGAGGAAGAGGCCTGCCCGATTATACTAATACATATCCATTGTTGACTTAAATTGCATATACAAATCAACATAGCCAAGCCAGATAATCATCCCATACTGAAGTTTAATGTCTTAACTGACATTTGGATCATGTATAGCTCAATGTCCAACACTTAGCCTGATTCGAGCTTCAATTTACTTTGATAGGACAACTTGTTATCCGTGTGACTCCTCCATAACAACAATCCCTGCAGTTAAAGCACCTGATTAGCAATGCTGCTGGAGCTCTTTTTCGGGGGTTATCTTCAGCTACTGTCATCTTCATGCCAGTTACTTATCACAATAAAGCAATATCAGTTGCAGTGTTTATGCCCTGTAATCACTTTCTCCTACACCTGATCTCCTCTTCATAAACTCAGCGAGCCAACATTATTGCTGTTATAGTCGAAAATATGGGGCTATGTATTATGCATTAAGGATGATCCTCCGGAGGGAAGGTACACATACTTTGATGTCACACACACACACACACACACACACACACACACACACACACACACACACACACACACACACACACACACACACAGACATAAACTTACACGCAGACTCAGACGAATGTCTGTAGGTGTACTGTAAATGCCTGAGTGTGCGCACATAGACACACATTTCCTTTGCTTTGTCTTTTCCTCACATCTACACACACACACACACACACACACGCACACACACACACACACACACACACAGACACAGACGAATGTCTGTAGGTGTACTTTAAATGCCTGAGTGTGCACACACAGACACACATTTCCTTTGCTTTTTCTTTTCCTCACATCTACACACACACACACACACACACACACACACACACACACACACACACACACATAGACAAATGTCTGTAGGTGTACTGTAAATGCCTGAGTGTGCACACATAGACACACATTTCCTTTGCTTTTTTGTCTTTTCCTCACACCTACACACAAACACACACACGTTAACACACAGACTTCAACATATGCCTTAAAGCATTGGGATGTAATATAGACCGCTTGCACTTTGCCTTGTCTCTCCTTTTCTGACACTAATCAACACCTCTTGTGCTATTAAAATACCTCGCCATGCCTTTTGATCTGCTATCTAATTTACATGACTGGTGCTCAGGAACACGGACTGGAGTTGGAGAGGTGTGATGACGTAAAGTGGGGCGCGGAAGAGAGCCTGATAGGGGTGAGAGGAAAAAAATAAAGGTTGGCTAGTTTAGGAGTACAGAATCAATCATACATTTTAGCAGTACAAGTAAATGTGTGATGGGCCAAAAATAAGAGCTAAAATGAGATTTTGAGTTCCCCCACTTTTCTTCTCCAACTCGTACTACTCCCTCCTCTTTTTCTCCTCTTGGCTGACTTTGTGTAGTGCCATGGGGCTTCCAGTGAGCCTAAGCCTCTTTGGCAAGACCTGTGAGCCTGGATGGCAATGAAGAAGATAGGATGACGCATCCAGACGATGGGAGTAGTTGGGCAGGAACAGGAGGGTGGAAAGAGAGAGAAATGGTCCGTAAATGAGGGAGAGTGGGATAAAAATATAGGGAAGTTGAGTGAACCATTGTAGATGGTTTTAATCATTCTGATGCCATCTGTTCCACTCTATTTTTCGCACTGACAGTGGATATTTTCCCTGGTGAGATGAGAAGAGTGTGTGTGTGTGTTTGTGGCCGCACAAAGCATCTGAACTGTATTGCATAACCCAGGTGCCTAATTTGTATGTGTTACGGCTGCCACTAATGATTATTTGCCATTGATTATTTTCGTGATCAAACAGTTATTGGTTGAGTTTATAACATTTGCCCGAGTTTTGTAACCAAGAGTCCAAAACCCTAAAAAGATTAAGGGCCCTATTTGGCCTGTGCCGGGCGCTTCACACGGTGCGTTTAAGGCGTGTCCAAATCCACTTTTGCTAGTTTGACGTCGGAAAAAAGGGTCCGTGCGGCAGGTGTTCTAAAGTGTTAGTGTCTTCAATAATCATAGGTGTGTTCTGGGTTACAGAAAATACGTTACGTCACATTAGACACTTAAGTAGAACGGTAGAATACTCATGTAAGGCAAAATCAGGTGATTTCACAGTGAAGACTTAAAAAGATTTAAGATTTTAGTGTTTAAAAACAGATGGCTTCCTTCACTGAAAAGAAGTTCAGTCTGGATATAACATGCAATCAACCAGTCGTGTCATCTCCCATTTCCTTTAAAAGCCCGGCGCGTTTTATACATTGGTGCTTTGCTATTATGATCGCGGATTTGCACCGTAATATTTTTATTTGTAATCTTTTGCATGTTTGTGTGATGCTGTGCTTCCCTGTGTTTAAAACTCACAAATACAGCTTAAAAGTGTGTGCCTGCGTCTTTGTGTGTGTGTGTGTGTGTGTGTGTGTGTGTGTGTGTGTGTACTGCACAAGCCCAGGCGCATTTCACTAATGGTCTGTTAAAATAACAATAAAATGCTGCGTTATTGACTTTAGACCAGGTTTTTGTTGGTCAATGGCGGGATCACATCCCGCTTCCTCGAGATAGCAATACACCCAGAATGCACCTGAACACACCTCCCTGTAAGACCAGCACACCCATCGGTGCACCGCAGGTGCATTTTGCTATTTATACAACGTGGGCGCTGGACGGGAAATTGACAACTGCGTCAGTCTTAAAATAACCATGTTTACCGCCTTAATTTAGTTCATAAGCATGCTAACATTTGCTAGTAGGTGCAGGTATTAGATCATTAACCCAAGTAATGTTGACCTGATGATGGCACTGGAAAAGCTGAAATCAGTCAAATTCATCCTGAGGGGTAGTGTGTAAATGTGTGCAAATTTGAATGTCTGCATCAAATTTACAAGTGATATACACGTGTGTGTGTGTGTGTGTGTGTGTGTAAGTCTGTCAGTCCCCAGTGAGTGTGATCACTCATAAGATGCATTGCACCTGGTGTCATCTGTTTCCAGCTGGGCGCTGGTACCCACATCCTCGCTGTATTTAACTCATGTTAGCGCTCTGTTTAAACATGCATGAAGTTATAACAGTGCCCCCCTTCACCTCCCAGCTCTGACTGCTTTCTCATTTGCTCTTTCAACTGGAAATGTCCCTGTCATTGTCTGCCTTTGTCTCTCTATGAGCTCTATGAGTGCATCCTGACTTTTTCTTTTCTTTTCCTCCTCGCGCTCCTCTTTCCCCCTTCAATACCTATCTAGCATCAATAGTTTATCTCGTTCTGTTTATCTCTCGCTCTCTTTCTCTCTCTCTCTCTCTCTCTGCATCTCTGTTTCTCTCTCCTGAAACCCCCCTCTCCGTGTAACC
The DNA here is from genome assembly GCA_013375575.1 of Percina caprodes. Lineage (NCBI taxonomy): Eukaryota > Metazoa > Chordata > Actinopteri > Perciformes > Percidae > Percina > Percina caprodes. Next base: position 1,070,082 of record JABXJD010000214.1, on the reverse strand, counting down.
CTGGTTGCTTGTATAAAAATCCAACTCTTCGAGATAAAAGGCTCCTGAAAATAATACCAGCATTAGGGTTTCCTATTTCACAGCATTTCAGTTCTGACGGGTCAGTGAATGTGCCTGATGTGGAATATTGAATATGAAGATGGGGAAGTGCCATAGTGTTTTTTCAGCATTTTTGCTCAGTAAACGAGGTGTTATTGGATCTACAAGGCTGCTATAGGGGTTTAGGGAAAAGGCCCCCATCAGCTAACACTGCGCCTGAAAAAGAAATTGGGGGGCAAACTGAAGCAAAATTTAGCGGAATGTAAATAGAGAATTGTGCCGAATGAGAGATTAGACAGCAGAGTTTCACCACTCAAAATGAGTATGCTAACATAACATTGGGGATATTTCTCACAAATGACACAAGATGGAATTACAGGGAATCACAAAGATATTTGGGGTCATCTTCTGGTCATCTTCGGGTCATCTTCTGGCACATTTCACCAAAGTCAGTTACCAGTTGTTGACTGGAGGCTGTGAAAGTCTGGTCAAAAGTTATTCCAATCCAATTTCAATTCAATTTTATTTATATAGCGCCAAATCACAACACCAGTTATCTCACAGCGCTTTTCATAAAAGAGCAGGTCTAGACCGTACTATCCATTTAGCAATTGTTAAATTAAGACTACAGTTGAGAATTAGCTGACTGGGTAACACTGGCACATTTACAGAAATGTTGATTAATGTGCATTTTCCTAATCAAATAAAAAAAATCTGTGTGACAAATAAATAAATCTACATTCACATCTGGACCAAAGCAGTGTAGCACATCGTATGTGCATCCAAGAGAGCCAAGGGACAAAAATCTACCGAAACCAAAACATGCCAGTTGTTGTAACCACTACTAATCCAACACTCAGTCAGATATAGCCTCTACTTGTATGTCTAAAATCTAATGAAAGAGCTAACAGTTACAGTACTCCAACCTCCCAATGTGCTGCACATTCAGAAATCAGGAAGGTAAACAATAAGGCTGATTAACGCTGAGAAGTACTCTGTTGGGACCCAATCTCTCCTAATTGTGTAATTAAAGCCATTGATTGCTTATATAAGCACACATGAGCAGTGGACATTCCCCACTAACAACCACCCACAGGACTAGTAATTTGCATTAATTCTAAGGTATGGTTAACTCAGTCTGTTTCTCCCACCTTATTTGCTTTGCAATGGTATTGTTTTCTTTTAATCAACACTTTTTTTGCTTGTGTGACCTTTCCTTGTTGTTCCTATTGTGTTGCATGCGACGTCACTCTCTCGTGACCGTCACTATCACTCCTGAGCATCTGTGTTCAATCAGCATTTAGATCTCTGTCCATTTTTTTTTACCCCCAACACGCACAACGGTGCTGATAATTTGGGAAGACTAGCTGGGACACTGGGCTTCGCTTGAATACCTTTGTCTGGATTTCATGGCCCCCAGCAACATCCATTGTCAAGATCACAAAAAGTCAGACACTTTTCCTCTCCAGACTCTCTAGGGGAATGTTTTTATATCCCACCGTTTGTTAGTTTGTGACTCTCAAACTTACTGAGTGGGGAACCATATTTAATGAAAACTGGTTCTCCAAAGATGGCGAATAGGTCTTTAGAAGTGAACTATGTGATATAAATAAAGTATCCTCCAATAGAAGACAGCCTCCTGTATTGTGGCAATATACAGTATGTTTGAGGGGTTTTGTCTTACAATGCAAGTTGGATCATGTCGAATGGATAGCAAGGGGACATATGATAACATCATAACTGTTTTAGAAAAAAACCTAGCAACCATGATTTGGTACATTTTATATGGTTTTAATCTACTTACTGCAGACAATTGAAAAGTAAAGAGAGAGTCGGAATTGCTAAGGCCCAAATGAATACAGATTTATGCATGCAAAATCTAGTCAGGGTACTCATGACATAAGGAGAGGGGCCGTAACCAGTCGGGTATCCCATCAGACAGGAGGGCGGATTTATCTGAATGATGCAGCAAATGGATCTTCCCAGTCTGAGTGAGGCTCTAACAATAAGGAAACAAAGGTAACGCCTCTGCAAAAATAATAATCTGCAAAAGAATTCATGCAAATTGTGAATTTGAAGAGAATTGTTCTGGCACAATGTGGGAAGACAGTGCTGTTGTCGTGAAACTTTGCAAGGACACAACTTGTTTTCATGGTACTTTGTGTGAATTTAATTGCAATTGCAGCAGACTGATACACCCACGGTGTAGGAAGGAGAGGTACCGCAGGTCCTTCATCCCGGCCGCTGTCAGACTCTACAACACCTGCACTACCTGATAATGTTGTAGTTTCTGTTCCTTTTTATCTCCCATCTACACCACACACTTTCTGTTTATATTTATTATCGGTATTTATATTATTTTACTACAAGTACTTACTTTTCAATATTTATAGTCACAGGTTAATATAATTTATATTGTGCTACTGACTCTTGTTTTATTACTCCAATTACACATTCAATTTCATTTTAACGTCACTCACACTGCAATATTGTTTCTTGTATCATGGCCGCACTTTAAAATACCTTTATTTGACGCCATTTTGCTACTTTCTGTCTACCTTATAATTATTGTCTATTGTTTGCCTGTATTTCTTGTGTGTTTACTTGTTTGTGTGTTTTTGTTTTTTGCTGTGTTCCTGCTGCTGTAATAAGGAAATTTCCCCGTTGTGGGATAAATAAAGTATAATCTAATCTTAAAAGCTTGGTGACTTATGGTAAAATACATTATTATTAAATATTGTATCCCAATATCAGCAGTGTGTGCATTAATACGACAAGTGTAGAGGCAAGAACCTGTCTATGTCCATGCTACAAAAAAGATCCCTCCCCAGGCTAACATGCTGTACAATGCACTATTGATAATTTAAACTAATTGCGCAGAAAGTCCCTATTAGGTACAGAGTATCACCTGCTGTGTGTCACACAAGGCACCATTTAGCAGCGACCATTACTTTCCACTGGCCTTAGAACAGGTCCAACACTGAATGCAGATTGGTTTTGTAAAATGCTTCCTACAGTAGACCAACTGCAGGCCTACACAATGCCTAATCACTTGTGTGCACCATTTGCAAGAGAGAGTAAGGAGGTTTGTATATACTGGCAGAGAAAAGACCATGTATTATGGCTGAGCCGGGCGTTAAGCTGCGTCCAGGTGTTCGCCTCTTTCCAGGTGGCCATGTAATGCTCTTGCCGACCCAGATCATGGCAATCATGGAGCTGGCAGAGATGGCTCATTGCCGACACCAGTGTAGTGCCTGGGTAATATGCCAAGTTGGCAGCAACATGCCTGAAAAGCAGGCCGGCAAACAGGCAAAGAGTCTCTAAAGCTCCTGGAGTGAAAGGGTGCTGGAGAACCTCTGATGTTCTTTTCAGAATTCATGAAAATGGCACAGTCTGGTGCGAGGCCTGTCTAATTTCTTTGACTCGTTGGTGTCAGGAGTAGTGGTGGTGGTGGTGGTACTGTACATCATGCTCTGAGCTCTGTGTATCAGATGATAATTGTTTTCTCATCTCACTTGGTGGAGCTTAAAACCCTGTGCTATGCCGCCGTCTTCCATTATTTGAAATATTTTCTCCTGTTTTGGCACTGGATTTCTTGTGTTTCAGTGCAAGCATATCTCTTGTCAAAGATTGTTGACATGCTGTATCATGTTCACTCAAAAATCTTCAGCCCGAGAGATGATCTTTATTAACTCAGGATGCCAGAGTTATTTGCAGCCTGACTCTGGCCTGTAGTGTCTGGGCGCTGTGTGCTTCACAGTGTAAGTAGCTTGGCTGGCAGGCAGCCACAGACAAGCGCTGTGTTTCTGCTTGCCATCCTCTCATTTGACTGCTTGGTAATTACCGTCTCAGTGCGGTAAGAAAAGGCAGCTTTTGGTAGGAGGATTGAGAGAGAAAAGGAAAAATGTGAGGCTGTTCGGCTTAGCAGCTTAATGAACATGTCAGATGTATTTAAACAAATGGATTACCACATCTGTACACACTCGACTGGATGGCGCTTGCTCCAAAACACTTACCAGTCCATAGCGTCAGGATGAATGAAAAAGACATAAACTGGAGATATGCAGGGATTGGTAGTAGGAAAACATAACACTCCCTCTGCATCATTGCATATAAAGGAAATCCGACCTGAACCAAATCAATTATGGCTGTCAATCAACTCTATTGTTGTCGTCCTACATGTATTCTCTACATATATTTCTGCTCTTAAGAGGCTGTGCATATAAAATGCCATCAATTTGCATTAAAAGTGAATGTCAGACCATAAAAGACAAAGCCTACATTCATTTCCCATGACCCTCTTCAAAACAGACTTTCTACTTGGCAGTTAACAGATCTTTTATCTTGTTCCCAGATTTCAGTTCTTGGAGCTTTTTTGTCCTGACCTTACCTCGGTGCACCAGAGCTGTCCATGTCAATACATTGACTAAATGAATAATAGATGCTCTTTCTTGGCATGCTTGTGCCAGGGTGTGTTCTCAGCTAGAGAGGCTCACATGCTAGTGAAATGTTTGTTCTTTGGCGGAACATTTTTTGTGTGTGTGTGTGTGTGTGTGTGTCAGGTTACTGATGCGGTTATAACTCAAGAGGGCAAAATCATCAAAACACCAATCATTTTACCTTTTACCTGTCAGATTTGATGCAGAGTAAAAAGCTCACCTCTTAAGCTGCCCACTTAAACTCTCTGCACTTATACATCCAGATTTATTTCCATTTGTAAAGCAATGTGCAAGGTGTAGATAACTTAAGAGTTATATCAGCATGCTTGACACTCAATCCTGAACCTTGCTGAGCCCGTGAGTGAGTTTCTCAAGCTTTGTTTGTAGCCTCGAGCCATGTTTGTGAAGTAACATTATTGCCAGTTGGCGCTCATTAAATAATCCCTTCTCTGCTAGTTGGGAAACAGTGTACACTCTCAATAACTGAGCATTTGCAAAGGGCAAAAGGTCCACTTGGAAAGAGACGCTGCTTTTTAGTGAGTTCTTTGTTGAAGTGAGAGCTGCTGTTTGACTCCATGACTTCAAACTGTTTCACCACTGATATTTGAGCTTAAGAGAAAAAAAAAGATCTACAACACCGAATCAAATATGTGATGAAAATACTACAATAGTCTGAACTAACAATACATAGATCAGACTATCAAAAAAAAAAAAAAAATCATCATTCCATCCTCCCTATGTCATTCCAACACTGACATCTGCACACATGTGTTGTGTGTTTAACTCCTTGCCGGGATTCTAACGCACATGACTCAATTGTGTTAGACGCGTTAGAGCAAGATGGTCCTGACTAATCACTGCATCATGGAGCCGTGACATGGTGGAGTGCCAGTTCAGTGCACAGGGGATGGTACCCTTTACCCAGAAGAGATGGCCCAATTAAACTGACCAATTGGAATTGAGTGAGCCGGGTTGTGTACCTGTTGTGGAGGTTAGAAAAAAATGCCACTTCCACTCATTGCTCATTCTGGACGCTACAGGACCCATTATTCTTGCAGTCATTACTAAGCAAAATGTCAATAGCTTATTAGAGAGAGAGAGAGACACGGTAAACGAGATGGAAAGAGGATGGAGGGAACAAGAGGGGAGGAGGAGGAAAGAAGGAACCATGAGGAGAAACCACCATTTGTCATTCGCATGTAACATAACAGTCGTGCAGGGCTTCATGTTTCAGCTTACAGCCCACAACAATGGATGCTCGGTTCCATGTTTGTGCTGTCAGTCGTTTTTAATGGTTTGATAATGTGCTGACACCCACATCGTTCTGAGCTTTTTCTACCCTTGTGTCTCTTTCTTACTAACTCGTGCATTCAACTGAAAAGCTGTCAAATCTCGCTAAATATCTCTCCCCAGTCCAGTTGCATGAACATCGAGAGACATCGTTCTTCTGCTCTTTCTTTCTACCTCCCTCCCTCTTTCCTTCACTCGTGCTCTTTTGCCCCTCTGTCGGTTTCTCCCTTAGCATTGTACAAATGTTTCTCTTGTCTAAGGAACCGTTCCATATGTTTGCAATCACTCTGGCTCCCTCGCCTGCACAGATCATTTAGCAAACTCCCTCATACATTTCAATTAGGCCCACCTAGCGCAGCCACAGACACAGGAAAGCAATATTGATTTCTTGATATCCCGTGCGTGGGTCGGACCAAATTAACGCTTGTACTGGGGAATATGATAGATCCGTAACAATTCACTTGTGTTTGTTACCATATCTGTGATATGCTGGGCTTGTTAGTATACAGAGAGTTGTCAAGGATTCATCAAAGCCGTATTCATGACCGCTGTCCCTTATGAACTCACTATGGATAACTCACATGGCTTAATAATAGCGTGGTGTACATTTAAAGGCATAGTTCTGACTTACGTGGGTTCCTACCAAAAAAGAATAAAAACATAAAATGTGTTTCGCTGTGGCAAAAGGAAAGAGAAAGATACCGGTCATGACATAGCTGGGAGCCTTTATGTGTCAAAGTGAAATACAGTAGGCATTTACCAAACGCTGGCTGCATCCTAAAATGTACTTATTATTCAATTACTGCCAGCTTTTTAAAGATGAGACGGCTGAGGTGCGGTGGCTCTGGTAGCTGTCAGTCACTCTCTGCCACCTCATCCATTCTCCTGACACTCTGCCGGAGCCCAGAGAGAGCCATCAGTCAAAGTTCAGGAGACAGGGACGCCACATCAGAGGGCTGATCAGACTTTGGGATCCTGGGACACTGCATGAACGGTTGCAATGGCTACTCAGGTACTGAAGTACTGAAGTTGTAATTTTCACCTCCAGTTTATGCTGCTTTGTACTACACTACATTTCAGAGGGACTACAGATATAGTAACTACTTGCTTTGCAGTTTAAGATATATATATCGCATTGCACAATACAATGGCTATTGTATTGCATTGCGATACAATAAATAGCAAAACACAATAAAAGTCATTAAAAATGGTTCCACATTGAACTGTTATATTAAAATGCTGATTTCTGTACATTTTAGTGCATGAGTAATAATAATCCAATAATATAATATAAAATAATACAACACACTGAAGAGGGGTACGTGCATATGCATAATGACTTATTTTAATCTCAATATTTTAAGTCATAATTTCAAATTAAAATCCTGCTCTTTTCACTTCAGTAAAGGCAACTATTATGAATTTTTTTGATATTGGGATACTTCCATCCATGGTTATACAGGTAATAAATACTAGAATCGCTACACAATGTCGTAAGGGTATCCTGCATAGTATAAACAGACTCACTGGATTCTCTATATTTAATGTTTGATTAGAAGATATGTGAAATCAGTCTCTAAATTGCCTAAATTTCCATGCTGAAAGATAATTTAAACCCCTTTCGTACAGAAGACCCACAGTAAAACGCTTTACTGAACACGTCTAATCTGTGTTTGACCCTATTCACGTGAGACTGCTGTCACAGGTTAATGCGTGGGCATCACGGAGATATAGGTTTGCAGCTCCATTCAGATCAATGCAAAAAAAAAAAAAAAATGCCAATGCTCATAAATAAACATCAATATCATCAAACAAAAACAAAACTGGGTAGACTCAAGTGATTGGTCCATAAAAGTTCAATAGGGATGATTTAGAGGAACTCAGCGGTATTTAATTCAATTTAATGTTATGGAGGCCATCTGCTGCTAATACTGACTAATTGTTCCAGTCAAGTAGATGCCATGGCTTTGCCTTCTTATAAAGATACATGTCCAGCCTTGTGGTTTATTGCTATTCATGGGTCAGGTCTAACGGAGGGGGGAGTACACATAGACTGACATTTCTAGCAATTATCTTCATGAAGATGGGAGGCCTCTCAATTAGAGTGGCGTTTGATTAGAACTAATGGCCCTCCCTCCCGGGCTGAGAAGGCAGAGCATCAAATTCCCTTTCGGCTGGACACTGATTGACCTTAAATAAAAGCTGTGGTTTGCTTTAGCTCCTTAAAGAAATACAGTAGCTGTTATTTTTACTTGAATAAAAGCCCACTTTAAATCTTAAATCCCATGATATGGCAGCATGAATGAAAATTATAGCACTGTCAGTTTGATGGCAACATCATTTAAGTATTAAAGGGCAACTATTACATACCATTTTCAGGATAATCCTTGTATTTTGGGTTTGTGCTAGAACATATTTACATGCTTTAATGTTAAAAAAACACTATTTTGCCATACTGGCCATTGTTGATGCACCTGTATTCACCCTCTGTGTGAGACTCTTTGTACAAGCGCCCGTCTCTTTAATCCCTCCTCCCGACAAAGCCCAGTCTGCTCTGATTGGCTAGCATGCCTCCTGGAATCTGAGTGCCGCCACAGCCAAGGGGGTAAGCCTCTCCTCTCCAAGCGAAGCTCCCTATGGCGCCATGTTGATGTTAACAAGCCATCACCCGCCATTAGCATTCCATTGGCTGCCATTCATTTTGACGTCACTTTGACAGCGAATAACTTTACATCTGAAACATTTAAAGACTATATTTGTCCGTTGTTTATTTCTAAAGAAACACAACAATGTATAAAAGGCTCCATTACCTTGTAGCTCACGTTATGCAGACGTTTTTGTAAAAATAGGCTAACGATTGCATCATAACAACGGAATTTACTGTCGCACAGTATAGGAATCGCCATATAGTACAGGGTAAGCTCGCAGGCAGTTTTGACTTACATTAGCTGTTTAGGCTTAATTACTAATGCTAACTAGCATGTCAGTTGGCAGTAATTAGCCTGTGCCTATGTTATCTCCTAACATATACCTACGCTCTCCCTCTCTGCTGATTGGGAATGACTGAGATTTCTCTTGGCACAGCTACCAGAAGACTTACAAATTTCAGATAGGTTGCTCACGTCAAATCTACGTCGTCAAGCTCAGTTGGAGGCTGCGCCGGAAAATCACCGGAAAAATGCTTCTAAAACCCTTCACTGTTTCCTTCCAGAACAACGGGTCAACGGGTCTTTTTTTTAACTGTCTATGGCCACAGCCTCGCTGTTGTTACACTAGTAGCAGCCGGAGCTACTGCAACGGAGTAGCTTTATAGCAGGACTTTGTTCCTTGGAAAATCACCAATAAAGGTTTCTTCCTAAAATGGAGTTTTCCTAGCCACTGTTGCACAGTGCTTGCTCTTGGGGGAATTGCTAGAATTGTTGGGACTTTATAAATTATAGTGTGGTCTAGACCTACTCTGTGAATCTGTGAAGTGTCTCGAGATAACTCTTAATAATAATAATTAAAATTGTAAGATTGTAATGGAAGCAGCACTTTCTACTGTCAGAAATCACAGATGAAGGCTTCTGAGCCCCCGACATTTCTCCATTAGTGGTACTGTGCATGTGTGGGTAATTCAGGCCTGTGTGTATGTAATAACAACAGAGTGAAAACATTGTAATTTCCCCTTGTGGGATTAATAAAGTATACATTAAGGAATATTTCCATCATGAGAAGCTTACAGATTTTTAACGTGTTGAACATCAGCTCAAAAGATCATTTCATAAAAATGCATTTACCTCAAAAATGCAGATGTGACAGAAAATATTAAAAAAGCATAATATGTCCACTTTAAGTATTAGGTTAGCCATAGTTCCAAGTTCATGTCTCCTTTCTCTGTCTTTCACAGAAGACAGCTAACTTGGAGGCTGTCATGCCTCCCTGTGTAATGACAGTCTTAATGGAAAACAAAACTGGCTCTCTGGGGAGTGTGATGGTCAGGCTGGCCATTACAGAGTCACTCAATAGCAACTGATTGACTCGCTCCCCTGCTCCGTTATAAGCCTGTTAAGCTGCTACTCAGCGTCAAAGCGCTGCACTGAGCACTCTCAGTAACGCTGGTCCTTGCCTTTTATAGGACACTGGATGAAGTGCTTACCCTGATTTAGTAAAGCCAAATAGTTGAAGACCTCATTTGTGATTGCTGGGGATAGATATTCAATCAGAGAGAAAGCACATTAACCTGGAGGAGTGGTGAGAAAACTCAGGTAGGGTTCAGATAGAGAGTTTGAGTGACAATGGTGGTGCAGCGTATTCCATACATATAAAGGTTGACTAGTTTATGACCGCAACACGTCACATCATCCCCCTATTTATTTCTACTTCTACTCCACTACATTTTAGAGGTATTCCGTGCATTTCATACCCCACTACATTTATCTAAGAACTGTATGTTACTAGTTAGATTAATTGATAAATAATTGATTTTTACATTAACGAAATGTGAAATGTTTCTAATATGCAACACATTGTTAAAGATTAACCAAGTGTTTCCCAACCTTGTGGTTCTATAAAATATAAAAGCAGTGTCTAGTTGGTGCCCCATCGTCTTGCCACATTTCACATGTCTGAGTTGCTAGCAGTTTCGCCAAAGAGATATTTTCTCCTCTAAACCTCTCCAATATAGTTCTATTTCACTAAAAATGCAAAAATTAAAGAAATATCCCAAAACGGATCTGTGTAGCAGAACTTTCTTTTTTCACATTAATCATCTCGCAACTCCTTAGATGTATCTCATGATAGATTGTGTAGTACATTTCACTGATCCAATCTTTGCCCTTTTACAGCAAGTAGGGTTTACAATAAAGGAATATTTTTTTCATTGTTGTATGCTTTAACTTAAGTTGAAGGATCTGAGTACTTATTCCACTTTCATGTCAAACCAAGATGGTGTTCATCCCTTTTCTTTAAATAGACTTCAAAGCCATACGTATGATCAGAGGCGTAAAATCGACTCATTACAATTACCAATTTAAACACTATCACCCCCATATAATAGTATATAGCATTGATAACTACCTGTTTAGCATTGTAGTGAAATAAAAATAGGCTATTTATTTATGCCATTCAAATATCTGCATATAACTGCATTATCCTACATATTATTGCAATGCAGTGCCATTTACGTAATGCACCAAAATGACACTGAAGTGCTTTATAGGTTCAAGCAGCAAATCCTTATTGAGTGGAGGTTCGGGGACTATATGAAAGCTTGCATTAGAACTCATTGCCATGACCCTGAAACCTTCTTCGGATAATGAAAGCTTTGTCACGTAGGGCGTCATTGTAAACTTGAAGGAGAGAACTTTATCAGCAACAATGTTTAGGTACACCGTGGCTTTACAATGACCCTCAGTTTTAATTGAAGGGTATTAAGTGTCAAGGAAACACTCTTTGCACTATTTCATCCATGTTCTTCCTTTGACAAAACGCAGGACAAATGCATGTATTGGTGCTGTATTTGAACCTGTTGTGGTGATCATGTGTACTAGCATGCTGCCTCTGTCAGCCACACAAAGGTCCGATAAGTTGAAAGCCGCCCGCTGTGGCGCTGAGCTATTATTTGCATGCTGTTAGCTTCTTCTCTGACATATCTCAGTGACAAGCTGTTTAATCCCAGGAAAAACTGCCGAATACTTGTTTTTTTTGTCAAAAATAAGGGCTATAACTTATTCCCTGCTATATAATGTTCTTATTCAGTCAGTTTATAGGTTATTATATTTATATTTTATAGTCATAGTTCATATTTTATCATGATCTACTGCACTGTATCTATCTATCTATCTATCTATCTATCTATCTATCTATCTATCTATCTATCTATCTATCTATCTATCTATCTATCTATCTATCTATCTATCTATCTATCTATCTATCACAAACAGCAACGTCTTTGAATCTCAGGACAGCAGCTGTACCTGCAGTACTGGAGCCACCTTGTCAGGGCATCAAATCACATTAAAGTCAGATTAGTTATGTATCTTGTTCATGCTAATGTTTGTTCCCGCTAAGGCCGGGTGATTGGCTGTTTGGAGGTCATGTACAGTAGAATAACAAAATGCTTACTGTATAGTGTGTAGGCTGTATGCACAGTATACACATAATCTAACACAAGAGGCTGTACTAGCCCTAATGTGCACAAGCAAACATCTAGGCACACACATAGAGAGACAAACCGGCACACACATTCTTTCATCCCTTTCTCCATTTCCCCTGCTCCTGCTACCTTAGGGAATCTGAACACCTCCTGATGTGAGGCTTAGAAACAGTAATGCAATAGACAGTCAACTTATATTTCCCCAGCGAGACAGCCACAGCTAAAACTTCATATTCTTCAGCGACCACACAGCTGAGGGAGGAGATGGCTGCAGGACATTGAGACAAAGAGTCAAGGAGACAGGCTCGAGAATAGATAGATGAATGGATGTATATATGTACATACTGTAGAGAAATATGTACATGATATTCTTTAATATTATAGGTTGATCTCAATAGCAGATGCCATAGGATTATTTATTTCTAGGAGTGAAGCAAGGCTAATGATTGGGGTTAAGGGCTCTAGTAGAGGCAATCAATATACTATGGACCTCTCTCACTACCTCTCTCTGGCTGTCAGGCTAGCCTGACGGGCTGAACCGGCTAATGACACCTAATCATATCAGTGGGAGGAAACTCTAACCACCGAGCTTGCCCTAAAATGGTGCATCCCATCAGTCTTGCAAGGAGGAAAGCGAAAAAGAAAAAGTGAGGAGAGGGTGAGACAGATAGGGAGGGAGAGAGATGGAAAGATAATCAACTCAAGCTCAAGCATTTGTGAATAGATGAAGCAGGCACACAAGCATTCTGGCTGTGTTTACATAAACACACACATACACACACAGGCAACCAAACAAGGACACACACAGAGTCACAGATGTGATGCAGCTCACACCGTCCAGCAATATTACACAGATAAAGGCCAGAGAATTAATATTTATTGTTCAGTTCTGGAGACAATGTAATACCTTCTGCTGGCCACTTGGAGGCTGAGTGAGTGAGTGAATTAATAAATATAGAGTGTGTGTGTTTGAGTTTCTTAATTGGTGAGCTCTTTTGCATTATTTCTGAAACAATATGTATTTATTTATAATAATAACAATTTTAAAATGTATTAATCCCCAGTGGGGAAATTACAATTTGCACTCTATTTTGTTAGGCCAGAAATACACACACACACACACACACACACACACACACGCTCAGGATCTATTCATGCACTAATGGTAAGATGTTAGTGAGTGGGCTGCCAGTGTTGGACCAGCACCCTGAGTAGTTAGCGTGGGGTACGGTGCCTTGCTCAAAAGCACCTGGCAGTGCCCATCTCTCTTTGGTTCATACGGGGACTTGAACCAGAGACCCTCTGGTTCCCAACCCAAGTCCCTACAGACTGAGCTAAGCTGTATTTCAACAAGAGGCTGAACTTTTAAGAGTGTTCTTCTGAGGATAAAGACACATAACACAACACATAGTTCCCAATTTCACAATTAAACACACACATGCCCATATATATATATATATATATATACACAGCAAGAGGAAGATATAAAACTGTGACATAATGACATTTTTTAATAAATGAACAAAGAAGAAAACCCAATGCACAATGTGCAAAATAATACAAGTACACACATTTCACTCCGGCCGCCATTACCAAGACACAGTAAAACTGATTCAGCGTGGGGCTGGGGTAGAGAAACTAAATAAGAGTTTGTATCATCCAATGAGGAAAAAGCAGTGTGTGTCTGTGTGTGCACATGAAAAGCTTGCTTGTGTGAGGTTCAACAAAGCCCGATAGTGAGAAGGAGAAGAGAGAAATGCCATCTGAGCCAGAAGCGTGGGACGCAAGGCGTCACATAATACTTGAGGAAATGCATTGGCAGCAAAGAGGAACCAGGTGTAATACACTCATGAATAAATATGGTGAGGGCTGGAATTGATCATTAGTGCTGTCTGCGGGAGGTGCAAAAAAACAAGGATGACTAGACGACCTGCAATTTGATGAGTGGTATCGAAGCATGGAAGGATCCTTAATAGACGCTTTCTATTGTCGCTGTTGACACTTAGCTATTTTTGCCTATATTGTCTAATTGCTGCCATTTCTTTGATTTGTTTTGTTATTGGATATAGAAAGACAAAATGATCCAAGGGATAACATGTAAAAGCGATAAACACCATTTTTCCAGCATGGTCCCTGATGGAAGAGAACAGGACATACAACACATGCAAACACATAAAGGCCTTCTAAGGATAAAAAAAATATATATATAGTTTTTTCCCAAAACAAACTGCTCCATAGCTTTTTTGCTTTACAATATGAATTGGGATTGGATTGTGCTTGTGTGTTGCTTTGTATATGCTCTTCCATCTCTGCCTTAGGTTTGTAAAGTCATACATGATTATGACGCAGTTCACAAACAGTAAAACATGAGCCCCTTCTCTTGATTATATCAGGTAAATATACTGTATATAGAGTGCACCACAGATACTTTTTGTCCTGCTGTACCAAAGCCAGTGATATGCTCCTGGGCTCTTGTCTCATACTGTGATGTAAGGCCAGGGAACAAAAGGTTGTCTTTCTTGCCTCTGCTGAGGACTGGAGCAGCACGGTGCTTAATTGGGACTCTGATCAGAGAGGGATCTAGGCTGAGGGACCCGTAGCTCCCAGCAACACCATCATCCCAGGAATGCCAGGGTGTTGCTCCTGTCTGTCTTGATTAACGACCTCTCCCTTCGACTCCTCCCATGAGTCCTGCCAAGTACCTCGCTGGAGCAGGCGCAAATCGAAAGTGCATACACTCACAAAAGCTTGCAGACATCCACAAAATGTCTTGTATGTTGGAGGACACATACATACAGCCATGCAGCTAGGTTTAATGAGTAGTCTTTTGAAGCAGTAGCTCTCTTTGAATCAAAATAAAGGGCCATTGCTGATGGCACAAACACAAGGACGCGCACACTCTCGTGTACATTAATCGTCCTGTGATTGCCACTCAAATTAAATATAGATGACCCAAAGTACACCTGTTGTAAGGCATTTGTGGGAACAAAAACACAAGCGTCGCAATGCATATTCCCCATGCAGCCTTATTTTGGCATTGGTCAGCACCATGTCTGTGTGCTGTTATTTAATCTCAGGCTCCAGTAATACATGTGATTCCTTTACGCTGATGCTCTCAGCTTGTAGTTTGGGCGCCAGGGAGCCGAGGCAATAAGCGAATCAGAAAGTCAGAGAGCTCTCTTTGGAGCAATCAAGGGACCCACGATGGAACCTGGAAGCAGTAATTGCGCTGGAGGCGTCGCATTGATATTCCGTCCACTTGCTGTCTATGTGGAACTCCCAAAGTTTCCAGGGAATCTTAAAGTTTTTTTTGATTTCATCCTTACCTTACATTATACTACCTATAAACTGTACAATGCACAATGTACCATTAGTCTGCTGTATCTTCATTCCAGTGTGTGCAGGTGTGCAATTTGTGTAAGTGCGTGCGTGAAAAGGAGACAAGAAAGGAGATGGCATGACTAGGGTGGCATCTAATTATACATTGGTTTAACCAGTCAATGAAAAGATGCAAACACTACAAATGTCAGTAGCTAGCTTATGTTCCAATGACAAGACAAAGCCTTGGCACAACTGAAAGAAGTAGGGAAGCAAGTGTTCAGACAGTAGCGGAGAGCATTCAGGCAATGTGTAACCCACTGTGTTTGTCATGAAACACTTAACATGCCACACATCCATTAAACACACCCTGCATCGGGGTAAAGGCAAAGAGCCTTCATCTATTACGGTGCATGCCAGCTCCTCCACCTCCTCCCTTCTCTTCTATCCCCTCATTGCTAATTATCCAGAAGATGGATTACATCATAGGATCTAATAGAGAGAAGCACCATTACACAAAGCCACCCCTCAAACACACACACACACACACACACACACACACACACACACACACACACACACACACACACACACACACACACACACACACCCTAGCCCTGACAAAATCACTCAGCCGATCTGCCCATTTGGTTCCACATTCATATTAACAAAATAGGGAGGGGTCCCTCATTATCATCACTCAAAAATATGAGCAATATTAGTCAGGCCTTCAAATTGTAGATAGATAGCATGCCATGGTAAGATAAGAAATGATAATAATACACATAATTGCATGACCTTTAAAACATGTACTAGCTCAGATTGATATAGTTAGTGCTAATGCATGGGGATTAAAACGGGCCCCGGTGTCTTGTTGTTTCAGAGAAGTGAAATTGACAGGCGCTATTGTTGGTACAGATCATGCCCGTTCTACTTCAACACTGCTCACTAATACACTACACTAATCTGGTTAATTGAAAATCACCAGAAAACTGCTGGAAAAGGGGGAAGGAAAAAAGGAAGGTGCAAAGAGAACCAAGAACTTGTCTGTGAATGTTGGCAACTCTTAAAAAAAAGCTTCTTTTTTTTAAAACCTAATCCTCAACTCCTGTTGCCATGGTAACCAAGAGAGAGAGAGAGAGAGAGAGAGAAAAAAATCAACATACAAAGACTCATTTGAAGCCAGGGTGTTGAGAAAAGTCACTACAGTTACACGCAAGACTGAGTTTTTTTTTTCTCTGTTTTTGATGCCCCAAGGCCAAAATACACTTGCATGACGAGTTGGTACACTGACTTGTTTATCACATCCGAGGCAAGGCAGAGTGTGTAATGTATCGTGTTTGCTCTGTGCGGTTGATAATTCATGCCGTAACTAGCTCTCCAAAAAAAAAGAAAAAGAAAAAAAAAAAAAATCCTCTTGGAGTAATGCAGTCAAAGCTAAGCTGTTTGCTAGGAGTCTGCTCCATTGAAGATACAGCCTGTATTGGAAAGTACTCGCTGCAATCAACTCACCGTCTCTTTGCACTTCACCCTAGCATCCTTTCACTCATCTATTATCTCTGAGTTTCTCTCTGTCTTTGTATCCCTACTTTTTTTACTCTCTCCTCTTTGCTCCCCTTCACTGCCTCTCCGTCCTCTCCATCCCTCTAATCCCCTCTTCGTTCTCCTCCCAGATGAGGTGGTCTGGCCCTGGCCTGGCTATTCCATTCCCTTCTAATCTCCGTCCCTCCACCCCCCCCTTCCACCCAGCGCCTGATTTGCACACTTCATGAACCGGAACGTCTCGATGGCTGGTATTCCCCTTAGCATTTGCCCAGCGCGTCATCCCCGAGCTGTCGTGCCACCTTGAACACATCATCAGCCCTCACGACTGTGAAGACAAGCGGCATATGCACGCTCACCGGCCCCACTTCAAATCATCCCCGCGTGCTCGTCTTGCTTGCTCACACACGTTCTCTCGCACGCTTTCTGCCTCACAAAAGAGGCTTTTGCTGCCTAAGTTGCTACGCGCTCGCGTGTGCATCCCGTCTGGGGACTAGATGTAAGTTTGACACTTGATGATGATCATCAAAACAGTCAGATATCTGCCGGTGTGTTTGGGAAACGTAGCTGCCACTGCCTGTGTAGAACGTGTCTTTGGATGAAGATAGACATTTATTCCCATACCTAATAGTGCTGAGACAAGTACCAAACGTCAAACCGTCACAACAAATTCCTCTTTCTTGATGGCAGAAAAAAAAGATTTGATTGACTTAAAGTTGTACAAAGCACCACATACTGTAGTCCCTTGAACGTATACCTCCCTAGGATCTCCCCCCGCGTGAACCCCAACTAGTGACCTCTGGTGCTAATTCACCGGGAAGCCATTCACCAAGGACAACGGTCCCCAGCGGGCTTAGTGCAGGACGCCTGCTTGCTTTTTTTGTCACAGTGGGGAGTTCTGAGTCATTGTTCACTTGGCCTAAGCCTGTTTTGGCCAGAGAGAGTCTGGGTGATAGGATGCACTGGAGAATGATCCAAGGGCTGGCTAATTCGTAATTACCTCCTGCAGTGTTCTGGAAGACTGCAGTTTGCGCTTGTCCAGGATGTGGATTATCTAGTGTACTGAGCTGGCGGGGTCGTGTACACGCGTGTAGACATGCACAGACAGGCACGTCCACACACACACAACCACATGCTCCCTTAGCAAGAGTTTCCACAACAGAGCACTTGCTTGACTGAAGCAGTCATGTTGTTAATTCGATTTCCCTGTCATGGTATTGTTAAACTTTTAATCAAACCTCTGTGTGCTACCTTCATTCACTACACTGGATTACATTTAATTGTAGGAATTGAATTTGGAGCTAAGAAAGAGTGAGAAGTAAACTCGGACCTAGTCAAGGCTACCAACTCGGCTGTTCTGCTGAAGCTTTTGAAGTAGACAACTCGGGCTGTAATTCACAGGATGCTTTTTTTTTCATTAAATGAAGATGAATAAAGTTGTATAGAATGAATTGAATCCAAATGCTCTGCCGACTACCTATTCAATCCAAACGGCTTTTAAGCTGAATAGCCCAGCTAAACCAATGTTTGTGTCATTAAACACTTCACCCTGTTGAGCTCCTGATTGACCTTATCATGCAGCTGTATACATTTAGATTTTTTGGTTTCTGACAAAATACATGACTGCACTTTGAGAAATCTGTGAAAACCATTCATTTCTAATCAAAGATATAAAGTGACAGTGAGTTATGTTTCTTTTTACACTGATGTAATTCAGAGGAAGGCAATGGCAGCCCCCAGTAGACTTCCATAAGCACAAATATTGCCAGAGAGAACAAAATAACTGAGGAGGAAAAGAGCAATACTTCCTGGCGGGGTTGACTTCACACATAAGAAGATGCATGATGCTGTTTTGGCCCTGACCCACATAGTGGGACTGACCCACCGACAATAGACGTGGACACTGGATGTGGCCATGTCAGGGTGAGAGTAGGATGAAAGGAGCGAACTACCAGAGCATGCAAGAACCTAGGTGTGTTTTAAGGAAGTGTAGGACTCTGCCAACTGGCTCCTCGCTCCCACTGAGAGGGCTTTGTGACCCAAACTAGGAGCCAAATCCGCCGTGTCACAGTGGAAGAGCTGGAGAAAGAGAGAGAGAGAGACCTGGATAGAGGAAGGGCACGATTATAGCAGAGAAAATAAGTGTTTAAGTTTTGTTGTCAGGAGTGATTGTCTTTAGCTTTTGAATTTACTGTTATTTTGGAGTATCAGTTAACGCTCCTGTTATCCGCGGGTCAAATTTGGCCCATTTTCAAAAGGTTTCTATATCAGAAATTTGGGTTTCTTTCAACCAAATTGTCAAAAAATAAAAGGAGGATGGTTCCCTACAACGCTCGTAACAAATCAAATAAAAGATCAGTACACTACTTTCATTACATTTGGTTTAAATCAATTTTATAGTATTGGGGGAAAAAATGATAAAAGAACACTAAAAAAATGTCTGAAAAAGCTACAAAAATGTGGGACAAAAATGTCAAAAAGTGCAGAAAAACCATCGGAAAAAGTGATAAAACGTCAGGAAAGCAACACCAAATTAATTTAAGTCTTAATTTAAATTCATACCCACAAAACCAAAAGTCGAATGGTCAATGGGAAGACAACACAAGTACTGAAGTTATTCTGTTCCCCATCTGTTGTCAACACTTTTTAATGAGTAAAACCTGACTGAACAGGGTATTTGGGGGACAGAAACCTTGAATTCTGTCTAGGTCAGTAGCATGCAGGATTGGAAGTACCGGTACTGGGGAATACATTAGGTGCTGTGCCAGTTAGCCAGGATAAGTTGGTGGCTCTTTGATTCACAGCTTCATTAAGATGAAATCTTCTGTGTGGAACCACTTCAAACTGAGCCCTGGCTACCACTTGAGACGTGTTGTGGGACTGAGTGAAAGACGTGCAGAGTGGCACTCAGTGAGTGAGGCCAAGATTTCTTCACTCATACAGGGGATGAAAAAACACCCCAATAGTGGCGTATAACTTTTCTTTTTTGCAGTGCATGGAGCTAATAAACATTTCAATTAGTTATGCATTGTCTTTCTATACGTTAATTAGACTGGGCCAGTAATTCAATCATTCCTGTGAACAAACCTTAATGAATACAAATGTTGGGATCCCTCAACAACTGCTAATAATACCACTCAAGGGCATAATTCAGTTAGATGGCATAATTGGCACTCTGAGAACAGAGGCACTGGGGAGCTGCCTCCCTGCGGTGTGACAGAGCTGCCAGTGTTGGCCTTTAGCTGGAGCCTTTTGCCAAGATCCTGTCTGAGCTGCGTAGACCCTGATGGCACTGCTGTCACTACACACAGTTAGGTACATCATATTTTGAAAAGATTAAATTGTCGGGACTAGCGCATCTTTTTTTTGTGTACCCAACTAAAAACATAACCAGGAGATAACCAACGTAAAAGCAAGCACATTACTCTACCCTCACATCTAGACCCTATGCTTGGCAGTCAAAATGACTCATTTTTGCCAGACCTAGACTTGCAATTATACAATGTGATATTTCTTTTTTTTTTTTTTTTCTCGGTCGCACAGCCATGACATTGGGATTAATTCGAAGTAGACAATGCAGGGGTATGCTCCAATTCAATAACAGTGAAATGATGTCAGCTTCAGCAGTATCCAATCTGTTGGCATCCTCTTCTAACCTCACCATTTTGTTAAGGTTGCTTGTTCCCCTCAAGAGCAGAGGGGTGACTTTGGACATGGGGAGGTGACAATGAGAGGTAATTGCCAAAATCCACAGCGGAATAGCTCTCTCTGACACAGATGGGAGGGAAAAGACAAAGAGCCTTATGAATATTTAAATTGCAATTTCCTTCATTTTCTTCAATTGACCCTTTTTTTTTTTTGCTTGCAAAGAAGGAAAACTCTGGGCAGGCATGGGTGTCAAAACTTCGGCATGTGGCTCAAGGCAAAAACCAGATCAAACAGCAAAATAAGCATGGATTTTCATTGTGTAAACAGGATTAGGCCTTCATGCAGCGCGTGAATACTGACGAATAAAATAAGGAGTCAGCATTCAGTACTAATGAGCGTGCAACAGATATTGGTTTTAAATGTTATGTACACAATGATGATTAACGGAAGTTTGTTTTACATTTTGTGGAGTCCTACAAATGTAGAACTCGACTGGTGAGGAAATGCGCTGTTGGGGTGGTGCTGGGGCGGATTCACACAAACAACAGCAGCTTAACAAGTATATTTCTCAACCCCAGACTGCATTGCCCTCGGTCAAATGAATAACATGACTTCTAAAACAAGTGGCTATCTCATTTAAAAACACAGTGGAGGTTGTGAAAGTTAGGGGCTGCGCATAGGAAAAAATATTAGCTCCACAAAAAAAAAGAAACTTCAGAAAGCTGTTTTTTTTTTTGCCTAAAGTCTTCTATTTTTATTAGGGGATGTAGAGGCTAGAATAATGAAGATGACTCGCGGATGAACTGTTGATTCTATGCTAAGCCGTTGTTCGCAGCAGTGTGATATATTATATACTGTAAATCGACGTGGAATTTCCCAAATAACAAAGTTGTGTTTAAAGCCATTAAAAAAGAGCTAATTCAAGATTTCGGCTCCACTAAAATGTGTTAATAATCATATCAGTAAGGCAATAATTATAGCACATGCCCCACAGTGTAAGGGCATAACTAATAATAATAATGTATACTTTATTAATTACACATGCACTTAATGGATGTCAGAGTGTGGGGGGCCGAGCAGTTGGCGGTTCGGTGCTTTGCTCAAGAGCACCTTGGCAGTGCCCAGGAGGTGAACTGGCACCTCTCCAGCTTCCAGTCCATCACCATACTTTGGTCCATATGTGGACTTGAACCAGCGACCCTCTGGTTACCACCCCCTACAGACTGAGATATTGCCACCCCATAAAGCAGGGAGATGAAGTCAAACTACTGAAAGTTGCAAACATAAAATAATCTAAAATAATTCTGCAAAACCATAAAATATATAAAATCTCTTCTGTTATCTTCTGTTCAAGGCAGGCTTACCTATGAATTCTTTAAATAATCTGAAAAAACCAACCCAAACCAAGCAAGCACATTAATGCTGACGCCACATTGTAATCATTAAAAGGAGCAGGAGTAGTAGCCGTCTGCCAAAGAAATCAAATGTACTGTCGTGTACTAAAACACATCAACCTCTGTCTTCAGTCGCAGTCCCCTGCCAGATAGTTCCTTCATCTTGGTACGTGGCGTCTGTTTGACCCAACATGAATCACAAACAGGCCCAGCATGGCCTAGTGTGGGGAGAAACACAAGCTCTTTGTCTCAGTGTCACTGCTGGCTTGCTGCTTTCCTAACCCGAGGCAATACTGCATGCTACCACCAAGTAATGACCAAGTCAGGCCATTCTAACCCTTGTGTTGTACCTCCCGGGTCAAAAACGGACAAAAAACTTGACATTTTCGTCCCTTCATCAGACTTTTTTTTTTTTGTTTTCAATAACCACCACCTTACTACCACAGGTTTTACAGTACTTTTGGAATTCATGGTCAATAACCCTCATTTATATAGAATTAAACAAAATTTTTGAGTTAAAAAAAGCAGAAATTATGAATTATTTTGACTAATAGTTCAGATCAGAGGAACGTACAGATTTAGTCAGGAATCAAAGTGATCAATTGTATTTGCAAAGAGCGTTGTGTGGAATCCAATCCATTATTTAGTGGGAAGTTGGTTAAAAAGAAACCCATATTTTAGATATAGACATTTTTTAAAGTGGTCAAATTTGACCCGAGGACAACAGGGTGGTTAATTTGCTTTTCCTATGACTCCTCACAACATCTCAGCTTATTCCGATTGGATATTTGCAAATGTGTTTGAATCTTTGGGAGCTGCAGATGGGACTTTGCCCCGGGCAGCATTCACTGATCGGCAGCCCGAGCAGAATAGTTAAGGAGGGGTTTCATTCACAGAATCCAAAGCTCACTCAGGGGAGAGTCCTTGTACCGCCGTGTTAGAAGCATATTGGCATGGCCCTCCAAACCCTGTTCATTTCCTTGTGCATTCTGCTAAATTCCTTTCCCCCCCCTCGCATTTCTGTGTGTAAGCAATGCATATAAACCAAGAGTTACAGGCATCATATACGCATCTCATAAATGAAACATAGGTTGGAGAAATAAGTTCTATTTGGTTTATATTATCCCCACCCCACCCCTCCATTCCCACCCGCCCCCTCCCCACTTGCCGGGATAACATGGTATTGTTATTCACCTTAAGACAATTATTTGCCTTCCACAGCTGTTTTGTGGGAGTGTATTGCCAATAATCCTCACAGGCGTAGAGGCCTCCCTGCTCCGTTAATCCTGTGCAGCCTCCCATAATGAAGGACTGGAAATGCCGCGGGTAATGTATTCTTCCCTGCCCAACCCCCCCACCACAGTGAGATATGAAACCAAAAACACCATCCCAAAGTATCTGATACCAGTGTCAACAAGCAGCATAAATAACGGCTTCCTTTTTCATCTTCCATCCAAGATATCTGACTTTTTTTTTTTCTTTCTTCCCAGTAAGTCTGGATGGATGAAGGTTGAATCCAAACTAAGGTGTCATTATCACAATGGCACTCAGGCATATTCATATTTCCTTTGAAGGGACTCCACTCCAGCGTATTTAGTTCCTACCTTTGTTTTTCTCCCTAGATTGTTGTTGGTATTAGGGCACCTTTTCCATCTCATCCATCGCAATGTGAGATTTAACATTTTAAGATGGCTGTTTTTGATCATGCCAGTAAGCGCGTCATTGAGGCATCTCGGCATCTTTGATGTATTGCATCCGGATGGAGCGCATGCATTTTTATCCCCTCGCAGGTTTTTAACAATCTCCCATACTTTTTTTCAACATGCCAGTGAATCGTCTGCCAGAAACTGCACCCAGGGAATAGATCTGAGCGTTGATGACGACAACTTGCAAGAGAGAGCGCTTTAGCTGAGTCTTAAAATGGACATCATACATAAGACTTTTTTTTTTTTTTTTATAATAATTCCACCTTTTAATTTGAAGAGGATGGGAAGGAATTAACTGTAAGGTGTGGCATTGCTTAAAATACACTTCCACACGCAGCTGCCATTAATGAACATGGGACAAATCGCTTGCATCAACATAATTCATTATGAGTGAGTCACGACGAGTGGCACTGGAAATGGGGTTAGTGGTTTCTAATGCAGGAATCCTTATTGATCCAGATTGGTGTAGAGGGAAGGAATCGATACAGCTGATCCCTCTCAGTTGATCTTAGGAGAGCGGAGGTGCCAGGTGAAAAATGATACATTAGAGGGATGTGAAGCTGCCTTCGGTGGAGTGCATTAAGTCATTGTTCAAGGCTTTGCTACTCTCCAGTACAGCTGTGTGTATTTAACCCTTTCACTGCTTACTTAGCCTAAGAGGAGAATATGCTGTGGCTTTCCTGATTATCTGTTACAACCCTTAGTGAATGCTTTTAATACATCCATTCAGTATAAATCTTGAATACAATATGAAGAAAAATATGATGTAGCCTGGTGTAAATATGTAAATAAAAAATTGAAGTCCCTTTGGACAAAATCATACGTGTATTATGATGATACGTTCACAAACATATGTACTACAACTACCTTAAAAAATGACAGCTGTCAATGTTTAAAAAACTAAATATAAGTAAAAAAATTAAAAATACATTTTCAAGACTTTTAGGTAAAAATCCATCTGCAAACCAAACCCCCGCACACTGTCTAACTTACTGAAAGTACAGAAACATTGCCTATTAGTAACCGTTACATATTTTTTGCAAGTTAGACAGTGTGCGGGAGTTTTCTTTGCTCGTCCCTCTCCGACGCACCTCTCTCACCTTGTAGATGTGTAAAGTATTTTTCTGCACAGGTAAAAATTCAGGAAACTTCACGGTTTTTATATGTTCCCTCACAATGACTAAAAAAATAAATAAAAAAAAAAAATAACTTCTGATAATCTTGACTTTAACCTGCAAGCATGCCCCATTCATAGCCATCTTCAGTGTCCCCCCTCAGATTTGTCCTCATTAAATTCCAAACAAGCAGACATTGTTCATTTCTCAACATTGTCTCCGCGTCCCAGAATTCATTTTAATTGGAAGTCCGCACAGCCTCCCTCCATTTCTACTCAGCTTAAAGACGTCATGTTCTTTCTTAAGCTTGAGGAAGTTTAGTGTTGTTTGAAGGGTTTAAATGATAAATGTGATACAAAGTGGCAACCGTACATCCTTCGTCTGTGCCCTGCAGAGGCTCCACAACACATACTGCTTCTATGATCTCTCTATCAATTTATAGTTATTTATTAGATTATTTGTATTTCCGTTCTTCTTATTATAACATTTACCACGTTCTCATCTGTTAGTGATGCTCTGTAAGCACTGCCAATTTAATTCAGTAGAATAAAGTATATTTCAAAATAATATATTTTACCAGTAAACTTTAAGTAAAAAACAAAAACACACAGCCTTCACCTACACCGAGCAAAAAAAAAGACTCCAAAAAACATTTTCATGAAAATTGAGTAATTTATCAAATGAAAACTACATTTCATCTACTTTAAAATCAGGAGTAGGCTACGGTCAAACTGCAAAACTAGTACATCCAAATCGACCCCAATATATATATATATATATATATATATATATATATATATATATATATATATATATATATATATATATATATATATATAATTGATTAAAGAAATAATCTTAAAAAGAAAAATCTTAAAAATGTACAGGGATCCTCTTGGGAAAAAAAGCACAGAGAAAAAATATGTTGAAAAAAAGGAGTCATACTTTGGGAAAAAAATTGTCAAAAAGCATAAAAAAAACCCAAAAAAAATCCAACCTTAAAGGCATCAAGCGCCAACTCTTTTCTTTATTGGCCGATGGCTCATTTAAATCAAATGATGTATGAAACGATGGTATCGCCCGAACAGGTATCGTATCATAATAAAAAAATATATATAATAAGATGAAGCCTTCAATCTTCGACAAGACAGCTTCCTGACATTGTTCCCTCAGGTGAACAGATTTGGAACCAGCAGAGAACGTGAGCCCTCATTCATCTATCTGCACATCTGGCCCAACACATGACTTAACACGCTGCAACATCTGCCCTAGTGTGGAATCACCTCGTAAGGACATTTCCTGGACATTAATCTGAGATTACTGTCAAATGTGGCGGGATGAGCATGGATTACAGTCTCCTCCTGTCACTTTTATTTGGCAGGAACATGGTATGATCACACCTCAGGTATTACCCACTGTACCGCGTCTCTGCATGTGGCTCTGAGACACAGTATAGTAGGTGATACTGAAGATGATATACATAACATGTCATTAAATGGAAATAATTCATTGGATTTCTTCAAATTTGCAGCCTTTGATTATATAGGATTATTATCCCATTTATACTGTGATTATCTATTGTTTCGTGCAGCTAAAATTCCCATAATCTCTCTTAATCTGTTATTGTATGTATTCCAGTTGCATTACAGTTACACTTTGTAGTATTTAGTATTTTGAGTACAAATTACATGATTACCGTATAATTTGACAACATCAGCAGTACAGCAGTTTTGTCTATAGAGGAAACATGAAACGGTACGTGCCCGGGATTGTCAAATGAAAGAACCCAGCTAATGATGCCTCATTATGTTGCTGATTTTTAACATAAGAGCAGACAGTATCATTTTACAGCACAAAATCTGACAAAAACAAAACTAAAGATGAATGGAAATAATGACGCGGGTCCTTAAAAGCGCTCTTAAGAGCCGGCGGCTGGCTCTCTGTACTCTGTACAGATTGGTGCCTTAGAGGGAAGAAGAATAAAGAAGAATGGAAAAAACATGTGAAATTGTGAAAATTCTTTCACAAATGATGAAGCCAAAAGTGACGGAAACCGAGCCAAAATAATCATCACCGACCAATTAGATACATTGTATCTCACAACATTGTTTCCCCCTTACCAAAACACTACATCTTTATGTCTTGTTATTTATCTTCTCACCTTTTGTATTATGTGTGCTGTCAAGAATACGTGAGACAATGCATCACACAATATGACATAATTTGGGGGTGATTTATGTAAACACGCCAGCCTTGGCCAGACGGCGAGGGTTTGAGTCATCGCTTTAAATGAGGGTTCACCCTGCCTTGACCTGTGGAGATGGAAGTACAGTAGCCCAGCACGCCATCTTTATTTCTCCCCGCTTCTGAATGAAATGCTACTGTGAAGACCACCATGTTTTATCGCCTACCTCTCCTCGCCCATCCTCAAACTGGGTACATGGTTTGGTTAAACTTGGTTAGTTGTCTTTGGAGACCAATCAAAGGTCGTGTGAGGTAATGTTTGTACAAGGATAAGATGAGAGAGTATAGACTTGAACTAGTGTTGAACATGTGCAGGGTGGGAAAGCGGCTACATCACAATCCACTGCCTCCTGCAACTGCCCTCTGTGTTTCTCAGCAGTGTCTAGCAAATGCTTTTTAAGAGCAGGAAATGGCTTGAAAGACAAGTGATGTTGGCTCTTACCCTATAATCTTCACTCAAAGTGAGGCCAGTAGTTACCTAATGAACAGCTGAGCAGGTAATAGCCAGTCTTTAGTCACCAGGTATCGCAAAAGTCAATGCAATTCCTAACACATTAGAAGCATTGTTTGTCTGTCTGTTCCACAGTGAAATGGCAATGGTTTCTGGTTGTTCAATCACTTCAGCGCTTGCTGCATGAATGCACAATGATGCTGTGTACTGTATGCCATTTGAAAAGCTGAATGATTTCAATGACTCATTTCAATCTAGTGTATGACAAAAAGGCTTAGTTTGAGGCATAATTCCAAGTTTTAAATAGCACCAAATGGCAACTGATTTGGTTATTTTAAACTTACTGTGAAGTGCTGTGGAATAACAGGGTGCATTCAAGAGGGTTGTTACAAAGTGAAGCAGTTTTTGGTTGTACATCCCTTCCTGTCGCTGCCTCTTTGTCATCAACTTGCATAAATGTGTGCATACATTTCAAAAAGCTTTGGCAAAAATCTGAGAAACAAAGTACCTGGGTTGAGCAACTAATTGCAACCAACTTCGTTGCCCAAATAAACATGAAAATTATACTATATTGTGTCCCACACATTTAGCGCTTCATCCGAACACAAATAGCAATTTAGTATATACTGTACTTATATAGAAAAATAGATTGAAAAATGCAAAACAGAAAACACCACCACAGCTGGATATGTTTTTGTGTTTTCATTCGTGTGATCAATCAGCAGCCACTTTTGCATCTGATTAACCCAAAACACAATCTCCAGGGAAATATTACTACCATACATTAGAGCTGGGAGATATATCAATATTGAGATATGAGACTAGATATCGTCTTAGATTTTGAGATTGTAATATGGCATAAGTGGTATCTTTTCCTGATTTTAAAGACTAAATTACATTAAAGTGGTGTCATTTTCTGAACTTACCAGACTGTTAAGAACTGTAACTGTTCTATTATTTGCCTTTACCCACTTAGTCATTATATCCACATTACTGATGATTTTTCATCAAAAATCTCATTGTGTAAATATTTTGTGAAAGCACCAATAGCCAACACTACAATATCGATGCAGTATTGATATTGAGGTATTTGGTCAACAATATTGTGATATTTGATTTTCTCCGTATGGCCCAGCCCTACTGTACATACCCCCCCTTGATATTAAGCCTCTGAGCTG
Source organism: Percina caprodes (assembly GCA_013375575.1). Taxonomy (NCBI): domain Eukaryota; kingdom Metazoa; phylum Chordata; class Actinopteri; order Perciformes; family Percidae; genus Percina; species Percina caprodes. The sequence goes on along the minus strand of JABXJD010000214.1, from coordinate 1,041,582 downwards.
GCAGTAGGGCACCCTGTCTTGAAGTATATATGCTCCCTCCTTAGGAGCCGCCCGGCTGTCAAGGGGAAGGGCACTTACTGTATAACTGCATGTAAACATAATACAAGCTGCCAAATGTGATTCGAATGGGAAGGAGGCTTCAACACCTATTTGGACAGAAGACAAATGACTGCTGGTGGACTTATCATTGTCGATTCTTGTATCTGGAGGAAGCTTTGCTTTTGTTTGTTTTCCTCCTTCTGCGAGGCCGCTATTTATAGTCTGGGCACTCGTTTTAGTCCTTCCCTTTGGAGCATATTCATCAGAGGTTCAAATTCAATATGAATTCGCTTTCCTTTGCTATCATTCTCACGTGCAGCGTTAACTGTACATGAATGTCTCAATTTATGCTTTAAGATGAATAACTGAAATTTCAAACTGACAGGGAGGCAACACAGTTTAGCAAGGCGTTATTTCTTTCTCCTCAGTTAATGTTAATAAAGGCCAATCAGAACAAGCTTACCCAGTCAGTGATGTTCTGCATGGCCACTGTGTTTTATCTGCTCGGCCTGTCAACACCGTGCGGTTTATGTGGGGACGTAGGTACACGGTGAGCATACCCCTGAGGCCGCTGTCTACTCTGCCACTTGAGCTCCCCTTCTTGTCGACTCAGCATGTCGGACAAGCTCCCTGGGTTGCTACACAGCCACGGCTGACACACCGCGTGGTTAGTATGTATGAGTGTGTGCGCGTGTTACGAGGTCAGCGGTTGCCAGAGGCCGGTCGCTTGAGAGACAGCAAGGTTCCCAGCGGCCACCTGCTGTGCGGCCCCCTGCGCTGTGTGTTGTCACACGTTATCATCGCTAAGAGAGGGTGAGGGAAACCAAAAAACAGGGAAACAAAGCCGCAACAAAGAGGCTTTTGTCACCGGTTTGCACAGAGGGCTGTGTTTTATATTAATCATGTAATAGTTTTAAGTAGCAGCGTTAGGCTACTGTATGGATAATAACCAACATATGGCTTTAAAAGCATAGTGATTCAAGCAGAACTGGAGATTTGCAATAAAACAAAAAAAACAACATTTAACAAGGACACTGAATGTGTAATTGACATTGTAAAAACATGGAGAGCTGGCAAAAGGCAGTCAACATTCTGCACTACACTACATACTGTACACAGCCTCGGTTCTGAAAAGCACCTCTTGTTTCTTAATGAACTACAGTAATGAACTGTGTAAAATTATGCACGCCATTAGAGTTTTGTTGAACAAGCCATTTGAGTACGAGGCATAATAGCCCCCGCTTTTATGGCTAGATTTACAAGCAGTAATCATCTCAGAGTCCCCTCAACAAATCTCATTCTGTGTGATTGGTGTTCAAGAGCGATTATTTTTTTGTTAATACTCCTGTAATTAAATGCATGCTTAGACTCAGAGTGATTACAGTTCGTGACGAGTAATTGCTCTGTGGCGCCGATCGCTGCGTGAATGATAATCAAATCTGCAGAGGTTTTGTCCACGTGTCTGGAGTGTACAACTGAACGGCTGTGAGTAACCGCTCGGCCGATGATGGTCCCTTTTGAACACTGATTGTATTGACTGTGAATGCCAATTAGCGTATCGCCATAAATGTAGGCGTTCCTGTGTGTTTCAGTTGAAATGCCCTTTTGTGACAAACCTTCTCAGACCAATTATCGGCCTTTGTGAGAGTGAACCAACGCTGACATTGCCCTCCTGCTGTCTGATCACGCTTCGGAGCGATCGCGTCTTCGAGCAAGAAATAGCCCGGCTCCTTCGTTGTATCACACAACGCCTTGTGTGACGCGCTGCCCACATAATTTACTGCATGTATGCGTTCTCATTGAACTTCAAGCTAAAGTTGTCTCATTTCTGTGCATGAAACCTTCAAGGATTCAGGCAACCAACAAAAGCTGCTATTTTTATTCCTTTTCATTTACCAAACAATACCAAAGTAGGCACAGCAATTAGAGCTCTTTAGGAAAAGTTGGAAGCAAAAGATTTTGAAGAGCTGCCACAGAAACAGCATCAAAATCCCGAAGAGAAGATCTAAATATGAACACAGAGTAAATGTTGCTGATTAAGCAATGGTCCCGTTGGTAAATCCCCACTCTCAGCTGTCAGTTTGGCTCCGTCACCGCGTCGTTTTAAGCTATGGTTTCAGCTCGGCATACAACACCAGGGCCAGAACCTTGATGATCCTTGTTATCCCACATTTTTATCAGCTCCTCAAGGACTCAGCCGGATGACATAGGAGACAGTAAAGGGAATGCCAAAGATGGATTTGTGAGGGAAAATATATAAATGGTATTTAAAAGAACAAAAGGAAATTAGGAAATGGATGGTTGAAACTGTTGTGAGTGTTATCCTATATAAGCACACAAAAATTAGAATAGCAAATTTGCAGACATTGTGTTGGGACAGCAAATAGCTCAGTTCATTTGCAATAGTTTAAAAGTGGCAATTAGCATGAATTGTCTGGATATTTTGAAGAAGAAAAAAAAAAAAAAGTTTGAAAATAAGATTGATACCATTCTCAGATATAACTGTTGTTTTAAGCTTGAGACTGGGACTGTATTCATATTTTACTAAATGGGTTCTCATTTTTCTGTACGCCACCTGGGTATGCACAGTAGTGCAAGCTCAGTCCAACACTTGCGGCCCTATTGTAACGATCTAAGTGTACGGCGTGAAGCGCTTGGTGCAGGTGCATTTAGGCCGTGTCCAAATCCACTTTTGCTAGTTTGACGGCAGAAAAAAGGGTCCGTGCTCCGGGGTGTGTTCTGGGTGTAACATGCAATCAACCAATCAGAGAGTCCTCTCCCATTCCCTTTAACAGCCAGGCGCGTTGGACCATGGCTCATTGCTATTATGATGGCAGATTTGCACCGTAATATTTTTATTTGTAATTTTTTGCATGTGTGTGTGATGCCGTGCTTCCCTGTGTGTGTGTGTGTGTGTGTGTGTGTGTGTGTGTGTAACATGTATAGTGCGCACATGCTGTGCACAAGCCTAGACTCATTTGCTATTTTAACAACGCGGTACTTTACGGGAAATTGACAACTGCATCGGTCTTAAACTAGCAAAGACACTTGCGTCCGGCTTTGCGCTGCACTGTGCCAGGTGCAAGAGAGGGCCCTTAGTGTATTTTGACTTCCCATTGCTTAAAGGTCTCTTTTTAGCTCCATATTGTCACTAGAAAACTGTTCAGTCTTTGAAGACCTGGCTTTGGTGAAAGGGGCCCATGTTCTCTCCCATCTTTAGGCATCCCCAGGGTCCAGGCCCCTTCTCTTTGACCTGTTTCTCACTCTCTCTCTCTCTATATATATATATATATATATATATATATATATATTTCTTTTTTCCCATCACGGCTCACTCAGCTGTATCTGTCTTATTTCAGCTCACAGACCCTCTGGGATGCTCTCATTCCCATTGCTCAAGCTACCCTTTGTATTGTTGATACCTCCCCTGCACACAGGTGTGGAGATCCATTTATACCAATGCTCATATACTAGGAAATTGCATAACCATATTGACAAATACAGTATAAAAGCAGGAATCAGCTATTAAACACTAGACTGCCAGCTGCAGATAATGAAGCCAGCATGTAAAATAAATTTCCCACACAATCAATAAATATGATTCCATGTAAAGATAAATTGTCTAGCAAAGTATCGCAGTCTGAACATCTTAACAGTCCATTTATTTTTTCTGAAAGTCGGGTGGATATTGTCAGCTAAAGGGCTGCATATCCACCACAGAAATATTCATATATTAGTCAGGGATTCCCATGCTTGTTACTAATGTGCTCAGTAGAAGACATGTGCTGTGGGTCCAAAACGTGTCGTGAATTCTAAGTGCCAAAAAAGGGCCTTTCGCTTTAATGTGACTCCATGCATCAACCTTACGTTTGTGCATGATAGTTGCCAGCTAAATCTCAAGGTAAACGTCCACTTAACAAGGCAAAACCTGGCATGAAACAGCCGCCAATGACTGTTATGTAGTTCTGAGAACGTAAGAGGAAAAGGAAATCACGCGATATAATATCTGGGGTGTGAGCAGCAGTAGCAGTGCATCATGATTAAACGCTTGCGTGGGTCGGAGAGAATGATCTCTACATTTGTCACCAGAACAGAGCTTAGCGTCCATCAGAGCTGCCAGCGGAGGTGCGTCTGCCACTGAGTGGGAACAGAACAGGCCAGATTGTGTGGGGAAGGGTGGCCTTGGCACGTGACCAGGTGCATCTGAAGCCTTCTCTGATCCTCCAATGTGCTGTTGAGCTGCTCCATTCCCACAACACAACGCCAAACACCTGCTTGGACCGATTGTCAGACTGAAAACGCTGTTATCGGCGTGGGCCGTCCAAATGGTGAGGCACTGCTTTCATCGGCAAGTAGTATTGAACAGGGGAGAGGGGCGATTGATGAGAGTCTGAGAACGTTTTGAAAAGATGGACACTTAATGCGGCCAATTTGATATTTTGTTAAAGAGACATTGCTTGGAATAGTGCAGTTAGACAACCCACCGGTACAAACAGCACATGATGCAAGCACACCTGTGTATTTATTTGAACCAGCAAAATTGTACATGCAAGTCATGTGGTTATTTTTAGATTTACATACATGGACATATGTCATTAAAATAGCATATGCCTAATCGTTGAGTGTAAATTCAAGTGCACTATATGAAATATTGGCATCTGCTGTGATGAAATATTTATCTGAATACTCTATATGGTAATTTATTGGGCTTTAAATAAAAGGAGTGTGGGTCATCATCAAAAGGTTGCACGGTCAACAATGTGAGTTGCCTGTGATGGAATAGAGATGCATTTGACTAATGAGAAATTCTGAAGGGAGGTATCTGTCACATGGAGAACTAATGCCCAATTCCCTCCCATCACTCCTAGCAATGAAGATGACTGCGGCACAGCAATATGACATTCTAATTGAAGGCATATTTCAGAGAACAACAATGTGCTTTGGGGGCCCATAGGTATTTTTGCCATAGTTGAAGCACAGGGGATGTGAATGACTAATACAGTCTTTATTTTGAGCCTATTGGTAAGTCATTAAATGACAGGACTCTAGAGACAGCCACGATGTGAAGTTGTTGGGGCAGCAGGCAGCTTTCAGAGTGGCCGATCACGGCATTTGGCAGAAACGTAATTGATGGAATAAAAACAAAAGTGACGGGAGTTGTTTCAGCTCGACGGTGAAGGCGTGTTAGACAAAGATGTCTGGAGTGGAAGAGGGTTGGGGAGTAGGAGGGGTGGTGACAGATAAATGAGGCCATCGCTAGCTGAGGGAGGAGGAGGGGAGGAGGAAGTTGCTAGCGAGCTCCCCCGCGATCTGTACCTGCCAAGTCCCTACCCTGAACAGCTGCTAGTAACTCTGAGGATGTGTAGCAGCTCACTCCCTCACCACATTCATCTTTTACAGCTTCTAATCCAACTGCTCTGAGATCTGTTCGAGGTGTTTGATGCAGCATTTTTTTTTTTTTTTTCTTCGCAGGACTGCGTTATTTTAGCTTCACGGCTCCCATCCAGTATTCATAGATGCAACACAAAACCTTCCATATTCATATTGGGTATCTGCTTTGATAAACTTGCATGAATGTCTTTTATCCTTTTCCATTCTTTGATTGGCTAACATACATAATTTGAGACTGCAAGACATGCAAGGTGTGAAAGTGATGGTAAAAAAAAAAACATTTGCTTTGTGAGTTCACACATTTCATACTCACCCTTCCATTTGCATTGTGATTTCATACCCTGCCATGATAGTGTTCTGACAAACTCGCACCTGTCTTGCCTCACCAGAAATAGTTTGACTATTATTATCATGTCTGATTTCGGCCTCATGCTACACGGCAATGTGCAACACTTCTCACTTGTTGTGCCTCTCATGCACCACGCCCCATGCCTCCACTCTGATGGTCACTTACAAGCTCCCGCCTGCCATTCATATCTGCTCACTATGAGTTGCACCTGCAGTGGTGTGTAATGTAACAGCCCACTGAAGAGCCAATCACCATACCCCAAATTTGCAATGATGCCCTACTGTTAAAGACATTCTGCTGTTTGGGGCACATGGGTATTCTCTTTTTCAAAAACTAGAAAGGGTTTCAATTAAGCATTTGTGGCAGGCCTCCCAGCGGTTTGCATGTTTAAATGAGATGCCTCTGTGGGGGAGATGATGGAAGAGTTCTCTTAAATAGTGGCCGGAGAATAGCAAGTGAGAGATGATGAAATACATTTTCATATTAACAGTATATTTTGGAGTTGTTACAGTGTTTTTGCCACACTGTGGACCAACATGTTCTTGTTTGCTTCCATTTCACGTTTGAACAATGCCAAATGTGTTGCATTCTTTGTTGAGCTGCTTACATTTTTGAAAACCCTGTGAGTATTAAGGTTGATTGCTAATAAGTTCAAATAATTTCATGGTATTCTTGGAGGTAAGCCTCCACTGGGTGCTCTAATTTGAACAGAAGCCTACTCTATCGTAAATGATATTGAAAATGCCACGTCGAGCTGATTAAATCAACCCTGCCATGACTGAAACGCAGATGGGAGGACAAAATAAATTGATAATGAAAATTGCCTCTTATTGTGGCGCCTTTTAGGAAAGAATTCACACCATCTCCAGGTCACCTCTCTGACTGTGATTGCAGCACGCTTTGGACTTGAATAGAGAGCGCTGACAAGCCCTTTGTTGTGTCTAAGTATGAAACAATGTTTTTTGCCGTGACGTCAATGTCTTGAAGGGGAAGAAAAATATCAGTTTGGATGAATTGCTGTATCCCTCCCCTCTGGAGATGCGTTTTAAGATTTTGAAGGGGATTTTGTCATTGGATAAAGAGTAGAAGGAAGGGTCACAGGCTCTGACTGAGCCGTTGTGCTCTCAAGACTGAAAGAGATGCATTAGTTGAGCGAAGAAATTGCTCTCAAAAATAAAATGTGGGTTTTTTTTGTAAACAAGTTGACCCTCATGGCAGGAAAGACATGGTAAGAAATGGATCGCATTTAGCTGATTCTTTTTCTCTTCCTCAGCATACAGTTTATGGCTTTGCAAGCATGGCATCTGCAAGCATGGCAACAGGTACCATTTAATGTGCGGAAGTAGTTAGAGATCATCTTATTTTGTTGTGTGGTCTGTGGTCACTCTGAAAGAGAAGCAGCCTGGTCTCTGGTATGGCCTGCCTCAACTCCACAGTCTAGAAAATTAATACAATTTACAGGTCAGAATCTTCATTAAATAGATACTCAATATACTGTTTATTTACCTGTACTACACTAACAAATGGGAACTGTATCTACATAATGTATCCAGTGAAATGAAAATATAAAAATTGAGAAATACCTGGGTGTTTTTTCATGTCTCAGTACTAAAATCACTGTAGTGTACAATAGGAACTGGCAGCTTACAGACACGTTTGAGCAGAGTCCTAGATGACAGTCCTTTGTTCATGACTGTAATGTAACAAACCATCAGTGCATCTGCATTTAGATCCGCCAAAAACAACCTTATATCTGGATCCCGCCATCGATTTGCATAATTGGAGATTGTGGCCGGGTGCTTATTATTCATTGACATGACACTGCAGAGAGGGAGATGGAGTGATGAACTGAAGTGTTCCAGTTTCTGTTGGGTATCGGGGTGGCGGGCTCTGAAAACGCTCTGAAAATGCTACAAGCAACACTACATCTAGGTCCTTTTTATTTATGTATTTTTTTGAGTGCTGCATCATAAATTGACATGCAGGCCAATGTCTAAGAAGTAAAAATACATCCCTGTAAACAGCTGGAAAACAACTAAGCAAAATGAGCTCAGATTTGCCTTCCCTCAAACAAATTTTAAGCTTTTAAAAAACGAGCTGTGTGCAGTTTACCAGCCAGCAGGCTTCTAAATAACCTGAAGTACATAGAGCATCTGACCGAGATGAGGCAGCGCTGACTGACTGACACATCCATCTGCCCTGCTATCTGTCTAACTGAGGAAGGGGAGCCATCGCGAGTTCCTCATGCATGAAGACGAGAGCGCTGTTTATTAATGGAGGGGAGACCGAAAGAGAGAGAAAGGGGGGGGGAAGGGCAGAAACAGAGATTGCATCGACTCGATTTAAGTTTGATGAAGGACACAGTGTCTCGTCAGGATGAGCAGAAAACTATGTCACGTTGGCATGGTTAAGACTTCAAAGGCGTACAGTAAAAATGTACCGTGACTTGAAATGGTCTGCATATGTAATTCAATAGTGAGTCTGAGCCGGGTTATCCTCTCACACATAGGGCCTCATATTCCTTTAGGGTCAAATGCAAAACCAAATGCAAAATGTTATGTGAGCAACAGATTCTTTCTGTGGTTAACATGCATTGTGAGCTATATGGAGCACTAATATATATATATATAGGGAGGGTAGTTTGATTTTAGAAGGGGGTTATAATGCTATCTATCAAGAAACGTCTGATTCCAAGAGCATGGATGCCACGTTAATTTTTTTTTTTTTAAATCACAAAGCTAAGAGGGCAGGAAATTACACAATCCTTAACATTTTATTACTGCACAGAATTCATGATGCATGCAAATGAATACAATCTCCATGTGTGACAGCATAGGTGAGACAATGGTATGTGATCTGACATACAGTATGAGTCCCAATTCTGGCACTGTCGTTTGGCTGAAAAGGCACTTTCTATATTCATTCTACAAATGATTTATATTTGCATGGCTTCTCTGCCAACAAACCTTTCAAAGCTATATTTTCTGCAAAATTGGTGCCAGAAAGACATTAAAATCATTTTTTTCCAAGACATAGATAAATCACATACATTGTTTGCTTCATACATGGACATAACATTTCACAGGAAGCCATCCTAAAATGTGTGTTTATGAACACATCAATCAATACAGCTGACCTATTACCTGCAAGGGTTTGTCATGGGTACTATTTCAGGTTTAGAGCCTTTCAGCGTGAGAGCTCTATTGATTGCTCGCCTCCAGGAGCACTTCTGGTATAAGGACATGAAGGAGGTGGAAACGATTCGTCTCCTATTACTGGAGTTGTGGGGATTTTGATCTGAGGTCCAGAACCACAACAGCACGGATGTGTGACACAGCAGTGCCCGACAGACTTTTCTTAGTCAGTGAAATAACAAGCATTTACACGCTGAACTGGAATTTAGGGAAACATAAGAAAGGTCTGAATGGTGAAATATTAAAATCACAAATAGGCTTTATCACAACCAAAAGCAGTGGCACATTTACTTGTGCCTTTTTTTTATAAATTGGAAGCTTGTTCTCTTAAAGATAAGCCAGACAGCTGTAAGGAAAATAAGGTCCAAGATGTATTGTGTTCTAAAAAAATGATAATACTTCAGTCTTTTGACAGTTTGGGAACAGTGTGACATTCCACACAGAGAAATAGAAAAAAATCATCAGAACAAAACACGGCATCCTTACTGTCCTCATGTTATTTCACATCGGCACTGAACGTGAAGCTGCACACATCAGAACTTGATTCGTCTCACCTTGGGATGCAGGCTTTTTGATGAAATCAGGCCCAGCGTGTCTGAAGCGTCACGGTCAGTGGGATGCCTACCTATGCAGTGGAACACTAAGCATTTATGTGACATCTGGATTAGCAAACCACGGTACGTTTCAGATCACTGAGTCCCACGGCTAAGCAGTTTGAAGATTCTGCACAGTGCGAATAAAAGCAAAGACGGCAACGCCGCGGCAATGCACTGTTGCACATTAGCATGTTGTTTTCAGACCAAGCGTCACTCGCCTTGACAGTAGAGGTAAAACTGACATTCGCAAAGCTGGAAATTGCTGTGTGCTGCAGTCCCTCTCAGAGCTTCACTAATTGTGCTTCCTTATATTGGATTTAGTTTAGCAGCAATTGGTGCGGATGCTAAACAACACACAAAATGAAGGACTCGGCAAAACAGATTGCTTAGAGCACACAGACTCACACCTGGCTCTCGGTGCTTAAGGGACAGAACAATGGCTGAGATGATGTACACAGAGGAAACATCACATGACCATATTGTGTAATTGCTGAAAATGATATATGAGATTTTGTCCACGACGAAGAAATCAAAAGTGGAACAAACCAATCAAAACCCTCGCTGTCCCGTACAACATTTCATCAATCAGTTTAATTTTCACTCAGTGGAGTTACTGTGAGGCAGTGCCAGTGCACAACAGCAGTAAACATTACTAACATCAGTTTCAAACAAGCTCAGATGACGTTCTTTTTTTAAGATATTTTTGGGGCATTTTTAGGCCTTTTATTGACAGGATAGCTGAAAACATGAAAGGAAGAGAGGCCGGAATGCCATCCGCAGGTCGGAGACGAACCCAGGCCCGCTGCGTCGAGGAGTATACCTCTATATATGGACATATATATGGATATATATATACATATACATGGACAGTCGCTCTACCCACTCAGCTATCGGGCCACCCTCAGTTGAGATTCTTCAGAGTGTGTTCCAAGTCAAATGGATGGATAAGGAAAATGAGTCTCTAACTAAAATACAATTTGACATTTGCAAGAACCACTTCCATCTAACCAGAAATGGTTATTTGATCTGTTATGTCATATCGATATGCCCTTATTCTAAATAGATGGATCATAGATCATAGTCAAGCCTCTGTAGAATCATGTTGTAAACAGCTCTTCTCGTTACCAAACTCTGGTGATAATAGCTACAGTCCAAGTTTTCAGACTGTGAATGATTGAGATCGAATGTTCATCCTTGACTTTGGAAACGGCAGTTGGCAAAACATTCGCCACAGGGTCCATTAGTTTTTGAGAGTTATTGATATTGTTTTGCCAACTGCTGTTTCCAGGGTCAAAAAGGAACTTTTCATCTTAACTTTAAAGCGAACACAGATGAGAAGTCCTTGAAATGATTAGGAAAATAGAAACATTAACCCTCATGTTGTCCTCATGTTGTCCTCAGGTCAAATTGACCCGTTCTCCTAAATGTCAATGTTCTTTTTAACTACCCAATTGTAATTACCTAAAATAACATGATTGATTCCACATAAAGCTCTTTGGCAAGTACAAATCTCTACTTTCATTCATTTTGGGGTGTCTTATTCAATTTTATAGCATTTGAAAAAAACAAAGTAGTTTGTTGACATATTCCAGTCTGTGATTATCGATAAACTTTCCTTTAATTTTAGTCTAAATAATTCCTAATTTCTGCTTTTCCAACTCAAACATTAGGTTTAATTTCCTATAAGTGAGGTTTCTTGACCATAAATAACTGTAAAACTAAAGTTAATAAGTCAATATTAATAAGTTAGTGTTACGTAGTGTTGAAAATGTCGAAACAAGTGACAAAACTGGGACAAAAATGTAAGAAAAAGTTAAAAACATTGATTAAAAAAGCATCAACAAGTGTTGATTTTCAATTTCGACGGGAAGACAACACAACTTCCATTGCGTAAAATGCGGACGCCCGGTCAGGTGCCTTTGGGGTTGTAACTGACGCTAAAAGTCTCCTTTGGTGTCATATCTACACGTGCTTTATCTAATGGGATTGGTCGGGACTATTGGCGTCACTTTTGATGGTTTAGGAAAAGATTATGGGTGGGCTTATAATACAAGGTACTTTTATAACGCGGGACAATAATGGGACAGTTGGGTGGGGTTATAAAATCAACGTTTCAGTGACAAGCGGGACACGATCCCCGGTCTCCTGGGTGAAAGTCCTGTGTTGTTTGACCCAACCAATTTTGGGATTTCAAACTACTCGCCGTAGTCGCTCGTATTACTACGTCATCTTCACGTCCCGCTCCCACGTCATATCTGACGCTGAGAGCCACGGACCAAGCGTCAGTATTTTACGAGTTGGGAGTGAGAACGGGTTGGCATGCTATCACAACTGTGACAATTTTGAAAAGCATTTGAAATTATTAGCTTTCTACATTTGGCAAGTCAAGTTGTTTTTGCTCTTCATTTGTCTGAACCCTTGTATCAAATTTGGGTCAAATTGACCCATTTCAAATTTTTTACAATGGTACTTGTACATTTTTTCTACCTGAAATCAATGGCCTTACCTTATTTCCTGTGATAAACATGTATTCCTGACTTAATTCAGAAAATTATTCTGGATATGACCACTTATGTTTTTTCCATAGTGGATTTTTAACATGAATTATAACCATATGACAAAAAAACGAATCACACTTACATTTTTAATTGTGTTCTAGTAGAGACTGATTGCATCCCCTGAACATATATGTTATCTTAACTGTTTGAAATTGAGATGAAGACAATATTTGTTAATGGATTATGAAGTAAAATTGTATTTCAGAATTGTTTTTAAAACCCAAAATAAGTCACGGGTCAGTTTGACCAGAAGGATACGAGAGGGTCCCAAAAGTGAAGACAATACAAGGGTAATTGTGTTTTCCTTATCCCTTTAAGCTTATAGCAACTCCCATTATTCTTGTCAAGTCTTTCTTATACCATTCAGCTTCACTTTAAGCATATTTCCACTAATTATGCTCCTGTGTAGTTGTCTATCCACTACTTCATTGTGGAGATACAAGGGATGTTGTATTGGTAGTACTTCCTGCTATACCACCCTAACAAATTGGTTTCGGTGCCAGCATGATTGTTGTAGTGTATTTTATTTTCTGAACCACAGAACAGAAAGCAGACTTGAAAGGTTTAATTTCTCTGAAGAAAGGAGCCTTACTTGTGAAGTTATGCCTTCGGTGAAAATATCCCAAGTCTGAGCAAGACAACTCCAAAACATTTTAATCATGGCTATAATTGATAGGGAGGACCGTCTCTGTGAATTAATGAATCCAAAAGGGGCCCTTTGATGTGAGCGGGACTGTGACATTCAGATTTGTGCTTGACTGAGTCTGAACCAGATAGCTCCTCCGAAATAGCTGACTTTAGCATTGGCCATCATCCATCACATTCGATATCAGACTGCAGGCAGGTAGATTGATACCCCGATACATATTTCAGAGGGATCATTTTCTTAAGGTCAGCTCATGGTGCCTAGTTTTAATTAAATCTAAATGTATAATCACTATAGATCAGTCGGTTTCTATTTACGAGAGGGAAAAAAATCAACTTACTTCAATCGTACATAGAGTCCCGATTCAAGTGCAAGTGCAAGTTAAAGGATCTATGTGGTCGTTCAATATTACAGTATGTCCCCCTTTTAAAGTTAATCATTACCACGTTGTCTTACAATTGTCTGCAACACTTTTTATTTCTAGCCTAGAGGAAACGATTAACCCTGCAGTAGTTGGATCCCAATAGACTCAAGCACTGTGAAATATCTAGCACCATATATAATAAAAGAGAGAGAATATAGCCCTACAACTGTATACTGTTTGTCAATACAGAGTAATGTCTTGAACCCCAGCACCAGAGATGGCAAAAGTACTCACTTCCCGTACTTAAGTAGAAGTACAGACTCTTGTTGAGAGGCTTGGAAATTCACTTAAGTATAAAAGTAAAAGTAGCCTTGCGAATGACCATTTTTTATGCAAAGTTACCTGCACCACACAAATGTTACTAGAGTGCAAGCTGAGAAACTTTATTGGACACGGAGAAAAGGCTCTTTATTGGCTACATTGGCTACATTGTAAATGGATGTCTGCCAACAGGCCTAAAATATCCCATATATGATTATTGTGACATAGACTGCGACTCCAGGTTAATAAGAGTCTGACTGAGCCGCAAGATTTCAGTGAATTCAGCTGTGATTCTGTAAGAATTCACAGATCCAGTTTCTCTTTTTTAATCTTCCTCTTAACATTTGAAGGAATCTACATATATGTGTGTGTGCTCAAATATGGCTTCTGGAAAGAAAATAAGGGATTAAATAAGAATTACTAAACAGACATTAATTAAGAAGTTCCCCATACTTTTAGAGTTAGCACATTGGCCAGGAGTCATTGTTGATGCCTATCTACTATCTCCAACATCTCTCTCAGATAAGGCCGAGGATGATTGGGAATATCTTGCTGCTTGTCTGCCATCTCTGGCTGGGAGTAGCATGAGGCCTAGCTTCCCAAGCTAACTGGCCGCTGGCCTAGCAGCCTCTGGCTGGCACTGCTGCGTCTGGTCGAGACTGCTTGGTCTCATGGAGCCGGGGGGGGTGACACATGTCCACATGGGTATGCACTTGGTGTGATGAAAGTTCAGAGGCATGGCTGAGCTAAGCCTGTGTGAACTTTCCAGGAACTTTCCATCCGCCAGCCTTAATTTTAACCCAGATATTACTTTATAACTTTACTTTGATGACTTTGCAGACGGAATGGAAAGAAAGATGAACCTTTATGTAACTATCTTACATGATTAAATTAGCAATTGGTCCAAGCAAAAAAAGTAAATTGCAGTTGTTGCTTTCTGCACTTGATCTCTTTAATAAGGTTAAGGGAACCAACTCCACGGATTACTCCTGATGCAGCCAAAGACAGATGGTAATAGGACATGACCTCAATAACTGCTGAAAGCTGAGGGTGTTCTCACTGCAAAAAGACATCATCTAGCATTGGGGAGGATTCTGCAGCCAATTGAGAAATAAACAGACCTTAATTGATTTAAAAAAAACACATCATTGCACTATGCTAAATAGGCACGTGCACATTGCACATGCATTTCATCAACAGGTATGCCACAGAGAGATTTGCCAGACTACCAGAGCAGGTCAGTACAAATCCAGTGTGCACACATTTCTCTTGAGGGCCACTTACATCATTAGCTGGATGAGGCGGCATGGTTTTGGACACAGTGCACCTAAAGGCAGAATGCATTTTGGCACATTTAAGAGAGCTTGGCAGCGTGGTGTACTGTATAGCCTTTGGGAGAATTATATGCTCCAGACAACATGGGCTTGAATGTGTGCTGAGATAGACCTCTGCTTCCTTATTGGAGGAGATTTATGTTTAAAGTCAGTCAAGTGGGAAAGAAAGGTGACCTTCCTGCAATAGAGTCATCTTAAGTATTAAAGGCACTGTGAGGAGGCTCGACACATTGTTGCCCATATTTTAGCTCTCCGCCAGCCGAGAGCTTTCTCAGTGAATACTTATTGTTTCTGTTGGAAAGGAACACTTTATTTTCCCCGAGATAAATCATTAATCCCGTGATTGACCTCTTTGTGTGGCAGTGATTCTAAAGGGACCCTGACCTGTCAAAGCTGATTTGTTTCAAATGTCAACAGGGCCAAAAAGTTGCCCTGGCTTGAACTCTCTGTGATGAGAGAAGTTAGCAGGAAAGAGAGGAAGCTTTAGCACCGGAGATGGAATTCAGCAGTTCAGCATAAACTCAATTTATCATCAGGGCATTATCCCGCCCTCTCCGAAAAGAGTAGGGGGAAGAAACCACAATGCTTCTCCGATTAATGACCCTTACCAAGTGCATCCAAAGGCATACAAAATGTGTTTTTCCTTCTGCATGCCTCTCTCACAAACATGAACTTATTTAAAAAAATCACTTCTTGGGAGTGATTTATAGATTGCTAAAAAAAGTACCGTTCTTCCCGTGTGTCACGAAACCGTATGCCCACCCACGAGGGTCTGTGAAACTGCCACGGATTTTGAGTTGAGGGGCCGTGTTCATTTCGTGGAATTCTGTGAGATCAGGTTGGTAATTAGTTACTCGCCATAAGTTTTCTCAGGCGTGTATTTCTAAAGCTAAAATGTAGGCCTACATGTGTTCTTAACAGCTCATTGATTTGGTAAATATCCACAGTGGAAAAAAGAAGTTGTTTCAGGTTCATCTGAGAGAACAATATAGCACACTGGACTGCATGGTTAAATGAAAGCACTGCTAGCAGACCTGATAGATACACTCATTCATCCATGCAACCCACTACACTTTGTCAAGTGTCAAATTACGCACCAGCAGAAAAAAAATCTATCCTTGATCCCGAATGATCTTTTACTATGAAGTCAATTTTTAAGCATGTGAAAAATGAGAATTGTCAGTGCAAGTTGTGGTAAATTCATTTTTTTTTTTGATTTCTCAAGATCTATATCCTGGGATATTTGGTATACCATCTATAAAACTGTTCAAAAAATATCAGCCTCAGAGATCAAGCACTAATAAATACTTCAATAGTTTAAGCCTTGGAGTGATGTTTTTTTTTTGTATCCTTTCTAATAAGCTCCATACAGCATTGTAATTTAAAAATAGAAAGATTTAAAAATGAAAAGAAGTTTTTTTTTTAATACATTTTTACATAATGCTAATGAGAAGACAAGTTTGTTTCCCCCCTTGTGATTGAGTTTATAAGTGAATTTCACTTCATGGGTCTACAGAGGAAAAAGACAAAGGGAACAAGCCTGTCTGTAAAAATGCCAGGAAAGGAAAAGGGGGGAAAAATCTTTCAGGTCCCTGCAGATTTTTAAAGGCCTTGATGATCCTTTCCAGCTGAACTTGGGATTATTTCCGGAGTTGTCAGTTCATCACGCTCGCATGCGGGAGGCGCTGGGGGCGAGAGACTTGTCAGGAAGGCATTCTGCTGCCAATTAGTATCAATCGGGAGGAAAATAAGGGCTGCACTGTTGCAATTTTTTACAGGGGGCTTTTTTTTCTCCCCTCAGCTCCACTCCTCCCCACACATTAGAGCGGTTTCACCCCTTCATCTGAGTGATCTGAGTGATCAGACCTTTGAGTCATAACGCTATCTGTGTCAAGGCTTGATCAAACTTCTTTTTGTTAAATTACATTCATCATCACCCATTTTGTCTCTTGCAAAGAAATTGGAATCACAGTAAATGCTGAAGTAGGACTTAACAATGATGGGTCTATATTATATGCGTTTCTCATTAGCATCATCATTCAAAAATTCTTAAAATGGTGAAACATGTATATATAGTATGTATATTATAATCCCTGCCCGAGTTAAGGCTGGAATACAATTAGAGGCCTATTCATTTGCCAATTCACCTGCAGAGTTTTTGGCCGCTACTAGTGCTATGGAGATATTTTTTGAAATTATTTCCACAGGACAGTTAATGAAAGGGTAGAGAGAGGGGGAATGACATTAATGAAGTTAATATCTACATATGTACGCCTCCTCTACCAACTGAGCTAACCTGGCCACACATGTTTTTACGGTTTTATCGGGCATGTGCACATGCATGTGGACAGCAGCTGTCCTGCCGCCAGCTACCGGAAACAGAGAAGCATGTGTAATAATGATCCAACAGAGGTAATGCAGACAAAGACCGAGCTAAGACTGATCACTGGATGTTAACAGTGTACTAGTTAGTCTTGTCTATGTATGCAAATTGCAAATGTTTTTTTTGAGGAAGGAAATGCACTCAACTACTTTTTTTTTTAGACCTTAAAGATCCCATGACATGATTTAACAATCAGTAATTACTTTAAAATTTAAAAACAATGTTTACACCCATTACCATTTCTAACCACTGGGGGGCCATAGGCAGGCTGGGGGAACTCATATTAATATTAGAAAACCTCATAAAGTGACATTTCCATGGCATGGGACCTTTAAGGATACACACAATGTGTGTCTGAATGTGAACAGAAACATTGATGTGTGATACAGGTTTATGTATTTCTACTTGAATGTGGAGTCCTGGACTATAAGCTCCTGCTACGTTGTTAAAACCATTTTTTCCTAATTGAAAATAAGTATGTCATTTTGGGGAGAAAGGGTTAGTCTGTCATTTAGACTTTTTTAAGGACTTTGAATATATGTTAAAATCTCAGAAACTGAAGCCTGACATCTGATGTACCTCCCATTCATATCGCCACAATCTATTTGCTTGATTGTGATTGGTCTAAAGAAATGCAAATAAGCCAGAATGTTTTTATTCCACTATCCCAGATTGATAAGCCGGTATAGCCAGCCTGGTTCTGGTATATATCTAACCTTTCTTCGTGGAATCAGATAAGTTTATTGAAGACTAGACTAAAAGCTATGGCTATTGTAGTTTGAGAGGGCCAAGTTGAGTTCAATTGCTTTAAAAGATGCCTTTAGTCTAGAGGCCTAATCTCTTGGTGGGAAATTGGCCAGTGTTTCTAACATGAGAACATCCTACTCGTTTTTTAGTCGAAAAAAAAAAAAAATCCAAACATAGATTAAGGTGGTTTAGATACCCACCCACTTCATCTCTTCACTCTTTTCACAACCATTATAATAACTGCAAAAATAGACATACTGAGTCCTCCGGGGACGGTCAGTTCTAGTTCAGAGGTAAAACATTAATGAGAACAATATTATACTCTAATTCTGCTACTGAACTAAAATGATGTAGGCTGTGTGGGAGGGCGGTTCATTGCTAATACGGGTTCACTGTACACTCTCATGTGTTGACACAGACACACATGTTGCTGTTCACCCTATTGCTACCCACAATTAAACAGTGTCCAACCTCGTTATATCTGCTCGAGACCCTGGAGGCTCCGGGGACATCACATGCCAGAAAGCAAAGAGATAAACACTTCCAACTATGGATGGATGCTTCGTCCTCCTCTCTCCTGTGTATTCAGTGAAAGCCTCCTCCCCAGTAGGCAGGGAGAAGTAGGGGGTCTTTCTGTGAAGGGAGCGTTGTGTAGGAGTTGGAAGCCTCCCTGTTTCTGGTAATGTGATTAGCATTTTGCGGCGCTGTAATGATGAAGGCTTGTGTCCATTCACAAGTAATCTTAACTGCCGTATTTATGTTGATGTAGTCCACATAGTTCTCAGTAATGTTTATCTGCCTTTGTCATATTATAGGGAAGCCTATTTGAGACACATTGTTGCCAATATTTATCTAAATGTCAGTCTTTTAAAGAATGAATCGGGTGTGATTTGCCTTGCCTTGACCAACTGCATCTTTGCTTGTTTGAAAGCCACGATGTCTCTCTCTCATGGGTGGGCCAAATTCTCTGGGCGGGCAGAGGTAACCCTGCTTGCCCCTTATGACCTCATAAGGGTCAAGATTCCAGATCGGCCCATCTGAGCTTTCATTTTCTCAAAGACAGAGCAGGATACCCAGGGCTCAGTTTACACCTATCACCATTTCTAGCCACCAGGGGACCATAGGCAGGCTGGGTGAACTCATATTAATATTATTAACCTCATAAAGTGACATTTTCATGGCATGAGGCATTTATTATTATTAATATGTATGTTTATTGGGGGGGGGTAAGTAGTCCCACACACAACCTAACATTAAATGAGAATTTTTATGATACTGATTATTATTTATTATAGTAAACAAATGAGATATAAACTGTTAATCCTCATGTTGTCCTTGGGTCAAATTGATGTAGAAATAAGCTGAAAATGTCAACATTAAAAATATCAAAAAAACACCAAAACATTTTAAAAAAAAAGCAACCACAACATTAAAAAAGTGACAAAAATGTTCCCCTCTGCTTCTTAAAGCTATACCTCGTCTAACATGCAGCTAGCTCCAGCTACATATTTATTATACAAGAATGATATTGGTATCAATCTTCTCATCTCACTCTAGGCAAGGAAAGCAAATAAGAGTATTTCCCAAAATGAAATCCTTTTTCTTAAAAAGTTAAATCCTCAATTCCTACCGAGCCTTTGATAAGTGGAGTGTTTGATGAGGCCATCAAAGCGGCACTTTACCAACCAATAACCAATGCAGCAACAACCAATGCATAATGTAACTGAACTCGATTACAGCATTCCAACCTTAATATCCAGCGTCTGAAAATATCAAATGAAAGGAACAGTGACTCACAAAACAAGCAATCAATTGCTAACTACAGCTACAACTGACTCATCTGTTCATAGAGACAAAAATCAAATGTAACACCTATGAATGTTAATGGGAAGTATGTGTTTTCCAGTTCGGGCCAGGTACTGAGAAGGGAGAGAAAGGTCAGAGGGGATTTTTTTTTCACGGTAGCGTAAGATGACAGGTCAATACCCTGAGTAGAGCACCACCTTCTTTATTCCGAATTTATGAAATATTCAGCTGACCGGGAGACAAAGGAAGTGTTCCAGGGACTATCCACTAACACTAGCTGCTCCCCCTGGGTCTACCTGAGAGCCCTGACATGTAAATGCACCTCCCAACCTTTAGAGCTAATAACTGACCCCCACCGCCACTCCAAAACGAGTCCGTCCTATAACATGTAACTGATCATTCACTCTTTTGAAAATGAATATTAAGTGCCAAGCCACAAGAATTATGGGTGTTCTTGTAAATAGTGAAATTATGATTCTGAGCAACAGTTTTTTGTTTTTTTTACTGTAGTGCGTGCTGGATCAAAATATTGACATTGTATCTATTAGAGTACAAATTGTTATGGAGATGAATTGAAATGGATATGTCGCAAAGAAAGCCATCACGAGATCCGTCAGCAGCAGCAGCAGCAGCAAGCAGTGTATAATTTGCAGATGTCTTGTTCCTATCAGTTCAATACCATGACTTCCCTTTCTTCTAATACCCACACTGACAAGAAAATATAACATCTTTCATTGTGTCGCGTTTTTTAAGCGGGAGGTGCCATCTGACAGCCCAAAAGCCAAATCCATTGGTGGTGTCAGTCAAATGCTGCACGTTTTTTTGGAGGCAAATACAACGTCAGATCACTCCTTGAGTTTGGAGCTTATGGGGTATGCAGCCTGTGCTTTGGCCCAGACTGTTGATATTCTGAGACTGCTCTGCCACAGCAAATTGTCCTTGCTGAAAGGAAGAAAAGTAACGCACTTAAACTGTTTTGTCCCCTTAAAAAAACGCTATTGTGTGGCCTCAGCAGGAGTCAGCTACACACAGCGAAAGGGAAGGGATTGATTTGTCTTTTACTGTAAGTCAACAGTAATTTACTGTGGAGGGAACAAGTAGCAGTGGGTTGCCTTTTTGTGTGTGTGTGTGTGTGTGTGTGTGTGTGTGTGTGTTGAATGAAGATGCTCGAAGGTGAGCATAGCATGGCTGATATTTTAAACGCTCCACTTTACTAGCAGGTCAGGACATTATACAATTCAACTATTATATATATATATATATATATATATATATATATATATATATAATATGCTGTCCTGTATATCAGGCAATATCTGCTTATCTAGCTAGAAAAAAATGTGAAATCAGTATCTTTTTAAAGCCCCTGGAAAAGTTCTGCAGTGTTTTAGTGCTATTAAAATGTGTGACTAAATAACAAGCAGCAATCCAGATAGTGATCCTAACCCCACAACTGTTAATACATTTTGAATGAAGTATTGCTAAACCCTAACTGGAGCATGGTCATACATGACATTACCTTTTTCCCAGTTAAGCCTCACCCCCTTCAAAAACACAACCAAAACAATATCTCATGCAAAATAACCGAAAAACTCTTCCAACTTACTTACAAACACCATCACTCAAAGTACTGAGATAATAGGATTTCAGGGCCATTAAGGAAAAAAATACTCCATTACGTGCTCATCTCCCAATTATTAGTAAAGTATTTCATTTTTGTTTCCAGAAGTTTAAAAGAAAAGGACAAATAGAATATGGAGTAAAAGCAAAACCTAAAGTTTTCAAAGTTAGAAAATGACAAAATGGCCTGGAAATTCCCCTAAATGTGCCTATTAACTTTTGTTGTTTCAGCACTCCCGTGAAAACTTGTGCAATTAAAAGATCCAAAAAACAGATAGCTGTGATAAGATGTCCTTGGCTGCAACAATGACCATCTTTGATCTGCACAAGCTGCTCTCTTGGTGGAACAACTGGAAGTAGCTTGTTAATTCTGCAGCCTTGTGTTTCTCTAACATTCAGCTGTGTGATTCATCTCTCTGCTCCACGGCTATCACCCTTACACTCCTTTTCTCCCATGCATCCTTTTTTCCTTCACGGGCCTGCTAGCAAGCCTGCTTGCCTGTGCCTGCCGATGTTTATCATTAGTTCATTAGGGCACAAAATGGCTGCCGTTTTCCCCCTGACAGCCATTTCCTGACACCGTTTAAGTCGTTGTCTAAAGACTAGTCAGCAGTTTGACTTCCTGCCTTCCCTGCAATTCCATTCTATAACACTGTTATATACGACTAGGGGTCCTTTTAGTAGATTTATTTCTTTGATTAGGACAATGCACATTAATCAACATTTCGGTAAATGCGCCAGTGTTAGCCAGTCGGCTAATTTTCAACTGTAGTCCTAGTTACCTAGCATGCATGTCTTAATGGTGGGAAGGAACCGGAGTACCTGGAGCAAACCCACGCAAACACAAGTGCAACCTCCACACAGCAAGGCCCGGGACGCAGAACCTTCTCGCTGCGAGGCAGAAGCGCTAACCACTGAGCCGCCGTGCTCTTTCCACAGATCCCACATTTTGATGGTGCCTTATCACAAAATAAATATGGTTAGAGAAAATCTCCCCCCTCCGTATTACTTTGAAAGCCGGTACTGAATTGTTGCTCTTGTCAGCAAGGTGATCAAAGAACCAAAGACACGAAGAGGCTTTCAGTATTGGCTTCAAATCTCCCAGCGTCTAATTGTGCTGTTTAGAGAGAGCTCCGGAAAGGCTGCATGTGGCATTCATTTTGTTATTCATTCACAAGTAGGATGTATTCTAGGAAAATATTTATGCACTGTGTAACATCAACATCATTTGTGCTGTGCCTGTTGTGCAGAGATGCTATTTGTAGTGCTCAATTTCTTCATCCACAACAAAATACTGTTGTTTATGTTGGGGATTTGACTCAAGTAAGTTGATTTTATATCTCTTTAGCTTGTCTACAAAAATGGATTGATAGAAATTATTTATTTGGTGTGAGCGTATATTTCTCGCAGTATAATAAAAAAAATATATTACTAAATAGCGCTGCTATGAATATTACATTACATTGTCAAAAAAAAAAAAAGGACATGTCAGTAATGTTTTATTTCCCCGGTTCTCCCTAGCAAAGCCACAAATCAGTATTTCATAAAATAGTGATGCTTCTGTGCTGCCAGGGTTGGGTTGAATACAGGAAAAAACCTGAAGTTTATATTAAAGGAAGGGGGTGAGGTGGGGGTAGAGTTCTTCAGGCCTGTCTGGATGGGAGGATGTGAAAAATTCTCTGTTGTTTGAACATGGCTTTTTACACTGCTATTATCCCGCTACGATACTACAATCTGCTGCTTTGTCTCGGGGCCTGAGTCTCCTGCAGATAAATGCCAGATGCTAAGAATCCAGGTCTAACAAGAAAAGTAGAGCTCGACCTCTCACTCAGGTTCAGACAGAAGCAATATCCCTGAGCGCTCAACATGGGAGCTGGCATAAACAAAAATGCCGGCGTGGAAATATATTTCCAAGGGAACATACTCAGGGGAGAGAGGAGAGGAGAGAAGAGGATGTTCCCTTGAAGGGCGCTCGCTTGCTCGCTTGCTCGCTAGTCCGCCTGTCACCCATCGTCGGCACGTCACAACAAAGTGGAAGCCGTTCCACATTCGACTACAATTGTCTTGCGAGTCATTACATTCCGCTCAACGTAGGGCCCATTTCATTGCTGACACGGCTTGCTGTCACCGCTGAATTGCATTGACATTCACAAAGTCTTTCTCCAGTGGGACCCTGGCCTTTACGTACTATGTGTGTGTTTAGGTTTCTGTGTGTGAAAGACACAGAGTGCATGTGTTAATTTTAAATATATATATATATATATATATATATATATATATATA
This sequence comes from Percina caprodes, assembly GCA_013375575.1. Lineage (NCBI taxonomy): Eukaryota > Metazoa > Chordata > Actinopteri > Perciformes > Percidae > Percina > Percina caprodes. The sequence goes on along the minus strand of JABXJD010000214.1, from coordinate 1,017,951 downwards.
TATATATATATCAGCAACAGGGAATACTCAAAAGGTGGCTATTACGACTCTTTAGCAGTCACTCACTGAAAAGCTGTAGAGCACTTGTGGACTTAATTGAACTATTTTCAATAGATTTGCAGTGATATTGCTGGGCATGGCCATTTGGGTGACCTATTGAGCGGCGTGAGACTGCAAGAATACTAACCTGTGGGCCCTTTACATGTGGATGTGAGCAACAATTAATCCATTATGCATGAACTTCCTCCTGGGATGGCAAAGAGGAACTTGGCCTGAATACCAACATTGCATTGTGGCGTCTCACCCACTGTACAGAGAAGCATTCAGATAGAGTTCCATTACATCAAAAAGACAACTAAATCTATCTAATAGAGTAACAATACTTCACTGACAGATACTTGGCTGTTGCTGTGCACTCTAATGCGTCCAAAGTGGTAACAAATGTGCTCGGGTGATGCAAATGTTATGATATTACTGTCATTGTGATGGGCAGTCTGAGACATTGCTTCAAAATGTGTTCAGTTTCATTAATACACTGGCAAGAGTTTTGATTTCATAATTGTAGACCATTTGACAAATGAGTGAAATGTATACCTGCTCTTACAAAATGATGATTAGGCCTATAATAAAACAAAGTATTGCACTTTTTTTTTATAAGTTCGTAGGTCACTTTTCTTTGTCCCATTGTTTTTAGCCTGCATATTTTATACCGTTCTTAACATATTGTGATTCCAATCACAAATTACTGTGGGCTATTTCAAAAATTGTTTCAAAAATGTTGGTTTTCATTTTTGGGATTATTGTTTTCCTTGCATTCGATGCTGCCGTTGTTTTTGTTTTTTTAATTAATTTCTATATCAAAATCAATAAGCCAGTTGCATTGTTACTTCATAATGTGACTTTTACTAAATCAATAATGCCGACTTGATGTTTATTACGATGGATCATTAATTCAAAGAGCCTATTAGTAAATTTCAACAAATGGTCTTCCTGAACTGAAGATAATCCTGAAATACCAATAGCTAGAATTTTTATGCAGGAGCTCAACAAACCTGTAAATATATCATAGCTAACCCATAAGCATGATTGCTGATACATGCGCACAACAAGTCATACCAGTCAGAGTTACAGTCCCTTGAGAAGTTGTAGAGGTATTTTCTAAAATCGACTGTAAGTTTTTGCATACTCGAAATGGCACAGGGATATGCAAGACATAATCCCAATCACGGTGCTATTTTTGGAAAGGTACTGTTGAACATCATGGGAAATGTGCTTTCACTATTACAAAGATGACTTTTCCCTTTGTGCTCTAACAGTACTAATGCCTGAAGGTGTTTCGTGTTTCAGGGGAGCCAAGGGGCATCATTATAAAGTTGAGAATTATCTATGGATCACAACGAAAATTGTCTCTAGTTCATTTAGTTCTTCACAGCACATCTGGACATGTTTAACCTATTCCACCGAGCACCGAGTGTAATCCGCGGGGCGTCTAAAAATGGACTTCAAAGAGGAGGGTTTCTTTTTAAAAAGAGATACAATATGCTAAAACAAAATCACACAGAACAGTTTTAACATACAGTTCATGTTAGTCACTGGAAGTGGAGGGAGATCACATACAGACAGAGGTTAGAGTACCATAGGCCTACACGTGTTACAACCCACAATTAATCATTAGGCTACTGACCAATTACAGTACCAGCTTTATATTTAGTATTCAAAAAAATTTCAAGTGAGATCTTTGACTTTATTAATACAATGAAATGAATATGGTGCATTTCCTAAGCAGCAAAACAAGCCCCATCATTAATCTCACTGAACCTGCATTGTGACTACCAGATCAATGCTCAATCTGAAACCTATTGAGCTTGGCTTGGCTTGGTGGTAGCCAGACTAACCAACCCGCTCACAAGTCCAATATAGTTAGCTTTAGATTTAAAAATCATTAATTACTTTAAAATTTTTATTTCAGACAGAAGTAGATAAAAGCAGGTTTCTGATTCTAGCCAGTGACTATTGATCTCGCCGGTTTGAAATGACACGTGTCGCTGGCAGAGTTTATCAGTGGTAGCTACTAGCTAAGGTGGCTAATTAAGTTTAGGCTGGGGGTGTGGTCTTGACTAATTGCCACTTTGCTCGTTTGAAAGCCATGATGTGTCTCTGTCATGGGTGGGCCAAATTCTCTGGGCGGGCAAAGCAGAGAAAGGGGCGGTAACCTTGCCCCTTATGACCTCATAAGGAGCAAGATTCCAGATTGGCTCATCTGAGCTTTCATTTTCTCAAAGGCAGAGCAGGATACCCAGGGCTCGGTTTACACCTGTCGCCATTTCTAGCCTCTGGGGGGCCATAGGCAGGCTGGGGGAACTCATATTAATGTTAAAAACTCATAAAGTGAAATTGTCATGCCATGGGACCTTTAAGACCAGATAAACACACACTTTAATTATTTGTTTGCACTTTTATGGTTTTGGTTTTTGAAAGGCTACAAAAGACCATCCTCCATTCTCTTTATATAATGAGGATTATTTTTACAGCCCGATGTAGGCTACAGTAGGCTACACCACTGTGCATTATTGCAATTACATAGCCAGTATTGGGTTATTGTTGTTCAGGGTAGTGGTTACACAGATGTTCTATTCAGATGAATGATTATCCTCCCGGCTGCAAAATGGTGTTCGGTTGGCAACTGAACACAACTCTTACTAAGAGCACTGACCCATTCTAAAATAAAGTCAAGGAAGTCTCATCACCTGCAATGTGTTTGTGTCACTGTACTGAACTAACATGTTCTGCATACAGTAATGCCCCAAAGTAAAGAATGGTTCAATATCGTTAAGAGGCAAGTGACATCAGCTTGGGCTTGTGGAAATGTTTCCTCTAGCAACAAGTTATGAAAAATCAAATTTGTGAAGTCCAATGGCAGACATTTCACTTGAATGAAGATCTAGTCTTGACATTTTTTTAGTTAGCCTTTTTTTTTTTTTTTTACTTCTCTTGCTACTGCACCTGTGTAATTATATATGTGTGTGTATATTCAATTTTCAGTCTGGCAGACTGGCGTCTATCCCAGCAGTGGGCCGTAAGGAGGTTGGGGAAGGTGGCTAGTGTGGAGGTGTATGAGGGTTGTAGTGCAGAAATACAGAGACAAATTATTCTTGGCTCTCGCTGTTTCAGCTGGAGAGGCCGAAACAGCTGTGGTCTACCCACCCTTGCTACCCCATCCCCCTTTCCCTTCCCTCTGCGCTCCCCCTCAACATCAAAGGGAGTCAATGGCACAGCCTTGGCTGCGCTGACCGGTTTGCTGGCAAGAGCTCCTGCTCTTAGGCTATCTATGGTTTAATACTGCTGGAACATCCCACAGTGAAGCTGGAAATCCACAAACTTTGTTCTTTTCTATTTTTTAGACTCATCATATAACATTGGTCTCTTTTGCTCTCTTACACACACCAGCAGCATGCCGCTGGTCCCGTTGCCTATGTTTCTCAGAGATCACGGTGCTGTAGATTGTGTAATAGCCACGTGCTGGCATTGCTGGCCATGCCAATGAGGGACAGGGATGCAGACAAAACCTGCTGTAGCCAATGTTGCCCTGAAGCATTCTGTGATGTGCACTATAGAGGCCTTGTGTGTAAATGATTCTGTGATTCAACATGCCCATCGAGTCCGCCATGGACCAGCTTTCAGAGGGATTACTCACCTGCGTAACCATATTCCTGGATAATGGTTTTATGTTTATTGCAGCAGCGACATGGCAAAATTATTTGAACTTTGAAGAAGTTTTACTTTTTGTGCTGTAGATGTCAAAGTTCTGTCCTTATGTGGTTCACATTGTTTTACATTTCCAGCTTACTGGAAGGCAGGCCACGTTAGTACATTGTGAGAGACACGGTTTCTTTTCAGGCACCTGCACCTGGGAAGATGGGAAGTAACAAAGTACAAATACTCCGTTACTGTATTTTCTGGTATTTTTACATTACTATTTATTTTTGTGCCAACTTTTTACTTTGACTCCTTTCATTTTTAACACGAATATTGGTACTTTCTACTCCTTACATTTTAAAAAACTGGCTCATTGGTGAGTTACGATTGGTGTTTTGTGTTATCAATACTGAATTCAATCTAAATGGAGGGGAATGTATGCTGCACTTGACGCACCACTACAAGACAACTCAACAGCATTCATTTGCGGCAAATCATTGCGGCTTAATAAGTAACGTTACTAACGTTAGACATCCCAGAGATTTGGAAGACAAGCAGCAAGACATTCCCTGATCATCCTCGGCCTTATCTGAGAAAGATGTTTGAGATAGTAGGCATCAAGAATGACTCCTGGCCAATGTGCTGGGGAACTTCTTAATTATTGTATGTTTAGTAATTCATATTTAACCTTTATTTTCTTTCCAGAAGCCATATTTGAGCACACACACACACATACATGTAGATTCCTTAAGGGGAAGATTAAAAAAGAGAAACTGGATCTGTGAATTCTCACAGAATCATAATTGAATTCATATCTTGCTACTCAGTCAGACTCTTAATAACCTGGAGTCGCAGTCTCTGGCACAATAATCATAAATGTGATATTATAGGCCTATTGGCAGACATCCATTTCAAATGTAGCCAATGGCATATAAAGAATGTCCACTGAAGTTTCTCAGCTTGCACTCTAGTAACATACAGTATGTGTGGTCCATGTATGGTTGTCATTTGCAAGGCTACTTTTACTTTTCTATTACATCATTACATCATCTTTTATTAACATGATTTTTATCTGTGAACATTTCTCCTCATACAAAAGGACCCTTCTGTAACAATCCCAAGTATTTGCTGAGAAATGACTTCTTTCCAAAGTTAGGAAAGTTGGCAAAATACTTTTACTCCTAGGCCCAAACACTGTGACCACTTAGAACTGATTTCCTACTCTGAGACGCATTATAAATACAGACCCTTAACTAATTAGAGACATAATTCTCAGCCTTGCCTGCAAGACGAAGACAACGTGGATACAGACTGAGAGCATTTGTAAAGCTGGGATACTGTGTACATTTCTTATTCAATGCAAACTCAATGGAAGAAAAGTTCAGCAGAAAGAAGGGCTTTTACTCTTTGTCACTGTTCTATTTTCACTAAGGGAGACTCTGAGTTTTGCGGATGGGAGAATCTTGCTGTCAAATTTTCTGACACTGCCAGGGATGATCAATAGTGAGGTGTAAGCTTAGCAACTGAAATGACAGGTGCTATAGGGTAGACACGGGCTGGAGAAAGACATTTGTTCAAGGGACATTGCTCTGCTAGAAAGAGATCTCTTTCTTTTTCTCCGCCAGTGTCAAAAAAAATGTAATGGCGTTGCTCTACCCTTTCATTAATTAAATTTCAACACCTACATAATTAAGCAGCTACTTTAATGAAGTCTCTCACGCTTGGAGCTGTGAAGGGAGCAGAGTGACAGCATCTAGGCAGTGATAATGAGCGAGAAAGTTCTCATCTATAGGCAAAATCTCAAGGTGTTAAATTACAAGATCTTCATTTTTCACTTAGAACATGAAAGGTTCCCTGCAATTTTTGCAAAGTAAATCCTTTATAGGTCTGCCAGCGTTCTTCCAGTCCGACTGAATTTACTAATGTCAAAAATGTACTTTTCACAAAAAAATCGCGTGAGCTTAATTCATTTTAGCAGGGGAAATTATGTTTCTTTCTGCGTCTTGTACCGTAACTCTTGTATAAAATGGAACTACAGAAGGCAAAAGTGTCGACGTAAGCGGGCGACATGTCAAAACGCTTTGCAACAAAATTCAGTGTATGCATTAGCATATACATCTGAGCTGAATTATGTACACACAGGTTTTGCTGATTTGTTTACTTTTGTTGGGGAAATCAGCTTTTCCCATAGACCATCAGCATGTGCCACACCAGCTTATGTTTTTAGTCATTACAGTGCTATGAACCATCGCATCACACACCAACAGCTACCAGGTATAAAAAGAGAGAGACAAGAAAATATGCATTGTGGGTTGTCTGTACGTTTGTATATGCCTGTGCATGCAGCTGTTCCAAAAATCCCTGAGGCTCTCTTATTATCGCTGACTACAATATACTTGAGGTCTGTCATTACTTACAGTTTAATGTATAATACACTAGATGGGAGAGCATAAGAGGGGGGAGGGGGGGTATGTAAAACCTTGCATATTTTCCTCCTTTCGCCATTTTCGGCTGAGCTCTGCGTGCCTGCTTACGCCTTCACTGTCGCACACGTACCTAATCCTAGGAGGGGATTGTCAAGAGTCCTATGCATAATGAAGGTGGATATTTCTCCTCACATAAGTAGGCCGATGATGTGAATTGTAGCAGTGTGTTGCAGTAAGTGCACCTCACGCGGCAACGCAAATAAAGCGTTGTTTGATATTAAACATTAGAAGGGATGGAGGAATGTAGGAAGTAGTCCATGCTGCAGCGAGAGAGGATTTTAGGGTTAGGCCGAGTGTCTATTCAGCACATTACTAGGAGACACACTCGGGGGAACTGCAGCGCACAATTAACAATGTCTGTGAACAATGGGTTCATAGTAAGTCCACTGCATTTTGGCACTGATAGCCGTCTTCCCATGTATATTCTCATCCCTGAATAAGGGGCAATGATGAGGTCAAGATGTCGCGGTGCAGGGGTGTGGATCACCAACCCCGAAGCCTGCACTCTTAACAGAAAGACATTTGGGAGTCAGAGCGTAATGAAAGGAAGGTCAAACGGTGAAGACAGGGTTCCCCTAAGACGCTGAGTGGGCAAAAGGAATCTCAGGAGGGCTAACACCGAGATATGAATCTGCTCAGAAAATGAGACACACCTATGACCCGAGCCGCATTCAAGCTGCACACTAGGTTTCCATTTCAGCGGTGGAGAGAGGCGATCGGAAACAGCACAGACAACTCTGGGAACGGGGCAATTTGGGAAAAAAAGCTCAGTTTGTCCACAAAAGCATGGGGCTACCTATTTACTGTAGGTCGTTGAGCAGACCCCAAATAAAAGCAACGTATGCGGAATTACTTTCAAGTGGTAATGTGACATTTGCAAAGGGACTTTGAGTGAGTCAGTTTTGCATTTGTAGCACATGCTATGTAAATAAATATGCAAGAGGAAAATGGCATAAAATTGTGCTCTTACTTTATTGTTGTTGTTCTATATATATTCACACAAACAGGGGCGGCTGTGGCTCAGTCATAGTACAGTCGTCTGCCAATGGGATGGTTGGTGGTTTGATCCCTGGACTTGCAGTCCCATGTCTTTGGGCAAGTCACTGAACCCCGAGTTAAATGTGTGTGTGAGTGTTTATCTGATAAGCAGGTGGCACCTATTACAGCAGCCTCGGCCATAGTGTGTGAATGCGTGTGAATGGTTCCCGTACTATGTAAAATCGCTTTGAGTAGTCATTGAGACTAGAAAAGCGCTATATAAGAAAAGTCCATTTACATGTTGTAGCTGTCATTTAATCAAATCCTGGAATCCTATTTTAATCAATTACCAGTGCGTCATGTGGTAGTTAATTCATTAAGTGTGTATTACCTCAGTGGGACTCTCAGTGGCTTTAGCACCATGGACAGCGACTGAATTGAAATATCCTGTCACAGCAACTCGACACATTTACAGTCATTTCCCTCAGTTCAGTGCCTTCCTCCATTAGCTTTACATATCCTTCCACTTCACAAGGAAGAGATGCAAGGGGGAACACAAAGAACAACTGCATGTACTTTGTGAAATGAGATGTCCTTTCCAGTCAAGCATCGTCTAAAGCAACATCAGTTACTGAGGACGGCTGCACAGCTGAGATACATCAGTCAGTGGGCTTGTGTTTGCACACAGATAATGTGATGTAGCTATTGGAGTTACTTAGGATGCCCTTGCATATAGGATGACAAAACTGAGTACTACTGCTGCATAATGTCTTTTGATATGTATTGTAGCAGGAAATGTGAACTTGACAGTTTTCCTTATGACAACTTAGACAGTTGAACTACGATGTCCATCCACCCAGTACCAAGTATGTATCGATAACTTTTTTAATAGACACGGTTCATTATTCTGTTCTTGATGAGCGAAAGGATTGGTGGCATGTGAATAGTTGCAGAGCTGTGAGAGAGAGACCAGTGGGGATACTGGGAATAATTGGGGAAAAAAGAATAGAATTAATACATAAGTAATACCCTTTTCCACATTTACATTTATGGGGCTATGTTAGTATGTCATATTTTAGTCAAGGCGCGTTTTAAGGTGACAGTAAGTGGAGACAATTCATTTAGTCCCTAGCAATTTATGGCCTCAGCAAAACATTTCCTTTGCAGCAATTTGCATCAGCATGCATTTATTTATTTCACTTTAAATTAATAATCCAGAGTATGACGAGGCCGGTTGATAATTTGCAGAAATAATTTTGCAACCGTTTGGGGGGGGAGAAAAAAAATAAGCTTTGAACGCAGCGGGTGTTTCATTCCAATGTTCTGTGATTGATTGCTTGGCTGTTACGTTACTGAATATAAATAACACGGTTAGGGCAAAAGAAATCATTTCTTTGCAGACAACTGACAAACCAGGAAAACTTTTACTCTCTGCCCTCTCCTGAAAAGTGAGTCAAGAGTATGTTAAAAGGAAAATACTTTTTAATAGAGGAAGCTCTCTTATGAAGAAATTATTGAAAGCTCTGGGTGTGTTGTATGTTTCTTTTTATAATGCAGGCCTATATTTAGCAGATATTAATTAATTCTTGCAAATGATGAATGAAAAATGATGGTGTTGGCATTCGTCAGAGTGACAAATGTCTATGTTTGTGTTGATGGCTTCAATGCAACATATGGGAAGGCTGGTCACCGGTGCTTACTGAGGGGACTTTCAGGACCTTGGACAACTTCTCTTATCTTATATCAATAGTGTGAGCTCCTGGCATCAGCATTAGTTCCCACAACACAACTTGAGCCCTGATTTTCCAACTTTCCAATGGTTTGGGGAGCTTCCAGACAAAAGCCCCAGATCAGAGACAAATCGGCATTGGCTCAGCGCTCGCAAATCGGCGCTTGAACATTGTGTGTGAACTGTTCAAAGACGTGAGCAGAGACGCTTGCCAGTGAATTGTAGATGCATTCCTGATACCTAGCGGGCTATGTATATCTGGGCCTGTCTGGGAGAACCAAGAGCCAATGAGAGCACAAGCCACAGCTTGAGGGGAAACTTTGGTCAAGGGTCGTATGTAACAATAGGAACACCATTTGGAACACGGACCAAAAGTTGTTGTCGTACCTTAAAAAATCCTGTCTCAGGCTTGATATTGCATCATTTCCTGTGGTACTTATCGCATGTGTTTATGTGACAGAACGTAGTTTGGCGAACAGACATACACATCGGGGATTTCGCCCCGGTGAAAGATCTTGCAGTCCGTGACCCTCATAGACAGTTAAAGAAATGGACCAACAGACCCCGTTGTTCTGGATGGAGACCAGTGAAGTCTATTAGAAGCACTTTTCCGATGATAGCTGATAGTGGGCAACCTGTCTGAAGGTTGTAAGTCTTCTGGTAGCTGTGCAAGAGAAATCTCAGTCATTCCCGATCAGCAGAGACGGAGAGCGTAGGTATATGTTAGGAGATTACATAGGTACAGGCTTGTTATTGCTAACTCAAATGCTAGTTAACTATGTGTCTTCCCGTTGACCATGCAACTTTGTGTTTTTCTGGGTTGAAATTTCAACATTTTGTTGTACACTTTTCTCAACGTTTTTGTAAATTTTATTCAAAAAAATTTTGTCACTTTTTTGACCTTTGTTACATTATGTTTTAGTCATTTTTCAACAATGTTTTTGTCGCTTTTTCCAATGTTCGCTTTTTCCGATTTTTTTTTTGGTCACTTTTTCAGCGTTAAAAAAAGAGTGTTTTTGATTTTTTTTTTTTTTTCAACATTTGTCACTTTGTCAACCTTCCTCCATAGTGCTAATATAGAAAGTTTTTCAAATTTGACCTGAGGACAACAGGAGGGTAAACATTAGTAATAAAATCTAAACAGCTAATGTAACTCGAAACTGTCTGCAAGCTTCTCAGTCAATGGGATGCTAATAGCGGGTGAGTGCATGGGAGCTACGCTTAGAGAAGAGAGGCTGACCCCCGTGGTGATCCCCTGTCGCTGATCAGTAAGGTTTTATTTGCGATCAAATTTTTTATTTATTCAAACAAATAAGCAAAAGTGCAAAACATTGGTCTAGATGACGATATACAGAAAAGTGCACTACACATACCACAATCCTTCGTTGCGATCAAATGTTTCCACGCAGATCAGTCATGTAGTGTCAAAACTACATCGACTTTGAGACTCCCGACAACAAGACAGCCAGTTGTGTAGCGTGAACAGTACAGCGATGTAGCGTTAACTTATCTAAGGGTTTGGGTAACCCCAGGTCTGCTGTTGCAGCCAGAAATAATAATCAACAACAATTTTATTTCTAATTTCTTTATCAGATGTTTTTTTTTTTCCCCAAAGTGCTACTTGCTTCCTTGAAAATTTAGCAGAATTGACAAGCTGTATCAAAAAAAGAATACTGTATTATATTGTTAGCTGTTTTAACTCTGTTATAGTCTCGGTACAATGGGTACACATTGTGTTGGTTTGCTTCCATTATATACATTCTCTGCCAAGGCACACTTTGTGAATAAATCAAAGCTGATCAATCATTAATTAATGAAAAAAACGTAATTAACTTAATTGTTCATTGTTCATCAAGGCAGCCTCAAGTTGTTCTGAATGACTCTAATTGCTATGCTAACATGCTGGTACTACAACTGGCTTTTTTCAAAAGCTACTCACAGACTTAAAAGTTGATTGGCTACTTAAAATATACACCAAGCCCTATTGTAGAGTGGCAAATGGGAGTGATATTATATTATACTAAGAAGCCACGGGAAACAACAGATTAAACAGACCCATATATGTTAAAGGAAAATGTGACAGAATCAGGAGGACTAGAAGAAAAAAAAAGAAAAATAAGGTTAAGTAAGAGGGACAAAATAAATAAGAGAATGTAGCGTATGTACAGTATGTGAATGTATAAGTGAAAATATGAATTATTAGTATGCAAAGGTTGAAAGGGCCCTTTGAGCCTCTGTCTTGAGGACTCCTTTCCCTCCAGGTGCCCCGTGCCACAACAAGGTAGTGAGCTGTTAATTGAGCCAGAAATTAAGAATCAGAGCTGCTGATGTGCATACATATAGTTTGAATCTATGAATTTTTTTTTAACTTATTCTCTTTATTTCTCGCTGCCTAAGATGAAATGGCTTCCTCATTGAGAGGCAGGGATTTCAATTTGAATGGAGCCACTATGTCAAAATCTGTATTATTATTATTATTATAGAGACTGTTTCTAGCAAATATTAGCTGTAATTGCTTGACATTTGTTAACAGAGTGTCCACATGAGTCCCATGATGTCTGAGTACTCTATGAAAGCAAAGTGTGCAGTGCAATCATCCTGTGTTGCATCCCAAAGCCAACCCCGGGTGCCTTCCTAAGTGGCTGATCTTTTCATGTGATTGTCACCTGTGTTGTTGAATGTTAAGTGGCTTTGTTTTCGGTTGACTGCTGAGAGAGCACACCGAGTACACGCCTCCTCCAGACACCTTGTGATTTGCTAAGGTACCATGACAACTGGGACAGGAAGGGAAAATATATATATGAGTGTGTGTGTGTGTGTGTGTGTTTTCAGGGATTTGACTGTGGCACACTGGGAGGTGAGGGAAGGTTATACTTTTGCTGGATAATTAGCGTTTGAGATTTAATTGGGGCCTTGGTGTGTGAGCTCTTTGGTGCTAACAAAGTTTGATGAGAATGATTGACAGGCAAATGGGGAAAAAATGGAGGACCAACAGAAAGTTTCTCTTCCTGAAATCCTGGCGCCTCATTTATCAACAGCGCGTAGAAAATATTCAAAATGATGTCTTACAAATGAAATTTAGTATGTATTGATATACTGTATTGACACCAATTAGGCAACTTGTCTGTTTAAAATTAGATGACTTATTAAGTGTTTTCTGATATAAGGAAACACAGGACATATGTGGATATTGATTGTGTTATGCATACTGTGACACTCCTACATGCTTTTTCTTTGCAGTATCGCTATTCTACCGCTAGATTCTGTTAAGTACAAGTTGGTTAATTCCACACTTTGCGTTACGAATTACATACGGAATTGTTAAATGAGGCAAGGGTTTCCATTATATTATTAATACAGAAATTATGATATCATTGCAAATTTGGTGTTCCTTGTTTTGTGTCCATTTGCATGAATTTTTAAGTCTTGTATATGTCAGCCTTGTTTATGTAAAAGCCTCAAAGACCTGCATGTGCACACTGATTAACAATCTCTTTTTCAAATGATTAAACACTTATATTTTGAAGGAGGGATCTGATCATTTGATGTATGCTGTTAGCCTAACAGTTAATTGACCAGTCAGCAACTTGTAATTACTACGGAAGGATAACATTTATTTATTTATATTGTGAATAATTTATACGCACTAATTGTTACATTTAGGGAGCAAATTAGGTAATTTAAGGGTACAAATTGCTAAGTAATGCACACAAATGATCACAAATAGGACTTTTTGATAAATGCATAGCTTTGTAATAGCCCACGCCAAATGCAGTGAGGAAAAAACTATACCAAATCAAAACCCTTGATTCAGATTCTCTGACTACAAGGAATATGGACAATACAGATGCATTTAAAAAAAAAAAAACTGATGATATCAATGCTCAGGGCAAAAGAAGCTCATAAAGAGAGCACTGACTAAAAATGTGGGCCACTGTTTTTTTTTCTGAAATAATGCGAGCTGTAATATAGCTGATGAAATCGGGACCCTGTGGGCTGGAATTCAGGAAAAAAAAGCCATAAAAGCATTTGATTACAATGCCCCTGGCTTTTCTCATAATGCAATAACCTAAAATGCCTCTGAAATCAGGTGGATTTTATATTCACGGGCTCATTTCTGCAATAACGGTCATGCAAACTGAAAAAGTACCATTAGAATGCTGTTGAGAATTAAAAATCACTGTGGGGTTTGTCTTTGTTGTACGCCAAGGCATGGCTGCATGCATCCATCCTATTTTCTTGCCATAAAAACCAATTTTAAAAAGCCAGTCACAGGCTGTAGTGGAGGAAGAAGGAAGAGAGGATTGTCTTCTATCCCACACACAGCGACCCAGTCGCTACACTGAATTAGACGTGGAATGAGATGTTTTGTTGGTATTATTATGCTCACATTACGCGGATTGCTAGATCTTCCCCACTGGGCCCAGTGGGCTTAGTGCCTGAGAGAGAGATGGGAAAGGGAGGGAGCGAAAGGAAGAGGAGGAGGCAAGAAAACCTGGCAAAAAACAGCTGCCTGGCAAAATGACAGGATCTTGGGGTTTCTTTAGGGAGGGGGAGATATAGGATTGGGTATGGAGATTGAAGAAAATTGGGGTAATCAGGTCCTAATGTGCTTGGGCTTGCAAACATCTCTGGTCCTATTACATTGGAGTAAATAAAACAAAATGTCAAGCTTCTTGCCACTTCTCCCAAAAACATTAAGATGATTAAGCCACTTCAGTGGTGGGGAGAAAAACAATGGCACTTTAAGTAATCAGTGTCTGTTGAGCCATGGTCCTGGAATATTAATTGTATCTTGGGTTTCAGTTTTGCTGGCAACCAGCTGTGAAGCATTCTATTATTCCTTTTCCTCATCTCTTTGCTTGGCTGTTTGTCTTCTTTTTCTGATTAATTCCGGCCTTTTTACTATTGCATTTTTTTCTTCTTCTAAAAAGCCAATTGTAGTAAGAACAAAATATTCTCCAGAGAGGATACTGATATGATTTACCTAGTGTACAGCGGTGCTCATAAATATATGAACCCATGCTAGTTAAAAATCATCTTTTGGAAATTGGTCGTAATGCCTTAATTAATTTTTTTTTTGTGTAAAAATCCAATCTTTAAAGGACACCAATTTTCTTTGTGTATGAATAATGTATTGTAAATAAATAAATGTTCTTTCTTAAAATACAGGGGGCGTGAGTATACACTCCCCTATGTTAAATTCCCATAGAGGCAGGCAGATTTTTATTATTAAAGGTCTGTTGTTTCATGGATCAGGATACTATGCATCCTTTACATTATCATTATCATTACATTACATGTCATTTAGCTGACGCTTTCATCCAAAGTGACTTCCAATTAAGTGCTTTCAACCCTGAAGGTACAATCTCCAGACAACAAGTGGTAAGTGCAAGTACATCAGCTTTAAATGGGCAAAACTACTAAATGTGAAAGTGCAGTTTCAAGATTTTTTTTCTTTTTTTTTCTTTTCCTCCCCTTTCCTTTTCCTTCATGTTTATCCTTCGGGGGAAGATGCATAGGCTTTCAGCCATCCTGATGTCAGTAGGGAGCTTATTCCTCCATTTAGGAGCCAGGACAGCAAACAGTCGGGGTTTCAAGTGATTAGTTCTCCCTTGCTGTGGGGCGGGGGCAGATTGGCTGATGCAGAACGGAGTGTGCAGGTTGGGGTATAGGGTTTGACCATGTCCTGGATGTAAGCTGGGCCTGCCCTATATGCAACAATAGTGTCTTGAAGCGGATGCGGGCAGCAACTGGTAACCAGTGAAGAGAGCTGAGGAGGGGTCTAGTGTGAGAGAACTTGGGGAGGTTGAAGACATGAAGGTAGACCAATCAGGAGGGAGTTGCAGTAGTCTAGACATGAAAACACTAGAGCTTGAAAAAGAACCTGAGCTGCCTTCTGCGTTAGAAGGAGACGGATCCTTCTGATGTCATGCACCATGTATCTGCACGATCGGGTAGTTGCAGCAAAGTTGGCAGTGAAGGAGAGTTGGTTGTCAAGTGTCACACCCAGGTTTCTAGCAATCTGGGTGGGGACCACCACAGAGTTGTCAATTGTTTTGAGTAGGAGAGCCTTTCCCTGGAAGGAAAACAAGCTCAGTCTTGTCAAGGTCCAGATGGTGTGTGGACATCCAAGACAGACTCTGGAAAGGAGAGAATTAGTCAGGTTTCATCTGCGTAGCTGTGATAAGAGAAGCTGTGCGAGTGAATGGCAGACCCGAGAGAGTTGGTGTAAAGAGAGAAAAGGAGGGGGCCCGGGACTGATCCCTGAGGAACCCCAGTTTTGAGTGGGCATGGTTCTGAGGTAGATCCTCTCCAAGTTGCCCGATAGGTTCGATTTGTCAGGTAAGATGTGAGCAAAGAGAGCGCAGAGCCTAAGACACCCAGATCCTGGAGTGTTAAAATGAGGATCTGGTGGTTGACTGTGCCGAAGACAGCAGAAAATTCCAGAATGATTATGACGGAAGAGAGAGAGGTTGTTCTGATAATTTGATCCGGATAAAGATCCAATGGCCTTTGGAATTAAAATAGCCCCACATCATCACAAACCCTTCACCATACCTAGAGATTGGTATGGTTGTATTTTAGTTAGCCTAATACCTGGTTTGATTTGCATTGAGAGATGATTTGTTTTTGGAAAGTACCCCATGACAATCCCTAGGTTATTCTTTTAATTTAGGTATTAAGATCAATTTCCAAAAGAGGATTCTTATGCCTCTTTTTAGTCAACGTTAGCATGGGATCATAAACTTATTACCACCACTGTATGTGCTACCTGTGGGGGGTTAGGGGATATGAGCTTGTGTGCATGTCAGGGACAGACAGAGAACGCTGCCTGCCACAGTAGTGTCTAACATAATGAACTTGATTCAATACAGCATCTCTCATGTCATTCAATATTAATTCAAGGCAGTCTTCAAATAATGACTTTGTCATGCAGCACAGAAGCTGCAACCAGGATTTGTGCTCAGCAGGGACAATCACATTTTGGTATTATTCATTCCACCCAGTGACTTTGCAGGAAATGGTACCCTGTCTAGGTGAGACTGGTTATGAGTCTGATTACTCCTGAGCAATCACGTCTACAGTAAGGCTGTGCATTTATGATAGGGTGTTCCATAGAAAAAGGGCAGACTTTTATTTTTTGTTCATGGTTATACCTTTTTATGGTGGTTCTGAATGATAATCACCATCCAAGGTGAAAGAGTTTATTTATTTTTATTTTTTTCTTTACAAATGGAAAATGGAGCCAGTCACTGAATAGTCACTTCGAACTGAAAACACTTCACTCGTCACATACATACGTGTCAACAGCTGAGAAATACAGTACGTGGGGGTGGAGGCACTGGCTGGCAATGAGTCTGCTAGTTAATTGGAAGCCGTGCGAGCATAATCGTAACTTACCTGAGATTCCCATCGACAGAGGGATCCTTTAGCAGGGGGAGCAGGGCAGGCGTCCAGATGCCCCGATCGATGACTGCCATCTTTTACACTGCAGGAGGGCAGGGCCCATAGCGACCAAGACCGTGAGAGCAAAATTATAGCTTTTTGCACACCAGAGAGCAAAGGAAGAGGATGGGGGGGGGGGCTGTGTTGGGAGGGCTGTGTTGGGAGGAACGCAGACCGGGGAGAAAGGCCCCTCCTGGAAAAATCAATGCTAATGAATGACGAGTGCTGCCACACACACGCTGATGCACACCCAGGTGCAAATGCTCATATACACACATGCAAAGGACACATTATTTAATTATACACATCTTGGGGCACAGATTCACACACACACACACACACCTAGATCATTTTGTCTTGTACAAGCACAAGCACGTAGAGCCAGTCTGGAAGGGTTATTGCAGCACCAGTGTAAATGACTGACATCCAATTAAAACACTGTTAAGGAAGCTGTAGTGATTACTGTCTCTGGAGCTCATCGATTGCTGATGGGCACAGCTGTCTCATTATGCCACTAACTACCTGGGTCTATTTTTATTAATCTATTTCTTTATTTATCACTCCCTCCTCAACTCAGCACAGCTAATGGTGTGGCATTGACCTTTTTAACAACATCCTCCCACCCTCGACTTAAATCTCTCTCCCTCGGCTCTCAGGTAGCAGCACTGGGGACAGAAAGCAGAGCCGGGTGACATCAGGAGAAGTGAGCGAGACAAAAAGAAAAGAACTTATTTAGCACTTTCTCCCATATGGACAAAAATACAGATGGAGAGAATAGAAGATCCGACTTCCTTCAAGCGTTCATAAATTTAATGAGAAGCTCCCGGAAAAAATGAACTTGCAGAGAGATAGCCAGCAGGTGGTATACAGAATCTGCAGAGCTACAAAGAAAGTCTTTAATCTTTAGGAGTCTCTTAAACTCTACCATAACATCATCATTAATGTTGAAGTACAGGTACGCTCAGTCCAACTGGAAAAGTACCTAGGCTTCGTACAGTGAATATAAAAATTCAGTTTTAAAGAGGCACGTGTGTGTTTCACTCTATGATGTCTATCTTTCTCTCTCTCCCTTTTACACAACCACTGGCCCAGTTTCTCTGCTTTGCCAAGTGACTGGGAGGAATCAGCTGTTTCTCGCGCTGCTGCTTCTACCTCAGCACACACATCTCTCCAGACACAAGCCCTTTACTCTGAAAATGAAGTCCATACAGTATTCATACCTGTTCACCATTATGTGTATAGTAAGCAGGAGCTGTAAATGTATTTGCAGGGTAGGTACTGCTGATATGATAACAATGCTTATAGGACTCTTGCAGGTGCAAAACTGGCTCAGATGCAGGTGCCATTTTCAAAAAGAACAAGCCAAGAAGCAGTAGCTGCAGCACTAGATATTTAAAGGGGAACTATGCAGATTTTTTTTTTAGCCTCATTTACCTTAACCCTTGTTATGTATTCCTGTCGTATATTAAAAACCTGATGAAAATGGGTCAAATCTGACCCCAGGACAACAGGAGAGTTAACTGAACAGCTTCAGAGTCATTGGAATGGTTATATGACTTTTTTTGAGTTGAATGGTGGTCATCTCAATCCCCCCTAGTACCTGTGAGCGGAACCCCCTTGTTGACACAGTGTCAGGAAGGATTGCGTGATATCAGGTCTCGCAATGTAACAAATGTCACGGCACTGCACACATACGCCCATTCAGGAACCGGCTAACAAGGTAGCGATGGAGGTTTTCACACTATCGTCATGGCTGAGCCGGCAAAAAAGAAGCTAGGAAAGCATTGTTGGGGAAACAGAGAAAGAGGAAATGGCAGACTGACCGAGGGAGGGGTCAGACACGAGTAAACATAGGAGCTGCCAAATTCTTATTCTTAAGATTTTGTGTACGGTTGTGATGTCACAACTATTTTTTTTTTTT
Source organism: Percina caprodes (assembly GCA_013375575.1). Taxonomy (NCBI): domain Eukaryota; kingdom Metazoa; phylum Chordata; class Actinopteri; order Perciformes; family Percidae; genus Percina; species Percina caprodes. Next base: position 999,692 of record JABXJD010000214.1, on the reverse strand, counting down.
TTTTATGAAAGCAGAAACCCAAAAGTAGAAACCCAAAATACAAGTAGAAACCTGAAAATAAGCATGACATGTCCCCTTTAATTTAAGCATGTAAATGTGCACATTGTATTGCACTACATGTTACTGTAGTTGTGGCCTAAATGCACAATTATCACTATCTTGCAAACATATTTGGAGTACAGTATATTATCATGTCTGAGGTGATGCACTTAACATTATTTTCAATAATCTGCAGATTATTTTCTCCATCACATAATTGAGTCCTATGGGTCATCTTCACCATGCTCGTTTTGTCCAACAGTCTCACCCAAACGTCATCAGTTAATTTACATCAGAGCGAAGGAGAAGCTCACAGTTTGGGAATGTGTTGCATTTCCATCAAAATAGCAACCAACTGGTTCTCTGTCGATGCACTAATTAATTAATATATCGTTTCAGCTATGCATATATGAGCCTTGTGACAAGATCGCTTTTATCTCAAGCTGGCCTGGGCTCTCTTCTCAGCCCATTAGGAAACTGTCTGCAGCTTTAAAAGGCAAAGACAGGAGCTGCAGTGATGGCCATTATTAAAGCCCACCGAAACTCCACCTGCTGAGAGTGTGTAACTCATACTTATATATGTCCATTAGTTGAAAAAACACACAGTGCATACTACATTATTTACTTTTTATTTAATTATATTTACATTAAAGAAAGGGGCACTTATGAGCCTTTAAAGTAAATGGAAATGTCTTTTATTTCAACAACTTTAATTCCAAATAAATTCAATTTCGGTGAGCATGTGCAAACACGTGTGGAAGCACACAAAATGCCTCCTCTAACATAGAATGCCTCACTGCAGGCTGGCACAGCTCTGTTAGACAAACACGGGCTCACAGCTGACGCGGCGAACGCAAAGCCTGCTGGATGCAAAAGTGGAGAGCTGAAGGCTTTGCGGCAGAGTGATTTTTCTTTACCTTGTTCCCTACTGTTTGTGATATTGCAAATGTATGAACTGTCTGGGTTTGAATAATAATATACAAAACACAAAACTAAAATGTGAAAATATTTAACTTGTTATTATTTGATTAGCCTGTATCAGGAAAAAGGGGTTTGTGTGTGTGTGTGTGTGTGTGTGTGTGTGTGTGTGTGTGTGTGTAAAGTCCCTGACTCTGACTGTCAATCACTGGACTAGACTAACAACATTAAAAATGTTTTTCACGCGCTGTCACAGAACAAAAAGACGAGATTATTACAAAGTTTTTATAGTGACAACTTGCTTCTATTGGATTTCTAAAGAGACCTTTGCATTAATTTCTCTTTTTTGTGGGGGGGAGGGGGGGGGGTCATGAAACATAACTAGTCCATGACAGATTTAGTCACATAGCAATTGGAGTGGAAAATCGAAAGAGAAGTCAAACTGAAGATACAAGAGCACAACAGCACCGATTAATGTGGTTGCTTCTTAGAAATGTCTGAATAATTCATACCCACAGAAATATATTCCTTCCACTTTCTTGTCACGTCTCCGTTTCCTTTTCGTCGCCCCCTCATGCGTCTTCCATCTTTCTTTTGTTCTTAATTTCGTCTACACCCCTCCTCCAGCCTCTTTTCGCGTCTATCTGCGTAAGGCCAGGTACTAGTTGGCTGCTAATGCTATTAGTCAGACACAAGCACATGAATATGATGCAGCAGGAAGCACACAATTACACAACCCCTCATTTCAGTATTAGCACACATCACACTTAGGACTCCAAGTTGGCATTCTCGGCTTAACTGAATGAATATTTCATCTCTTCATTGGAAATGAGGGAATGAAAGCGTTTTAGCCCTTGTCATAAGCTTGTTGCAGGGAATGGACAGAGAGATACAAAGAATGCATATGTAATTAGAGGGAGGGGTTGCCAAAATGGCTTTGTGGAGGAGAATGCAGCAGCGGGCTGAAGCATTAGCACAGACATTGCCATTGGCAGGCTTATATCGATCTGTAAGCCGGCACTGTGTAACTGAACCGACTGAGGAATTCAGTGACATGCTTTTTCTCTGTCGAAAGGTGTGACTGTGGACTATTTGTTTGGGTCGGCAAAACACAGCGCTGCAAAGGTCAGGTCTGAGCGGTCACTTGTTCTGTTAGGGGAAGTTTCTCAAAGCAAGGGTCTGTCCGAATACAAAGACAAGCTTGGGTAAAAAATATGTTCATACGATGTTTCGCTACTGTGAACATTCAGTATTGAGTATGTGTTTGAGTATAATGATTATTCAGTATAAGTGTGGTCTGACATCCCACTTTTGGCTAAAACTTTGCCTTGCTTTATCTGGGCCTCATTTCTAATTACAAGCCTAATTATCTTTGAATGTCTATTACATTAATAGAGGGTCACAAAATGTCAAGCTTAGTGTAGAAGAAGGCAACTCATTAGACATTTTGTCTTGAAACTGTACAGTAAATCTCATCAGTTGCCCGTGATGTGCAGAACTGGCCACCATTATGACAGATAGTCACTAATGATGCAATCGTTATATTACAGATACGTAGCTCAAAAATGCAGGAAATTGCATTCAGTCATTAGCAGTCAGCTCTATGTGCCACTTTTTTTTTTATTTTATGATTTTTTTTTTTTTCTTTTTATCCCAGCTCCTGGCTTTGTTGTTGCAGTTAGCCAGCAGCAGCTGTGAGAAACTTTCCAGCCTCAGCAGCTTAGCTGTTACTCCTTCCAGCTGTTTTTTGTTGTTGTTTTTTTTTCTCCCTCCAAATTATTTTTGGACCACATATTGTGTTTTTCATGATTGGTAGTTCAACAATAAACAATTGGTTGTGTGATCACAGGGTGGGGAAAAAAACATATTGATGGCAACATTCTGCAAGTAATCCTTTTCAAATGACAGATTTTTTGATTTTTTTGTAAGTAAAAATTAGGTTTGCACATAAAATATATCAAACACAAGTCAAGCAATATTGGTTGATACCAGAAGCAAGAGCATCAAATCAGACTAGATGTTACTAATACTGTTTATAGCTTATGGCCACTGAGCTGTCCTAATAGGAAAAGTTTTTTTAAAGACTTTTGCTCGAGTAGATACCCATTCTTAGCATACTTCATTCCAGCATACAAAACAGCCATAGATATATAGACAATGGTCAAGAAGAAACATTTCTCTGAGTTTTTTGTATAAAAAAATAAATAAAAATAAATGTATTGATCTTCAGTATGGCGAAGGTAAAGTGGTGAAACGCTCTCCCAGTAATTCAAAGTGAGGACACAGCAGCACAAAATAAAGATATTTTTAAGGTGCACTATATAGCTCAATTCCCTCTACAATTTTCACAATCGCTATCCAATTTCGCCCTGCTGTTAGCGACTGATGCCCAAGCAAAGATGACAGATTCAGCTCATAGAATACCACTCTTTACCCAGTACAGACAGTAGCCGGACTATTAAAAATAAATCCCGTTCAATTTATATCACATTGGCATTAACGCTAATGAGTATATTAGTTTTAGAATGTCACTGGGAATAACAGGCAACATTGATCTCTTGTCGTCATGCTCATAATAGATCCCCCTCCCCTGCTGCATATATTATTTTGCTGCGTTTCCCTGAGTTCCTATGGGAGTTGCTTTCACATTTTAATCTCTCTACTTTAAGAAAAGGCAAATGCGCTTTTGTGCTCAGTCAATGCTAATCACAGTGGTTTCTGTACTGGTTGTTTGAATGTATTTTTAGCCCGTTGCAAATTTGTATGCAGTGCAACTATTGAATTGAATTAGTGTTTGAATTTCCATATATTTCTTTCTCTCTGCGATTTATCTCTAGAAAAGTTGCTCTCTCTAAACAAACGGGATGAGATCAAACTGAAATTCAAATCCCTGAAGAAGACGAGACAATTTTATTCAATGTACTGTCTCAGCAAGACCTTACAACCCATTGCACCGCCTGGACATTTCTGCACAATTGGTGATATTAAAACTGAGTTGGACTCCCAAATGATTAAATGAGCTGACAAATCTATGAGGGATGGATTACAATGGACCATGTGCCTATAGCTGACAGCTTTCTGAATTCATGTTATTACCTTCTTTAGTTCCTCATTTAATATCCTTTAGGGGGAAAATGTTATGCAATGTTTGTATATTTAAGTGAAGTTATTTGGCTTTGTTTGTCTTATATGGTAGACCATAGTGGACAGTTACATAACATCCATGTGGTTGCATGCCCGTCTGTCCGAAGGCAATCAATTAAAGCACCCCTCATCTCTACAAATCAATTTAATATCAGCATTCTGCAGCTTAAAATTCTGATTGTCTGGAGGATATTCAAGTATTTGGCTGAAAACAACTGTTTTTCACTGATGGAGCTTTAATTTTTCAAGGATGATCTCTTTTGTGTGGAAACGCTCCTGCCCCCATATTACCTCTCTAACACACACTCAGTGTATTCTCTATGAATAATCATTTTATGAGCATCACTATCAGTGCAGCCATCCTCTTAGCCCAGATTACAGAGTCTGTTTGACAGACTGTAGAGGACAGTGAGAGTTTTGGCCTTACCCAAGGGACACACTTGGCCCTTCCAGTAAAAAGAGGCCACTAATGGAAGCGGAGGCCCTCATCTCCACTCCACATTTTTACGTAGGCAATCCAGACATTTATGGTAATCATAAACTAAGGCCAAATGGATGGCGGGGTCAGCTCTAAGCGCTGACAAACACAGTGACGCTGTCTTGCTTACAGCTGCTACAGTATATGGAGCAAGTGCTGCCCCCTCCCTGTAAGTTCAATCACAGCAGGTGTCTGTGCGTGCTTGATATAAGATAACATGTTGCTAGGACCCTGAAATGGAGCCCTCCCAACGCCACCCCACACATGTCCGCCTGTCTTTGTCGCTCACTAAGTCAGGTTCATGAACTTGCAATGTTTATGCCCCTCTGGGGACGGTTTATAAGAAAATATATTGGCTCAGTGGGGCGGGTAGCACGCTTAATGTTGAATGTTGGACCTTTTTGCCCCCCTATGCCATGACACCACCCGTTTTTCATATATTTGAGCAAACAGGTTGTGGGGAGCAGAGGTGGCACGCAAAGGACGGGGAAGAGTCGCTGGTGAATCATTACTACACTTTATTAACATGCAAGTTTAAATGCGGATGCTAGTGTTACTCCGTGGGGATGCTCCACCATGAGTGTGGCACCTTGAGCTGAATGCTAATTTATTTTCTCATTTTCCTTGGATTGAAATCCTCATAGCTGGTAGCGCACACATGCTAGCCAGAAACCACAATAAGCTACAAGCACTCATCCTGGCTGTGCCACCATGGGTAAAAGAGGCATAACAAAAGGCATAATTCCCCAAAAAATTATCCAAAACATAAACTAAATGACCGCTGAGGTGTGAGTGTTGTTTGCCAGGGGTGCGGATTGTCCAGCCTGCGGCTGTTTTAAAATTCCATCGACTGTGCAGATGCTTGGAATGCACAAGCAGTAGGAAAAACTTCCAGTTTGTAGGAGACAATGTGCGACGTTCAGCGACTCATTTAAGAACATCAATTACTAGCAGGAGAAAAATCACTTTCAGTGGAGATCAGATACAAGACGATAAAAGTTACGATGATTTTACAGCGCAGGGAGCATTAGGAGATGATACAGTAACCGGATGTAATGCAGTAGAAAAACTGAGAGGGATGACAAAGAGAAGCCACAGTCTAGACATCCCTGTGGGTCGTCTGTTTGATTGGTAGAGGGAGAAGTTCCATTGGATCTTACATTTGTCATGGCCTCCTATCCTTATAGTGTGGACCGATTATGTTTAAACAGAGCTAGAAGGTGAGAGTCAGGAGTCTGCATAGGACACCTTAGGCAAAATGGCAATCACTTGCCAGCAAATCCCTACCGTACATATGAAATTCAATCAAAGATGTAGACCTCTTGTAGATGAACAGGATTATGGGAGCACTGCTTCATTTGCCAGGCACAACACACTGACATGGGCAATACTAATGTGGTTTGTTACAGCAGATTCTTCTCAGCTGAATTCCACAGGAATTACATTGAGAGACCAATTCAAATATATTGTTAGATAATGTAATCCATATCCATTGCTTTACAAATCCCTCGGTGCATTAATTTATCCCATACAGTCCTCAAGATTAATAGTAGGCCAAGGCAAGATGGGATAAGGCCAGCAGGATACATTGGCCTACAGAGGCTAATTTGTATGGCACTCAATAGGAGCGCACAATGGTCATTGTTAAGACGTTGATGGAATTTCATTGATGCTAGTGCTATGATTAGCGTGAGGAGTAATTGTGTTCTCTGATATGAAACCCAGTAGGAGCATGAAGTCCTGTAGGCACCTGAGGAGGAGAAACGGAGGGATTGTTTCAGTGCCGAGGGCAGCACAGGCAGATGTGTGTGAAGCACGAGGTGGAATACACCTGTGGGTAGCCAAGTGGAAGATTGTCACCTACCCAATGGCAAATAATAACAGGGCTAGCCAGGTGTAGTTAACGTTGATGTATTCAATTGCATCTTTGCAAGGAATTCTTACAGCATGAAGTACCACCACTTATTAAATGCGCGATATATATCCATTAGGGTTGCCAATTTGTATTCAAAATATATTTAATTTTGTAAAATGGCCTATTTATATGTCCTATTGCCTAGACAAGGCTATTCTGACCTTTAACGCAACATTCGGTGAACTGGAGCTATGCTGAAGAAGCAAAGTAAAAGAAATCATGGTGAATGATTAAGGTGTTTGAGATTTTGGAAAATGCGACTGCCTGACATTGCCGTTGCCATGACAACTGTTCTGAGGTTAGCTTGTCACTCAACAAAACTAGCGGAGGCACCACAAATGAACAGAACAATGTCAGTTGTAGCCCAACATAGTCTAGGCACAGCAGACTAGACACACTGTGAATGTGTGTGTGTGTGTGTGTGTGTGTGTGTGTGTGTGTGTGTGTGTGTGTGTGTGTGTGTGTGTGTGTGTTATCCCTAATGCATACATATTCTCTATGTTTAGGCCTATGGAAATTGCTTAACAGGAAGTTACTGTTTTTCCCAATTAATTGGGATCAATAAATAATCTATCTATCTATCTATCTATCTATCTATCTATCTATCTATCTATCTATCTATCTATCTATCTATCTATCTATCTATCTATCTATCTATCTATCTATCTATCTATCTATCTATCTATCTATCTATCTATCTATCTATCTATCTATCTATCTATCTGGCTACGAACAGACAAACCAAGATGCTGATGGTTGTAGTAACTGGCAAATTTTCATCTTTTGCAATAGAAGAAATGCTTCATAATTAAAGATAAACATGGAGATTGAGAAAAACTGATCTGTATTCCTGCACATTTCCAACACCGTTTGTAGACCATGGAGCATAGCGTATCTTACAACTTCCCAGCTTTGTCTCCAAGTCTTACAGTTTGTGCCTGGGCCTGTGCTTAGGGTTATTTCCAACAGTACAGTACCAGATGTAATACGCCCCCACGTCACACTGACTGAAAACAGTGTGCCTCAACAAGTCTTACTAAGACACATCATCACAGAACTAGAGGAAGTAGAAAGGCGGTGCAATACAAAGTTGCTGGTTTACATGGATGGTGGCTTTATTATGGTAATGCTGATTACCCTACCCAGACAGACATAACGCTCTCTCTCTCTCTCTCTCTCTCTCTCTCTCTCTCTCTCTCTCTCTGTAGCTTTTATAACCCTCTCTGCCTGCTCACACTGGCCATATCTACTGATCTTGTTAGGAAGTTGGGATTGGAGGACACTCCTTAAGCGCTGATATTAAATATATATAGATAAAAATATATAGTGAAATAGGCAAAACTGATTTGTGTTTATATGTATCATGTTTTAAAATGCCATGATGTACGATGCAATCTGAGGGCGAGGTTGTTTCAGTCATAGAACACAAGCCCAAAAAGTCTGCAAAATCATTTACAACGCACAAAAATATATACGCATATATTGTTCTCATTTTGAGATAAACAGAAAATGTCCCCTTAAGGAAAAGTAGCAGATGAACTGTTTATAAGGTAGTTGAAAGCCAAAAACAATCCCACATTCAGACCACGTTACAAAGTAGAGGGGAGAAAAATGCATTCAAGTTGGAGGAGAAAAGAAAGAAAAAAGATCTGCTGTAAAGCCATAAAATACAATTCATCTTGTCGCGGTCCCTGCGAGGAGCGTGTAATCGCAATGACACACTGGTGTAATCCATTTAAAGACACTTTGGCTCGGCCTCGGCTGCTTTGACTTCCTCTGCGAGCTTGTGCCATCGTCTTCATTTCAGATACATTTGAGTAACTGCTTGCAATTAGCAAAAATGTGTAAGCCACCTTGTCGTCCACCTGCTCTGGCTGCCAGCCGAGCATCTTGTCCTGGATGCGTAACATGATGGGCAAGAGCGTGAAAAGGAAAAGGAAAAAAAACATAATAACCTGCTTGTCTCTTAGCAGAGGTGAAGTGCAAGCCTATTTGCTTGCCCATGTACATGTAATGTGTCTCAAGAGGTGCTCTCTCTTCTGGCGCCTTTGTGTTTCGACTTTCTGAGCCACGCTAGACCCACCACCCAACCTGACTAGGCAATGAGCTTAGAGTAATGGTGTCACCGGAGCGCTGAATCTCATTGAGAGTTGCTTCAGCAAACATTATCTCACACTGAACCGTCGCAATGGTGTCTCCAAGGAAGGCTCTGGTGAGTTATTTATTACACAGTGAGTTTTAATCTTACATGAGAGAATGCACTTTTGCCTTTTAATGCATGGAGACCAGAGGGCAACCTGGGTCCACTCTGTTTCTCTCTGCACGATTGGAGCTAATTGAACTAATTACACACTCAGGGATACCAAATTAAACATCTTGCTGGCATTAAACTGTGGATGATTTATACTCACCTTCAAACTTTGCCCACTGCTGCCCACCACTGCTGTGTTTATGCACCGTTGCTTTAATTATGACTATTTGTTAATGGGCATTCTATGAGGCCTGGCGTATTGGTTAAAAATATTCACTGTGACGAGAAATGAGAGGAATGATAAATAGTGGTTTCACTACAGCAGTGTTTTTCATAAACAACCTTTAATGGACCTCCCTAAAGGCAGCACATCACTCCCCGTTGTGACCGGGGCTTCGACTAGCGATTATTTTCATTACCAATTACTCTGACAAGCTTTGTTGATGAATCATTTAGTCCATGATATCAGAAAACAAATAAGTGACAAATTGAATGTCAGTAACAAATGCCAATCACTATTTTCCCAGAGTGCAACGTGACAACTTCAGATTGCTTGATTGAATCCTTAGAAAACTTGCAAATGTCATTTAAATAAACTGTATAGAGTAAGTGCCTTAAACCATGGACATGAATAAACTGACGGATTCTACTGCATCTCATAGGCTGCAACTTATTTCACCCGTAAGGATGCAACACATTCAATATGCCAATGCATTGGCCATGTCAAACCACTCATTAAAAGGTGCCCCGTGGAATTTGTGACCACTAGCATCACTATGGTGCAAAACGTTGGTGAGTATACGGGGGATGAGAAACACACTCCTGCCAATGGTTTTACACAACTCCACTGACCTACAGGTGGCGATAATGTGCCAAGAAACACAGCAACGCGCCAACAAGAAGACTGCTAGCCAGTCAACATGAATGTACGCAGGTTTCAAATTTTTGAAAATGATCGGCTTTGCAAGTGATTTAGGAGGAAGTTATAGGAAGTTATGCATTTCATGTGTTTGTTAGGCATCCGGGACACAGAAACTTCATTGGGCACCTTTAAGTTACAAGTTACGTTGCCAAATGTCCAAGACCCAAATATATTAATTTGGCAAAAGATATATAAAACACTAAAATTCCTTTCATTTGAAAACATTTGACACTCTTTCTTGTTCTAATTGTTGGAAGGAATTAAATGTGGAGCAACCACTGGATTATCTTCACACCTATTAGAACACAGAAGTGATACTCTCAGGCAGTGGTGACCACGAGAGAGCTGTTTTTTTTTTTTTTTTTATGAAAATGTCAAAATTGAATAATAGAATATCTTTCAATTACTTTGAATCCTGCCACAAAACAGGTATTGTTTTCAGAACAAAAGCAAAAAATGTTTTATGTATGTATATATATATATTCTGTGTGTATATATATAATGTATATATGTAGAGAGGTAGATATAGATAGCTAGATAGATAGATAGATAGATAGGTAGATAGATCAGTGACTAGCCTGTCTGGTAGTCATGTAGTTGATAATATGTCAGGTCTTCACTAAGAATTGCTGCTATCTTTCCAGCAATAATGTAAACTCTTTCTCACTCATCAAGCATAGTATTCCCCAAGTCAACAGTTCAATCTCCCTTCCCTCGCCCACCTCTCTCCAAGAAGCAGATGCCATTATTTTTCTGTGCCCCACTTCTCCCCCACCTTCATTCTGGGACCACTAGATGGATAGGCTCTCCCTCAATCCATGCTTCCTCTGCGCCTCCTCAGACGGGGAGATTGATTTGTCTACAGGACGCCTCTGACCTTTGATATGATCCAATAACAGACGCACGGCCCTAAACGAATTAGACAATCAAAGGGGAGGTGCATTAGGAGTTAGAGATGAGGTGTTTTCCTTTTCCCTCAGAGCATACCTCTGCCTTTTTCCGTGATGGTAAGATCCACCGTCCATCTCCTGCCCGCCCATATCAGACGCCCAGGGGAAACTAAAAGATGTGTTTCCAAAATGCACTTTGCCTAAGGGCTCTTTCAGCCAAATTTAATTTTCACCTTACATCGATTTTCCCCTTACTCCCAACTCAATGGATCCTAATGTTATCTATTGTGTATTTCTGTGCTATGCAGGAATACAGGAAGACGTTGCTCTGGACTCTTGCATGTAGACACTGTGTACAATATGTCTTCCTCATAGTGTCTGGGGAAATGATTGAGAGGCTACCCTTTCCTTCATGTCAGTTCTTTTGTTATGTCTTCTCCATCATCTGAGCTATTCCTAAAATCAACTTTCAACAGCATCTCTTGACTTGACGTGATCTTCTCAATACTGAAGCAGAAGTATCTACCACTCTGGATTTTTATTTTCAACCAATAAAGTCCAGAAGTAGCAAAATAAAACAACACAGACATGTTGCCTTCTGTTGCAGAATATAGACAGCACACACAGTGTGCTAGACACGTTAACCTCTAAATAATACACCTGGTACCAAGAAAGTGTGTGCCTCATCTCATCAGTAGTAAATGATTCCTATTTTATTGCAGTTAGCCTTAGAGTGGTCCAGGCTCTAAACACTATGGAGCAGGCACATCTGACTGCCAAATCGCTATAATAGTGGGGTTTTTCCACTATTTTTCCAAAAAACAGCAACGTCTACTTAACCCAAAATCGGGTTAAGTAGACGTTGCTGTTTTTTTAAAGCCTTGATAGTTAATGACAAGCAGTTAAAGGTGCCCTGCCACACAAAACCATTGAAAAGAAATAAGAGGAGACATCAGGCCAATTACAACAGCGGGTCAGTCTGACGTCATGAGCTCTCTCAGTTGCGCTGGGTAAAGGACTCTGATAGCCAGGCTCTCATTGGCTAGCTGTTAGTCAGTCAGAGTCAAGCAGCTTAGCTCGTTGAATTTGAATGAGAACTGCCCCAAATTGAGCTGAGTCTTCCTGCAGGCTTTCTATACCACGTTAGAATGGCTTAAAACAAGGTAACCAAGTTACAGAGTCCATGGTACAACTTCAGATATTACCACAAAGTCATGAAATACGTGTGGCAGGACACCTTTAAGATCGTCAACAAGCCGCATTCTAGCTATGACGTGAATCACGTCGGTAGAAACACTGCTTCATGATGTGAAAACGGTAAAAAAAAATGCTGAATATAACGTATAAAGTGTATCATCAAAACAAAAACGACAAGACTTCAAGATTCTACCTGTTTTGACATTTTGAGAACCACAGGGGGTGTCAGGGCTGAATTTCTGTGGCAGCCCGTGGAAAAAGAAAGTTGACAAGGCAGACAGAAGAAAGGATAGATTTTGACAGTTCCCAGCCTTTTTTCATTGGAACATATGAAGGGGAAAACAAAGGGAGGAAGAGGAGGATAAGGGAAGGGGGGCGGCTTCAAACAGGGCGACAGTGGTGCAGAGCCAACAAATGGTGTGAAAACATACATCAACTTGCATGGATGCACATGAGACCTAGTATCACACGCCATGTCACATAACCAGGCTGGTGTATGAACTGAAGGAGGGTGTTTGTGTGTGAAGGCAGGATGATGGGGGGTGTAGTATTGGCCCCCATTTGGCAAGTCTATACTCTTTGGTACCATTTGTTTGTCATCTTAAAGTTGCAGAGAGCTCAGGAAGCCAGGGTCTTACATAAACCCTTCCCAGTATGGCTCTGTGGAACTGATCCCTCCCAAAACCCTCATTGTTATTCTCTCATGATGCCGAGGGATCTGCCGAGCACCCACAGCCAAACCTACAGCAGGGCTGAGTGGGAGGTGGGGGTGCTGTGTTTACATGTGGGCTCTTTCAGGGGGACTGAGCTAACTGCTCACAGGATTATAGATGGAACCCAACTTCCTGAGCGTGTGCTTTTATCATTACTTATCTGCACATGATTATGTTTATTTTATTTTAATCTGCGCTTTATTTTTTACATCCCTGTCATGCCAGTTTTCCATCATAGCAGATGGATCCCTAAATAGCTAATCCGACAGAAGAAAATTATGGATTCCTGTTCATTAATTCTTCCTGGTCTGGTTTTCTACAGACTTGATGCAATCGTAAGAATTGAACAGGTCAAATTGAATTTCCACTATGTAGTATAACTCACCTATCACAAACTGCTAGATCAAGGGAAAGGGGGAGGGTTTTTCGAATGTACAATATAATAGATTGTGGCACACTTCCAGGGGTGTCCACTTTTTCCTATGTGTAGAGATTACAACCTATCTCCCCAGCCTGAGAGCCAATGAGCCTGTCAGGGGTTTGATTTAAATGTCCAAGGTAGAGCTTGATCGAAACGCGTCCTCTTTCAGTCTGATCAAAGACGATGAGACCTCTGGGTCTGTGTAATCCATGCTATGCACTCTCATATTCTCCTCTCAGTATTTACAGTTCAGAGCTCGGCTCCATTCAATGAAAAATGCATAAAGCATCAAATGTGTTTCAATCATCGCTGCAAGTTATGCAAAATTTTTTTTTATTTAAAAGTCTATTGGAAGCGGAATTCGGAGGATCTCTACATTTACTCAACTACTGCATATATTTTTAAATTACAGTGAGACTATTTTAGCTGGCTGTAAAATACTATTAATAAATGATATGCTGTGGATATTAGCCTCACTGATCCTAACAGTTGGACTATCTCATATTCACTATAAAGAATCAGTTTTTTTTTTTTTTTCTTTATATAAAACCAAAGATTGTTGTAATCTAATGATCTATCATTGGGAGTTTTCAAGTATCCAAAGCACCTGAAAAATGTGACTGGTTTTATGGTTGAGCTCCATTGTCTTTTCATATGCACAAAGTGACGTTACATTAATTTTAGGGATCTCCAATTTGTTTATTAGGGTATCATTACCACCTACATGAAGTATGATCTTACTGTATTTATGGTTTTCTTTAGCCAGTAGCTTTATATGGATTCTATGTCGCCCCCTCTGACCCCTGGGACGCACACATGACCAAGGCCTCTGTATAGCGCTCCCATTAACCAGAGTTGGCTTGTTAGCGGGTTTGCCACTGATTGCGGTAAAAACTGTTCAAAAGGCGCATATTTTGGTGGTTAGCTTTTTTTAAAAACTTTACTCAGTTTGAATACAACATTTAAAACTGTATGACACCCTAACAGTCCAATGTGGGAATTGTTGGGTGTCTGTAAATAACATCACAGAGTACAGTCTAGACTTGCTCTTTTATGAAAAGCGCTGTGAGATAACTGTAAATAAAATTGAATTGAAAAAATTGAACTTCTTTGCTCTTTTCTTTGCAGTAAAACAAAACCGCTGGTGCCCATTATGGTGTGGAAAAGAAATATTCACAGTGACCTCCAAGGGATGGCTGTAATGGCTCTAAGGTATGAAAATAATCATAATAGTGTGAATCTAAAAGCTGCTGGGAAAACAGATATTGCTGCATCCGCAGGTAAAACTAAGCTCAGGCTTCATTAAACTGTTCTTGTGTGGATCACTTTTGCCAGCCTTCCTTTTTTCTCATTACTGAGCTGAAAGGACAGGAAGAGAGACACCTTTGCATCCCAAAGTAAAAAAAAAAAGAGATGGGAAAGTGTCTGGAATAATAAGCATGCCTGGGATGAAGAAAGAGAGAATGAATGTTATCTTAAGGTCAGAGGCGGATGCTCTGACAAAGAATACAACAAACTTGAGTTCACTTTCCTCTTCTGCTACTTTCTTTTTTTTGTTTTTTTTTATTTGCTCTACCCTTCCCCATGGTGGATAGCAACCGAGTAGGTCTAATTGATTTCTCTTGTTCATTTTGGTTAGAAGCAGCAGCATCGAACTGTGCAGAGTACCCTGGCTCCAGCTTGCCTGCATTATTCCTTTCTGTTTCCTTCTTTGACTCTCGATTCCCAGTATACTATAACGCCAACACTCAACATACCGGTGCCCTCTTGGATCTTTCAGCGTAGCCAGATAGCAGAGCAATACCACAGGAAAAGCCAATCCACACCATGGTGCAGGACATGTGGCTTACAAATAGGTCAGGACGTGAGATCACGTCGACATTTGCTCTTTAGGAAACAGTCAGTATCTAAGACATCAAAAGAACTCACCAGGACGCTATCATGCTACCATGCACGGGATGAAGCTGACATGGTGAATGTCTAATCCAAAGGAACAGAACTGCACTTTTGTAGCAACTGAATGTGTATATTTCTTGGAGTCATATAGCTTTTAATTCAGCTTTATAAAAAATGTAAAGCTGCGTTAGTGTTGATGGTGTAGTGGATTGTAGTGGACTGTACAGACGTTCTTGATATTGTATCCAGACCAGTATACATAGCTATTAGTTCAGGTAGTGATTCTGACTCAGGGCAGCACATCCATAACATTCTCCTCTTGTTTTCGTCTTTTTTTTTCCCAGCATCCATTACTTCTGTGAGTTCCTGTCATGTTAGAGCGGAGAGAACGCAGCATTGTTTTTGTTTTGTTGTGGGTTCAAGCGTGCAATACGGACACAGGTTTTCTTTAGGCGATAACAATACAGTAAGTCAAGCAGAGAAGGGAAACCTCCACCGCTGAGATGAATTTCAAATCATGCATCGCTGAGCCTGGGTTAGACCTCCTGCTGTGTTGAGAGTGAAGTTAGGTGACAGGGAATAATGGAGTATTATAGAGCACAGCCATATTTTTGGTCACTTTGTCGTGGCTTCAAGGTCCAGACAGCCAAGCATGAATAAAAGCAGTGCACTAATGTAATCCCCAATACTGGTGTTTTAACAGCAACAGTCCATGCTAATTTACAGTCCACCCAGCCAGGCACAGCACACACCAACATCCTATAATATATTCAAATGTCATGGCGATATATTTAAATATTACAGGATTTTGTTTGTATAGGTCAAATACTATTGCATTTGCCCTGCAGCGTTGCTTTGAATACTGCATGGAGGTTGATGGGAATTTAAACCACATAATTTCCAATCATTGAAATATTGTGCCATTTGCTCAGTGCTGAATTTCTTTCACTGCTTCACCAGTGACGCAGGCAAGGCCAGGAAGCATTGTAGGAGACAATAAGCTTCAGATCAAGTGATGTGATCAAACTGACATCATATTGGCTGCCAGACATGAACTGTACAGTATCACAGCTGCTGAGGTCTAGCTCTCCCACAGATGCGCTTTATGAAAACGGTTATGATCTCTCTATTCCACTCTCTATCTAAATATATATTTTTAACCCTCCTGATGGTCCTCGGGTCCATTTTGACCCGTTTACAAAAACCTTCTATATCAAAACTATGACGAAAGGATGTTGAAAAAAAAGTGACAAATGTTTGAAAAAGCTACGAAACGCAGAAATAAATCAACAAAAATATTTTTTTAATGCTAAAAAAAAGTGAGCAAAAAAAAAAAAATGCATCAAAAACAGCGGCAAAGGTGATCAAAAAATTGAAGAAAGAAAAATCGGAAAAAGCCAAATAAAATTAAAAACATAATAAAAAAAATATTGGAATAAATTTACAAAAATGTTGAGAATAGTGTAGAAAAAAAATGACAGAAAAACACAAAGTTGAAGGTCGACGGGAAGACAACACAAGGGTTAAAGAGAGAAAACAGACTATGTGACGGTTAAAAAAAAAATTAATAACACTCAGTAGCTTCTGGAGGCTAATGTTTATGGATGCTAGGAGACTTAGCTACTGTAGATATCGCTAGGCAACGAAACTGAGTCAGTCCATTGACTTCATTACATCTTTCTAGTTGTCCTTATGTTATCTATAGCTTACCATAATCACATAACTGCTACTTGGAGCCCCAGTTTAGCAAAAGTTGCATTGGCACGATTGAAATTGGACTGGAAAACTGGAATTTAAGTCTACATTTTCTATTGACCTATTAACCCTTGAAAATAAACACTTTTATTGATGTTTTTCCTAATGTTTTTAATTTTTCTTAACATTTTTTTCCCTTTATTTCAGTATTTTTCACTTTTTTTTACATTATCAACACTATGTAACTAACTTATTAACTTTAGTTTGACAGTTATTTTAGGAATTTATGGTCAATAAATCTCATTTATAGGAAATGATACTTAAAGTTTGAGTTAGAAAAGCAGAAATTAGGAATTATTTAGACTAAAATTAAAGGAATGGATGTTGATGGATAATCACAGACTGGAATATGTCAACTTTTACTCAATACTATTTCAAAACCACTTAAATTTCTTTTTCAAATGCTATAAAACTGAATAAGACGCCTCAAAATGAATGAAAGTGGAGATTTGTACTTGCCAAAGAGCGTTGTGTGGAATCAATCATGTTATTTTGGGTAATTAAAAAGAACATTGATATAGGAAAACGGGTCCATTTGACCCGAGGACAACATGAGGGTTAAGATACTAACTTGCATCCATTTATCAGGACTTACTGTTGATGCTAACCCAGAAAAAGACTTGCAGTGGTTTTGATACTCAGCTTTTCAGTGACAAAACGTACATGTCATCCGTGTTATTTGCTTGTTTCCTGCAGCAACTACATCCTAACCTGAACTGCTTTCAGTGGCTCACCCTCCTCCTGTATCCCATACATCAGGCTTAATAGCACTGATGTCTCCTGCAAAAGGCAAAAGTTGTTGTTTAACAACTTAATGAGAGTCTGATTTATGACTGGAGCCATGTGCCTGATAAATAAACAGCACAGGTGAGAGGGTTTCATCACATGCAGCATTTTCTAATCAACAGCTAAGAAAAAGACACCTTGTGTGTGTGCGCGCATGGGTATGGGTGAATTCAATTAATCATCCACCGCTTGCTGTTTACAGTATGTGCATGACATGGCTGATGAGTTACATGTGCATCTTCCGAATTTGAAATCTCCAAACATTTCATCAAGGATGCCGAAAAGGAAACTCACATTGTCTAAAGATTTTAGAATACACACCTGTGCTATTCACACGACTGACCACATGCACGGTACATCTTTTGGATATTGATCTCAATGCCTTAATTCAAAAAATGTAAGAAAATCCAACCTTTTAAGGACACCAATTTTCTTTGCGAATGAATAATGTATTGTAAATAAATGAATGTTCTTCCTTAAAATACAGGGGGCATAAGTATACACACCCCTATGTTAAATTCCCATAGAGGCAAGCACATTTTTATTTTTAATAAATCATCACATACCCTTTACCATACCTAAAGATTGGCATGGTTTGATTTCAGTTAGCTTGGTTCGATGGTTTGATTTGCATTGAGAGATGATTTTATGGAAAGTTCCCCATGCCAATCTCTATGGTGAAGATTATGTGATGATGTGTGTGTGTGTGTGTGTGTGTGGGAGGGGGTCTATTTTAATTCCAAAGGCCAAGGGAACTTCATTAGGATGCATAGTATCCTGATCCATGAAATAACTGGCCTTTAAAAATAAAAATGTGCCTACTTGTATGGGAATTTAACATAGGGGGTGTATACTTATGCCCCCTGTATTTTAAGGAAGAACATTTCTTTATTTACAATACATTATTCATTCACAAAGAAAACTGGTCTCCTTAATAGGTTGGATTTTCCTTAATTTCTTTAATTAAAAAAGATGTTTTTTTATTCCTCTGTTTAATCAACTTTAGCCTGGGTGTGTAAACTTTCTCAAGCCACTGTCATGTGACGTGCGTGTTTAAGCATTCTGATGAGTGATATGCATTGACATAGCACTGTCTCAGAATCACGATGAGATGGTTTCTTGTGCCATGCAGCAAAGGGACTCTTTGCTGCATGTGATGAGAAAGGGATGAGAAACTTTGGCAGCTAAAGCATCAGCTAGCACAAAATGAAGCCTGCCTTATCCAAGAGCATTAATATGTGGATAAATAAATAAAACATTGCCACCATGAGAGGAGAGGCAATGTGACAGCAGGATTTTTCTTCTTCTTCTTCTGCTTTCATGTTGGCAGGCACAGACATTTTATTTTGGGATGAATCAAAATTTTCTGCAAATGCCTGCGTCAGGTGTATCTTATTATCTGACAGCGCATCCTCATTATAATGCGGCCCTGGGGAGTCGGCTACTCGGCTTACCGAGCCTTGGACTGCAATCACGGTGTACCTCACAGTAAAAACAAAGGGAAATACAGCCGCTGCTCTTCTATAGGTGTACTGCTTCCACGTTTTTTTGTTGTTTTTTTTGTTGCTGAGAATTGGGCAAATATTTGCTCTGTTCTCACACTGTATTCCTTTTAAATCGTTATATGTAGGCAAATATTGTAACTGTAGTTTCAGCGAGGATAAACTGTATATTATATTGTGCGATGTTCGACAAGCATGTATCTGTACAGTGAGACAGTCTGAGAAAGAAAAAAGGAAACAGCTATAAATTCATTAGCAACTGTTATGACAGCCTCTCATCATCTCAGCCATGCCCTGATTATGTCACCAGGATGAGGTTGAAAAAGCACAATTACAGCTTAAAAGTGTCTGTGTGTGTGTGTGTGTGTTGTCAACACAGCCGCACAAGAGCAACCTGCATTAAAGCATAATTAATGGAAAAATGGGTGATTTACAGAAATGCGGCTAACTACCTGGGGGTGGGGGGGTTGGTAGGGGTGGGGGTCACAGTGATAAGCTTGTGCAACTGTGAGACAGCAGACCTGTCTCCCCCTTAAAAGTGTCTGTGTGTGTGTAGTCAACACAGCCGCACAAGAGCAACCTGCATTAAAGCATAATTA
This sequence comes from Percina caprodes, assembly GCA_013375575.1. Classification (NCBI taxonomy): domain Eukaryota; kingdom Metazoa; phylum Chordata; class Actinopteri; order Perciformes; family Percidae; genus Percina; species Percina caprodes. The sequence continues at coordinate 980,266 of JABXJD010000214.1, read as the reverse complement.
ATGGAAAAATGGGTGATTTACAGAAATGCGGCTAACTACCTGGGGGTGGGGGTCACAGTGATAAGCTTGTGCAACTGTGAGACAGCAGACCTGTCCCCCGCTACTTCTAGCTGTTGCTCAAATCCCATCCAGCAGTGATTGATGCGGGCCTGCCGAGTACTTTTGGGATTATCACTCAAACGGAAGACGAAGGGGAAATTGCTAAATGTTGCCAGTTTATGAAATGGGAGCGCTGCTGGCTACAGGATGGCAAGGGGCCTTCTTACCTGGGATTAATCCTTGCCTGACAGCAAATGATTCTAATCCACTTTTGTGCTCCAACCTGTCTTTACACACTGGGATAACTAGCCTGAAGGACTGCTGTATTTCAGCATGTCCTTATGTTGCAATTTATTGTGCAAGCAATACTACTTTAAAAAATGGAAGAGGGTGTGTATTTGTCTCCTGCTAGTGTTCTGCTGGACAATTTGTTTTTTTATGTATTCATTGTTTACCATAGGTACGCTGTCAGATTTTGTAAGATGTCCACAGTGTTTCTATATTCCTTAGTGCCTTGCGAATTTAAGAAAGAAACACATAGATAGATAGCTAGATATATAGATAGTGTCTTATAAGCACAGCATCAGCCAGTCTGTAACCCCAGGGCCACATTAGTGAAGCAATTCTAAATCCAGCCTTATCCAGCAATTAGGATCATATCATCACTAAAAAAATTAGCTACTATGGAGCCAAGTAAGGCGGTTCTTGGGTGTTTAGTGCCCTCATGTCATAGTTACCTGTCCTTGTGTGCTTCCCATTTAGTTCTTCTTGAAATGCAACAGCCCATCTCTTGCACTGCCTCATGACTGGCAGACCGTAATGCTATTACCTCTCCTCGATGGTCATGCTCACTTAGCCCTCTGTCACTCTGCTCTAGCCAGGGAAGACACATCTCCTTGGCTGTGTGAGCTGTCCTTGCCCTCATTTGCTTCTCCTTGACTTGCTAGAAAACACTGAGGCACCCAAACTTTTCAGTTCAGTGTTAGAGTACGACTGCAAATTACGGTTAATTGGCTATATATATATGAATCACTTGTCAATAGTAGTCTGACAAATATTGTTAAACACAGAAAAAGCAAGGGCTTTTATAAATCACGGGATTTGGTAACTTCTAAATATAGCTGGCAGTGACGGGATGAGGGGGGGGGGCGGCACGAGGCCTCTGCTGACACACCACTGCGTATAATCCACTGTCAATCACCAGTCAAATCTGACATCAAAGCATGTCAGATAACAGCAGCAAAATGGCTAAACTGAGTGAGTCACAGCCCACCCACCGTCTACATCACCTGAGTCAGGAGCACATGCACACGCACGCGCGCGCGCACGCACGCACATACGTTCAACTACAACCCATTCAAGCCGCCTCAGTTTTCCAGGACCAAACGTTGAAGGAAACTTTCTCAGCACGTCCCAGAACTAACACACAGAATAGCCCAGAAATGGCGTGCGTGCGTGCGTACTTGCTTGGGCATCCTCTGTATTTGAAAGAGGGGCAGATCATCGTTTGGAGCAAAGATGGCTCTGTGGTTTGAGCACAGTATATGTGTTATAAATGATGACCACGCATCCGTAAATACCCCCGTCGCCATCTGGAGTGTAAGCAGCAGACCGCTTCACGTTGCGCGCGACATTATCCATAATGCAGCTTCAAGATATATATGCAGAAATGTGCGCCCTGCACACCGATCACGGCACGACACAGAACTCGGAGTAGACACCAAACCGATACTTCATTCCACACATAAAAGCATGAAGAGCAGCTTTCACTACTGCAATTGACAATTAGAAGAAAAAGTCTATGCTACTTACTATATACCCAGGCGGTAGAATGCAAGCCCCGGTAACTGTAATTAAAATAGAAGAATGGGAAAATGAAGGATACGCTTGTTTAATTTCTCCATTAACAAAATGAACTCAGTATGGTTAACAGCATTCTAAATCAATGCATGCCGAAGATTTATCATTTTGTTTTCCTCTCAGGCAAAATGTCCACTTACCGGAGCTGTCCGAATACATTCCTTAGGAAATTCCAGAGGAGTCCCTTCTTTCTTCTCTCAAAGTCAGAAACCAGCAATGCTTTTTCTTATTCCAAAATCAGGCCCGTGGTTGAACTGAAAGAGAGAAGAGACCAAAAAACAGCCACAACAAATTCCATTAGAATCGGGAGTCCACCCCCTCCACCACCACCACCACCACCACCACCACCATCACCATCACCACCTCCACCACCAACACCCAAAAAAAGTGTTGACACAACATCTGTGAAGAGCAGCAAACAAAAAGGCAACTCGTATTAAATTGGCGGAATGGACAGACCGTACCTGCTCTCTTTATCACAGTCGACAAAGACAATGAGAGCGGCAATAAGACAGGCAGAAAACTGAGAGAGCTGAGCTTTTCTTAGGAAACGCAGCCCCATCGCTGTCAGATTATACCAGCACACACACACACACACACGCACGCACACACACACACACACACACACACACACTGCTCCCGGCTGGAGAGAGAGGGAGGAAAGGATGTTGCGCTCCAAGCTGCATTTCACAGTCCAGCCGCTTGATGGCCAGCTAGAGGAGCGGCTGATATATATGGGATATATGTTCCTCCATGCCGAAGTTCACCACCAAATTGTCTTTCAACCAGTCTTTTAAAATTAATATTAAAAGAAAATTAAAAAAAATCTGCCATCACTATAGTTTTTTACCGTTGTCACTATGTATTACTTTCTGCACTTGGCAGCTTGCACAATAATGACTCGATCTGAATGACAACTCACTTAAACCAACAGCCTGAATCATACAGTGGTGGATTGTAATTAAGTACATGTACTCAAGTACTCTACTTGAGTACACATTTCACGTAGAATAGTTTAACTTTACTTTAGTATTCCACTTGATGCTGTATTTGTACTTCACTACCATTCTGAGGAAAGGTATAGGTTGAAGAGTATAACATTATTATTAGCTTTACATTGCCCAAAAACAACTGCAAAATGGTAGTTACACATTAACGCGTCAGTAATAGTAGTCTAATACTTGGATGGCACAGTAGATAATACTCCCTGGGGTATTTTTGAGTACATTTTCATACATATACATACACTATCTGTCAAAACGTTTGGGGTCTATTACAAATTTCCATCCCAGTCCATTATAGACAGAATACCAGCTGATCTGAGCAGCTGATCTTTAATACAATATCTATCTTTTATCAGCAAGTAACTAAATTAGAAAACATTGGGGAAGCCATTTGCAAGTATGTAAGAACATAATGTAATCTGAAAACTGCTGCCCTGGTTAGAAAAGCAATGCAACTGATCTCAGCTGGTATTCTGTCTAAAATGGAGTGCAATGGAATTTTCTATCGGAAGTCTCTTTTATATAGACCTTAGTGGTCCCCTAATACTGTATCTGAAATCTCTTTTATATAGACCTTAGTGGTCCCCTAATACTGTATCTGAAATCTCTTTTATATAGACCTTAGTGGTCCCCTAATACTGTATCTGAAGTCTCTTTTATATAGACCTTAGTGGTCCCCTAATACTGTATCTGAAATCTCTTTTATATAGACCTTAGTGGTCCCTAATACTGTATCTGAAGTCTCTTTTATATAGACCTTAGTGGTCCCCTAATACTGTATCTGAAGTCTTTTATATAGACCTTAGTGGTCCCCTAATACTGTATCTGAAGTCTCTTTTATATAGACCATAGTGGTCCCCTAATACTGTATCTGAAATCTCTTTTATATAGACCTTAGTGGTCCCCTAATACTGTATCTGAAATCTCTTTTATATAGACCTTAGTGGTCCCTAATACTGTATCTGAAGTCTCTTTTATATAGACCTTAGTGGTCCCCTAATACTGTATCTGAAGTCTCTTTTATATAGACCTTAGTGGTCCCCTAATACTGTATCTGAAGTCTCTTTTATATAGACCTTAGTGGTCCCCTAATACTCTATCTGAAGTCTCTTATATAGACCTTAGTGGTCCCTAATACTGTATCTGAAGTCTCTTTTATATAGACCTTAGTGGTCCCCTAATACTGTATCTGAAGTCTCTTTTATATAGACCTTAGTGGTCCCCTAATACTGTATCTGAAGTCTCTTTTATATAGACCTTAGTGGTCCCCTAATACTGTATCTGAAATCTCTTTTATATAGACCTTAGTGGTCCCTAATACTGTATCTGAAGTCTCTTTTATATAGACCTTAGTGGTCCCCTAATACTGTATCTGAAGTCTCTTTTATATAGACCTTAGTGGTCCCCTAATACTGTATCTGAAGTCTCTTTTATATAGACCTTAGTGGTCCCCTAATACTCTATCTGAAGTCTCTTATATAGACCTTAGTGGTCCCTAATACTGTATCTGAAGTCTCTTTTATATAGACCTTAGTGGTCCCCTAATACTGTATCTGAAGTCTCTTTTATATAGACCTTAGTGGTCCCCTAATACTGTATCTGAAGTCTCTTTTATATAGACCTTAGTGGTCCCCTAATACTCTATCTGAAGTCTCTTATATAGACCTTAGTGGTCCCCTAATACTGTATCTGAAGTCTCTTTTATATAGACCTTAGTGGTCCCCTAATACTGTATCTGAAGTCTCTTTTATATAGACCTTAGTGGTCCCCTAATACTCTGTCTGAAGTCTCTTTTATATAGACCTTAGTGGTCCCCTAATACTCTATCTGAAGTCTCTTATATAGACCTTAGTGGTCCCCTAATACTGTATCTGAAGTCTGTTTTATATAGACCTTAGTGGTCCCCTAATACTGTAGCTGAAGTCTCTTTTATATAGACCTTAGTGGTCCCCTAATACTGTATCTGAAGTCTCTTTTATATAGACCTTAGTGGTCCCCTAATACTCTATCTGAAGTCTCTTATATAGACCTTAGTGGTCCCCTAATACTGTATCTGAAGTCTCTTTTATATAGACCTTAGTGGTCCCCTAATACTGTATCTGAAGTCTCTTTTACATAGACCTTAGTGGTCCCCTAATACTGTATCTGAAGTCTCTTTTATATAGACCTTAGTGGTCCCCTAATACTGTATCTGAAGTCTCTTTTATATAGACCTTAGTGGTCCCTAATACTGTATCTGAAGTCTCTTTATATAGACCTTAGTGGTCCCCTAATACTGTATCTGAAATCTCTTTATATAGACCTTAGTGGTCCCTAATACTGTATCTGAAGTCTCTTTTATATAGACCTTAGTGGTCCCCTAATACTGTATCTGAAGTCTCTTTTATATAGACCATTAGTGGTCCCCTAATACTGTATCTGAAGTCTCTTTTATATAGACCTTAGTGGTCCCTAATACTGTATCTGAAATCTCTTTATATAGACCTTAGTGGTCCCCTAATACTGTATCTGAAATCTCTTTTATATAGACCTTAGTGGTCCCTAATACTGTATCTGAAGTCTCTTTTATATAGACCTTAGTGGTCCCCTAATACTGTATCTGAAGTCTCTTTTATATAGACCTTAGTGGTCCCCTAATACTGTATCTGAAGTCTCTTTATATAGACCTTAGTGGTCCCCTAATACTCTATCTGAAGTCTCTTATATAGACCTTAGTGGTCCCCTAATACTGTATCTGAAGTCTCTTTTATATAGACCTTAGTGGTCCCCTAATACTGTATCTGAAGTCTCTTTTATATAGACCTTAGTGGTCCCCTAATACTGTATCTGAAGTCTCTTTTATATAGACCTTAGTGGTCCCCTAATACTGTATCTGAAATCTCTTTTATATAGACCTTAGTGGTCCCTAATACTGTATCTGAAGTCTCTTTTATATAGACCTTAGTGGTCCCCTAATACTGTATCTGAAGTCTCTTTTATATAGACCTTAGTGGTCCCTAATACTGTATCTGAAGTCTCTTTTATATAGACCTTAGTGGTCCCCTAATACTCTATCTGAAGTCTCTTATATAGACCTTAGTGGTCCCCTAATACTGTATCTGAAGTCTCTTTTATATAGACCTTAGTGGTCCCCTAATACTGTATCTGAAGTCTCTTTTATATAGACCTTAGTGGTCCCCTAATACTGTATCTGAAGTCTCTTTTATATAGACCTTAGTGGTCCCCTAATACTCTATCTGAAGTCTCTTATATAGACCTTAGTGGTCCCCTAATACTGTATCTGAAGTCTCTTTTATATAGACCTTAGTGGTCCCCTAATACTGTATCTGAAGTCTCTTTTATATAGACCTTAGTGGTCCCCTAATACTCTATCTGAAGTCTCTTTTATATAGACCTTAGTGGTCCCTAATACTCTATCTGAAGTCTCTTATATAGACCTTAGTGGTCCCCTAATACTGTATCTGAAGTCTGTTTTATATAGACCTTAGTGGTCCCCTAATACTGTAGCTGAAGTCTCTTTTATATAGACCTTAGTGGTCCCCTAATACTGTATCTGAAGTCTCTTTTATATAGACCTTAGTGGTCCCCTAATACTCTATCTGAAGTCTCTTATATAGACCTTAGTGGTCCCCTAATACTGTATCTGAAGTCTCTTTTATATAGACCTTAGTGGTCCCCTAATACTGTATCTGAAGTCTCTTTTACATAGACCTTAGTGGTCCCCTAATACTGTATCTGAAGTCTCTTTTATATAGACCTTAGTGGTCCCCTAATACTGTATCTGAAGTCTCTTTTATATAGACCTCAGTGGTCCCCTAATACTGTATCTGAAGTCTCTTTTATATAGACGTTAGTGGTCCCTAATACTGTATCTGAAGTCTCTTTTATATAGACCTTAGTGGTCCCCTAATACTGTATCTGAAGTCTCTTTTATATAGACCTTAGTGGTCCCCTAATACTGTATCTGAAGTCTCTTTTATATAGACCTTAGTGGTCCCCTAATACTGTATCTGAAGTCTCTTTTATATAGACCTTAGTGGTCCCCTAATACTGTATCTGAAGTCTCTTTTATATAGACCTTAGTGGTCCCCTAATACTGTATCTGAAGTCTCTTTTACATAGACCTTAGTGGTCCCCTAATACTGTATCTGAAGTCTCTTTTATATAGACCTTAGTGGTCCCCTAATACTGTATCTGAAGTCTCTTTTATATAGACCTCAGTGGTCCCCTAATACTGTATCTGAAGTCTCTTTTATATAGACGTTAGTGGTCCCTAATACTGTATCTGAAGTCTCTTTCCCAAAATTCAACCTTGGTGCAGAGTTACACCTACTAGAGCCAGTCCCAGAGATGAGCTTTCATTAGTATGTGCCATTTCTGAGTCTGTAGCTTTTGAGGAGGAGAGAGGGGGGCAGTAGAGGGTGGGGGTGTGGCCTTGACCAACTGCCACTTTGCTTGTTTGAAAGCCATGATGTCTCTCTCTCATGGGTGGGCCAAATTCTTTGGGCAAGCAAAGCAGAGAAAGGGAAGGTAACCTTGCCCCTTATGACCTCATAAGGAGCAAGATTCCAGATTGGCCCACATCTCTTTTTCTCAAAGGCAGAGCAGGATACCCAGGGCATAAAGTGACATGTTAATGCCATTGGACCTTTATCTGCTATTTGGCCCTGTATTCCAGTATGTACGATGGTCTGATCTGAGAGTTTTACTGAGGTTAAAATGTTCACGGTCTACGTCTTTTTCACAAAGGACATTTTGACATGTCACAGCAGGGAAAGAGAGGCTGGAATCCATATAGCGGCTTGAGTTTCAGGGTCCAGTCACTGTGCATGCTGGCTCATTGTCACAATGGGACACTTATAGAATCATCGTTAATGTTATTAGTAACACCTATGCTCTCCCTACTATAACAAATCACAAGGTCTTCTGTAAAAAAAAAATAAAACGGATTATGACCGTGGGAAATTATGTTGTTCTTTCACTCATATGTACAGTACGCATACTGAGCATATGGACAGACAGCGGAGATGTGGCTAAGAAGAAAGTTAGGTAAGAAAGGTGTTCTGTGTCATCATAGAATTGCCAATTACAAATGTCCTTGTTAATATTAATACAATGACTCAGCTTTTTTTGTTAATAGATACATACCGAGGGATATTTTTTTTGATGTGCTGGGAATAAGATGCAATTGCAGATGGGATGATGGATGATATGAGTTAAGGAAAGTTAGTTTTTCAGACAAATACACAAATTGAAAAAAATTGAAGACTGGAAAATGTTCTACTGTATATTCCAGGAGGGGGACTTTTTATTTTTATTTTTTTATTTTCTCATTTATTTGAACACATAAGTAGACAGCCACAAGTGTATACAATACAAACAGTTCAAGCACGCCAGGGGAGATACCAAAAAAAATAAATAATAATAATAATAAAACAAGATCTAGTAGAAATATAGTGTTTCATGTGAATGGACAGCTCTATGAAGTTAGGTGTTTTATTTTGGAATAAGATTTATGGATGCAAAATGTGTTCAAAATTAAAAACAGGTTGATTAAATAAAATTGATAGCGGAGATTTGTGTCATAGTGTCAATTCCCACAAACTGTACAATTTACATTAATGTTTTTTTTCTGCTTCTAGATAAATAGTGAAAATAATAGTGAAATAATGAAGCATTTTCTTTATTAGTTATGACTTTATTAGTCAGACAACATGTCCCAACATCTTCAATAAAACTGGACCAGTGTGATAAAGAGGAGGGTGTCCAGAGGGGGACATCTTTTCCAGCCCAGAGGACATAATTACACGCTCATTAGCAGGTGCGTGTGGTCACGTGGACTTTAGGGGTCTGGAGCAGCAGCTGATTGGCCCGGTGACGGGCTTCCAGGTGTGCAGTTTTTTTTTAAAGCTATTTTCAGAACTGAGTCGGAGTCTTCTGAAAAACCAGCTATCAAAATAAAGCTTTGCAAATGCCCCGTCACAAGATAGTCGTTTTTTATTTTTAAAATGAGGATGAAGGGACTTTCGCTAGAATTGTCCATGCCAGGTGGACACCGCACCATCAAACCAGATGAGGTGGGTCCGCCCCTAGTACCTGTAAACTCTGGCGCCAATACGTATTTTAAGGTAAGACTGCTTAGGTTAATGTGTTCGTGTTTTGGCTGTCTTGTGTGTTTTATTGCTTAAAATTTGAGTTGTATGGTTCACTTCTATAGAAGTTAACTATCAAAGTTCTCCTAGCTAATAATTGTTGGTTCCCAGAACGTTCGTTTTTGGTTGCGGGAACGTTCCCTGAAGCTTAGGTTTGGTTGTGTTTTGGTTGACGTTTCCTTAATGTTCGGGAACGTTGGTTTTTGGTTACCTCGAACGTTCTCAGAACGTTCCCCTAACGTTATCCTAACGTTGCAACCATAGATATAAAGAGTAGACGCCGCATTGGCTGCTGGGCGCAAGAAATCCAGGCCATCTTGGATCGGTCATACTCGTTGCTTAGCAGCAGAAAATACAAGATGCCAGAGCACTGTGCAGCATATTCATATATATTTTTATCTTATCTCTTTCACTCTGGGTTCTGTAAAGCATTTTGTATCTGTGTTTTGAAAATTGCTCCATATGTTAAGTTTTGCGACTTTTCATAGGGAGATTCAACCAAGTAAATGTGCAGTTTAAATAAAAACTGCCACTTTTTATTTCATACTGCTACGTTAAACAAGTTTGTTAGGGGTGCAAGATATATCAACGCAATATCGTTACACAGCAGATCGTTATATAAGTGAGTATGACCTATACATTATTCTGGGGGTCCAAAAGCAGCACTAATGTATGCTTATGTTGTTATTACATTGGGATTGTCTCTGTTTTAGTTGGGATTTGTTTGATAAGACTTGCACATTACTCTTATAGCCATTTCAATAGCAATGTGCTCAACACAACATAAAGGAGGTGTATCTGTCCAAATACTTATGTAATAATAGCTGGTAACTGGTCATTTATCAAATGTTTCGAAAGTCGCGATAAGTAGGCCTATGCAATATTTAGTTTATTTTGTGGAGCTGTCCTGTTAACTTTATTTATATATTTTATACTGTCTAACCCGTCCTGTTCTGTAGACATGGTCCTTAGTTATTTATTCATGTTGGACCAGTCCAATAGGACTTTCAGTTGAAATGAACCTTTTATTGTAAGAAAACTTGTTTAATTTGTTATGAATCTATTTTGTAATGTTACATATGTTTAAAATTATCGGAATTCATATTGATATTGCAATATCAAATGTTTTCAATATCGTGTGTGTGTTGGGAGTGGGGCTGCTAAATGTCAAGGGCTGGGAGGAGATAGATGCAGAACAACGTGTGTGTGTGTGTGTGTGTGTGTGTGTGTGTGTGTGTGTGACAGAGAGAGAGAGAGAAAATATAAAAAGCTTCAAGTAGACTCTAATAATATAATCATATTGTTTCTTGAACTTAAACATCTGACTTTACAGCCACTATGTTTCTGCTTCCCTATCATATCTATAATGTGTGATTTGCAAAATAACTATTATAGCCTACATCACATATGTGATGTAGGGGTATTTTGCAAACACCTATCATTTACAAATGATAGGTACGCTGGGGACGTCTGGTCTAGGGTCTCGGGTGACCAGACGTCCTCGGATTCAGGGGACAGTCTCCGTTTTTGGTTGTCTGTCCCTGGCTAAATACAGAAAAGAAAAAGAAAAAACTACCTCTGTCCCTGTTCTGTTTTTAAAGACCCAACATTAGGTTTTTCAATCAGATTGATAGTCAAACTGGAAATGTCCCTGTTTTACTCCCTTTTCGGGTTTTGATCTCGGACGTCTGGTGACTTTATATCATATCAGAATATTCTATTATTGTTAAGCACACTATGAATATTAAAATACGCCTAACCATGTGTCCTGTATCATAGCTACATGCATGACCTTTGCAGCAAAAAAAAAAAAAAACGCGTGAAAATCAGTTCGGTATTCAGTGAGGGTGATTAATTAAACGCGCTGACAGCTCATTGCACCTGCCAAACACATTACACTGAGTGGAGCGGGTGACCGGTCCAAGATGGCGGCCCCGCGGCTCGTCAGCGCCAGTAGGCAGTAGATTAGATTCAACTTTATTGTCATTACACAGGTACAGGTACAAGGCAACAAAATGCAGTTTAGGTCTAACCAGAAGTGCAATAGCAGTAAGTGCAGGATGGATATGTACTGAATAAATATAGAAATGAATACTATTATAAACTGAATTTTCACCAGGATAGTCGAGGAAAGCTGATTCTTCCTCAGTGTCCTCAGGAAGAAAAGGTGCTGGTGAGCCTTCTTGACCAGGCAGGAGGTGTTGGTTGACCAGGTCATGTCCGCCGAGATGTGGATCCCCAGAAACTTGAAACTGGAGACACGCTCAACAGCCATTCCACTGATGTGGATGATGTTGTGCGTGCCTCTTGACTCTTTTCTGAAGTCCACGATGAGCTCTTTTTGTTTTGGTGGTGTTGAGGAGCTGGTTATTTTCAGTGCACCATGTTGCCAGGTGCTTGATCTCCTCCCTATAGGCAGTTTCATCGTTTGTTGCTGATGAGACCAATCACCGTAGTGTCGTCCGCAAACTTGATGATGGAATTAGATTCGTACACAGGCTTGCAGTTGGAGGTGAAGAGGGAGTAGAGAAACGGGCTTAGCGCACAGCCCTGTGGTACACCAGTGTTGAGTGTGATGGACGTGGAGCAGTTGGAGCCTGATCGAACATTCTGGGGTCTGTTGGTCAAAAAGTCCAAAATCCAGTTGCGCATGGAGGTGTTGATGCCCAGGTCTCCAAGTTAGGCTATTAACTTAGCCGGGATGACAGTGTTGAATGCAAACAGTATTCGTGCATAAGTGTTCTTATTGTCCAGATGTGTGAGCACAGAGCGTCTACTCTTTATATGTCTATGGTTGCAACCTTTAGAGAACGTTCCCCTAACTTTGCACCCTTTAGAGAACGTTCCCCTAACTTTGCACCCTTTAGAGAACGTTATCCTAACGTTGCACCCTTTAGAGAATGTTCCCCTGACGTTGCAACCTTAAGAGAACATTCCCCTAACATTGCAACCTTTAGAGAATGTATCCCTAACGTTATCTTTACATTGCAACCGTTAGAGAGGATTTAAAACGTTGCGTCTACTCTACTACATCTCAGAGGTAAATATAGTATTTCACTAGACTTCACTAGATTTCTTAGTTAACTATCAGATTATTAAAAAAAAATCCAAATCAATTGATCAGTTATAAACATTAAATTCCACTACCCAGAAATGTATTAAGTAATGAAAATTAGCTACACATTTGCCAGCTGCAACATTAAAATGATTAACAAATCAATAATTAGAATCCAGTAATTGAATATGTATGAATAGATAAAGGCCATTCTACATAACTCAAACTTTTACTATGGTACTGTAAGTGATGCTTATACTTTTGTGTCTTACTTAGGAAGATTTTAAATGAGTATTTCTACACTGTGGCATTACTTTACTACTTTTACTTAAGTGAAATATATTTGAGTATTTCTTCCACCACTGCAGACATTTTTGCTCCGGACTTGTGGCATATGTCTAATGTCTAGCATTTGTTCCTTGGTAACCTTTTTTTTTTTTTTTTAAAGTTTTATAGGTCTACCAGTAGGGTTGGGGAGCTTGTGCTTGCCCACTGGTGTTATGCATCACTTGTATCTCTACTTGCACTAACACAAGATAACATTCAATTTATCTGTCTTACTAGTGTAGTCCTGCGCGTGAACATGACACTACTGCTTATATTGTCTCACAGTGCAGTTGAAGAAACGAGGATACACAATTAATACTTTTTTATGAAGGAGATGTCAACCTCACCCTATGCTTCCAATGTATGGGGTGTAAAATAGAATTTAAGATAATCTCAACAGGCACATTGCAAGCAGTTGGGCTTCCGTTAATGTGACACAGATGTACATTTGTACCAGTAATTGTCCCGGTTTGGGGCAACCCTGGAGCTCATGAGCAGCTGTCCACTGAGAGATGGTCCCTGTGGTAAAATAACACCAACACATTCACTGGATTAAACTTGGTGACACATCCTCCATCCACAGCTGTACAGCTGCCTAAAGGGGGCCTTGGACTGGTCTTTTAGCATATTTGGCTCAGTTTCTAATGCTGCTGTATTCCTGGTGTGCTGAGGAGGAATGCCATACCTTCCATTAGTTTGTGAACTCTCTGTGACGGTTCACCTGTTGTTGCAGAGTTGGCATGTGTATTTAAAGACAGTTGGCCAGGGGACCAGTCACTTAACCCTTGTGTTTGCTTCCCGTCAAAATTGAAAATCAACAATTTTGTTGATGCTTTCTATCAATGTTTTTACATTTTTCTTATGTATTTATCACTTTTGTCCAACACTTTTGATGCTCTTTTTCAATGTTTGTCACTTTTTTTGAAGTTTGCAAAACTTTAGTTTTACAGTTAATTTTTAAATTTATGATCAATAAACCTAATTTATTGGAAATTATACCCAATGTTTGAGTTAGAAAAGCAGAAATTACGAATTAGTTTGACTAAAATTAAACAAATGGATGTTGATGGATAATCACAGGCTGGAATATGCCAACTTTTATTGAATACTATTTCAAAACCACTTTTTTCTAATGCTATAAAATTGAGTAAGACACCCCAGAATTAATGAAAGTAGAGCTTTGTACTTGCCAAAAAGCGTCAGTCATGTTATTTTGGGTAATTAGAAACAACATTGATATAGGAAAATGGGTCAATTTGACCCGAGGACAACATGAGGGTTAAAGGCTTGGATATTGACAAGAATTGGGGAAGTGTCACTCAATAATGTAAACAGCATATACAGAAACAGACACACACACACACACACATGCAGAAACCGACCCACACACACACACACACACACACAGAGACAGACACAAGACAAGGGACCAATCACATGTGCAGGTTGAGGTCTGGGCTGTAGCCTCAATAAGCCAGCAATGCTGCGCCTGGTGTCCAGGGTCCTTTCCAGCGCTCCATGGATGCGTGCTGTCGACAGTTCCATGTACACAACATTAAAGAAAGCAAGGGTCCGTGCTCTGATAGACATGTCGTGAAGTTGCTTCCAACGGGTTGCAATCACCCTCTTAGACGCTGTAAGTTCAGCAAACACTGCACGTTTTTTAACTTTAGAGAACGGGAAGGCTGAGAATCAAGATATTTACCGTAATGATACAGTAACATTAATTAAGGCAGATATTTTGGATGCAATATTGTTCCAGAACTGACCAACAGGAGAACACTCCCAGAGCATACCTATGTTCTATATGTACCCTGAGCATGACAACAATTTATCAAGTTTGTGTTCTACCTTTACAGAAAGTGTGTGTGTGCGTGTGTCATCTGCCTCGACCGGTTGAGTGTGAGAGAAAGAGAGACAGACAGAGACATAGAGAATTTTAGCAGAGGGTGTCGAGCAGGAACATGGAGGCAGCAGGTGACTCCAACCACAGATCCAGACTCCACAGCTCCAGAGCCAGAAACACCTGCAGGAAGCGATAGGAGAGGGGCAAGAGAGCACAAGACCACGGGGGCGAGGGAGCACAAGACTCCGGGAAAGGGAAGAAGTCAAGTTAGTAACATGCATTAATGGGATGAGGTTGCATACAGATGGAGAGAAGGAGAGAGGTGCTCAGTGCATCATGGGAAGTCCCCCAGCAGTCTAGGCCTATAGCAGCATAACTAAGGGATGGTTCAGAACTCTCTTGAGACAGTTTTAACTATAACTATACTGTACGTTAATCTTGATCGCTATAAATATGTGAGTACTGTCAATAGGGGGTGGGAGGTGGGAGGAACGAGCCAAATTGGTGCAGTCAACATGGAGTAGATGCTGGAGGACATAGCCAGACCACCGGGCACTGCCTGAATTGTTGTTGGGAACGGGAGACGAAGACGTCACGGAGTAATCAGAAGCAAGGATGCTGACAGAGCCGGCTAGCCCGGCTAAGGGAACTAGCACACAGATCGCCACTGTCAAGCCTCCTACTCACCAACACCAGATCGATCACACACAAAATGGATGAGCTACACACGGAACTGCTGCGTGATGATTATCACATAAGCCCGACTGAACGCATGCACAGACGGTTTGATTGCATTTTGTGTCTGTTAAGAGGCAAACAGGCACCATAAAACTTGCACAACTGCTGTTTTTAGCTGCGATGGAAGCTCGTAGACGTAGCTGCAGCCCCTTCACGTTGACCGCACCGATTTCACTCGATCGGCTGTACTCGCATATTTATAGCAATCAAGATTAACGTAAAAATTGGCCGGAATCCTCCTTTAAAGGTTGCCGTTTGAACTTTGAGTTGTAGACCTTTTCTCAGGCGGCTTGCCTACTGTGAGTCGGGCCCTACATAATAAAAGACTCATTGTTAAGTATTACATTCAACTTTAAAATAACATTGGAATTTCATTATTTTGTCTGCCTTGCCTCGTCTTACTCGCACACACCGCTTCACAATAGAATTCTTCTGTCTGGAGTGCATGCGGTATGGAGTTTTTATTAAACTTTAATTTTCTTCTGCACATGGACCTACCCACGTGCACAGGGTTTGAGATTTATCAACAGCGCATCTCTGAGAGTGAGACTAAAAAACAAGCAGGCAAAGCTAATCGATGTTAGTTGCATTCCTTCTTAATTCATGTCTACAAATTGTATCAAATCAGTTCCAAGTGTAACAAAGTAGTGCTACACCCTTCGTCCTATAAACTAACACACATGCTGGTTATGTTGGTATTGAGAGACTTGTATCACTTGTCACAGTGACAGATCATCTATTGGCTTAGGACAGTTGATGTAACCTTTCTATCGACCGCCCAAGGTTGTGCTCTCTATGCAGGAGAGCGGCATTACTAAAGTGTTTTTGACCTTTTGTGGATGTCATGAATCGTGAACATTTCATTACCTGAGCTTCCAAGACCCCTTGATGTCACCTGTTGATTGACCATTGTGTGATTTTGTTGATGACTGTACCAGTTCTAGTGAGTGGATGTCATTGAGGGCAAAAAAATAAATAAAAAATCCTAATATCGCACACATCTGTACTGACATGCTGGCCACACAATCGGTAGCATTTTCTAAGCATTTTTCATCTTTGCCTCTACTGGATGAGATGCAGTGCACAGCTCCTGGCATTCGATGTATATATTAGAGCCCGACCGATATATCAGCCAGTATCAGGCATTTCTTGATTCTGATTAATGAATATTTCAAAAATAGAACAGATTTTTAAATAACCAAATATTTGTATCAGCCTTTCTAAATCCTTGGTTGTGTGTGTGTGTGTGTGTGTGGCGCATTGACGAATAACACTGATGCACCTTTTTTTTTTATACACTTACAAATTTAAATTTGGAATAATTTGGGTTTAGGGTTTAAGCTCACACCTTAATAGATTTAATTCGCCATAATGATGAGTGTAATTTACAGTCTGACAACATGTATAACCACAGACGATGTGACACTAAAAGCATTTTATTAAAATACCATTTCAACCTACTGCGGATGAACAGAATGTGATTCCACTATTTAAGCCTTATTTGGCTCAGTATTAGATGGGGCAAAAATACACTGCTGGAATTTTGCCAAGTATGCAATATAAATAAAAGTTGAGTGGGTGAAGCTATGCTCAATGCTTTGTATCTGATATTCACTTTGGTTCACACAGAAGTAAGGTGATATTTATGAGTCATTGTATTATTCTGGGAGCCTGGAATTATTTGGAACATTCTTTTGCTCATAACGGTTTCAAGAGGCGCAGTTCCGTGACTCCATGGCTCTTCTGTACCTCTTGTGATCACTACTGTATTAATGCACAAAACAGATTTGCAAATTTTTTCTCGTCCGGTGCATTAATTTTTCCGTTTTCATTATGCCACACTCCAATGTACAGCCAACTCGTCTGAATATCTGACATAAAATACAACAGTGTGAGATGGAGTAAAAAAAGATGGAGACTGAGAGGAAGGAAAAGAAGTGATGGGGGCGTATACTCACCCCTGTGATGCTACCATTAGCTCTTGTTAGATTACAGAGCTCACACTGGCCTTGCCTAAGTTAAGAATGATGAGACAAGCTAGGAAATTGGTTGGCAACGTGCCATGCCACAGCAACAGTAAAAAGGCTTTTCTGGTTTCACAAACATGTTCATTCCAACGACAAAAAATGCCACGCTGACAGCTGAGTTTGTGGGCCAAGCACCAATGTGAACTCGCTTGTCACAAACAATTATATTGGAGTGAAGTTTCCCTGTCCTCAGAGGTCACATCTCCCGAGGCTCAGACTGAAAGTGATGGAGAACGGTGACGAAATCATTTAAAAGTCCAAGTCCCCAATCCTGAGCATCAGCTTCATGGTGGCCTAACCACAGCTACGCACCCCCCAGTGCAGCCATACAGTAGTCACAGCTTTGAGTCTGGAACACTTAGTCGTGCACTGCTGTCTCAGGATTGATCACATGTACATGGAGTAGGCCTGCATGGTTAATCGTTATAAAATCACAATCTCGTTTCACCCTGTTCACGATTTCATTTTTAAATGGCTGATTCTGTGAGTTTTAACACTGTATAAAATAGGTCTTAAAGTGCTCCCAAGCGCTGCAATGCTCTCCCTTCTCTTCATGGAGGCCTCTAGGTTTACAGGCCTCTGGTGATGCTCAATGTGCTATAGGTGCCAAAAAACATCTGTTTGGTTAACATTATCAAGTAAATGTCCTTAGTTTTTGTCTTTTTCAGTGTCTTTCATAGAGCAAATAATGTTATATCTTTCCGACTGTGACATTTCCAGTAGACGTGTATAGTTTCCGACGGGGAACCCAGAAATTCCGACATTCCATGTAAAATTGAACCCAACAAACATACTCCGTGCTAGTAATGGCCGAATGAAGCTTCGTGGACCAGTGTCTTTATTTTCTGAGCCCACTAGATGGCGCTCTTGGTTTTAAGAGAAAGCCATAAGGCATTGCAATTCAGTGTATTCTCAACCCTTTGTTGAACAGAGAGTGCCATCTAGTCATCTTTCCATCAGAAAGGAAAGACACTGGTTCACGAAGCGTCACTCGCCCATCGCTAGTCCGTGCCCCTCGCCTGGCCTCATGGCGGTTCCAAAAGTCGGAAGAAAGCAGCAGAGTCCTATTTAATGATGACTGTATCAGATAAAAGCAAGTGGCTTGCAGTGGAAGGTGGTAAAATATGTGGACAGTTTATTACAGGAACACATCCCACAAATCTGAAAGTAGCCTACATTTGAGAAACAAACACAAGAAGGCTAACCTAGCTTAGCATAACAAGGTAAAGCCCCCCCTCCCTGAAACAGAAGCTAACCCCGGTAACGTTACGTCATGGATGTATGGGTACGTAGGGTCAGCAGCATGACGGCGACAACAGCAGGACGGAGAACACTACGGGCGACCTGATAGCTGGTTAGTAAATACGCAGCGGGGGGGGGTTAATATGGGGATTAATACTGGGACGGCTACACAACTGTGTGAGTCGATTGGCTTCAAAAAGTTCAACGCTTTATCCGAACCAAAAACACCTGTTAATGTCTGTCTCCTTTAGTCTGTCGATGTCTGTCTCTGTGTCTCCTTTAGTCTGTTGATGTCTGTCTCCTTTAGTCTGTTGATGTCTGTCTCTGTGTCTCCTTTAGTCTGTTGATGTCTGTCTCCTTTAGTCTGTTGATGTCTGTCTCTGTGTCTCCTTTAGTCTGTTGATGTCTGTCTCCTTTAGTCTGTTGATGTCTGTCTCTGTGTCTCCTTTAGTCTGTTGATGTCTGTCTCCTTTAGTCTGTTGATAGTCTGTTGTCTCCTTTAGTCTGTTGATGTCTGTCTGTGTCTCCTTTAGTCTGTTGATGTCTGTCTCCTTTAGTCTGTTGATGTCTGTCTGTCTCCTTTAGCCTGTTGTCTGTCTGTCTCCTTTAGCCTGTTGGCTGTTTAGGTGTCTCTCCTGAACACGTCAAACACATTCTGCACTCACTGCTCAATTGATATAGAAATGACTATAAATTAATTTTTCTCCAATCACAACAGGATATCCCGCTGCAGACGGGGGAAAAACAACTTCTTGTGACATTGGGTGTGATGATTGCCGAGGTGTAGGCAAGAAAAAAATGTTCCGTTTGGAGGTTTGTCATCTCGGATAAGCAATAAAGAAAATGCCCAGAGTGGCAAATGATGACCTGGGCAGTGAATGCACCGAACCATGGCAGAAAAAACAACAAAGCCTTAAGTGAAGTGGAAATCCAGCCAGTAGTGGCAGCGCCACACCAGATACAGAACAACACGCAGCTCAGTGTCAGTCCAAATTCCACACAACAAGCAGTTTGATCTCACTGATGTAACGCCATTTATTTTCATAAGTGTTAGTGTTAGTAGTCCAGCGTGCGGGAGACCTGACTCAAGAGGAGGTAAGGTCAGTGAGGCCAGCGTCTCCACAGGTGGAAGTGCGCACGGATCCGCTGTGCCACGCATGGATGAAATGGTAAACTAGTAAATAGGACTACAGTAACAGATATGTGCAGAATTAAGACAGTCAAGACAACCCAGTGTTTGGTGGCACGGGAACACCTTTTTCACTCGCATAGCCTACAAATCATCCACGGTATCAATTACACATCCAATGTGGGAGATGGATCCGTGGGTCCCGCCTCCTGTACAACATGGATGTCTGAGCCTCCACGACTACAGACTTGCAGACACTATCGCATTTTCCCGTGCCGATCTGTCATCCCTGAGAAATATGGAGGATGACTGAAAATATTTTCTAAGTAGATTTGTATTTATTTCCCATCCTCACAGAGGTTAAGTAGCCTGCAAAATGAACAGTTATTAGTGTGAAAGATGTGAAATATTATCCACATAAATGAGCAAACTGTCAGTGGATATAATTACGGTTTTTCATAGACAGCGCCACAGACATATGCCAGTTGGTCTAAGTGAAGTGAAAACTTTATTTTGTAATTACGCACTTAAGTTAGATTTTGTCACGTTACAGAGCCAGAAAAGACTTTGCGGCTGTCCCGCACATTCTCACGTCAAGTTAATTTGGTATACATCACAAAGTGTCTGTGAAAACCAGCGTACTCAAGCTTTTTATGCATACACAACGTTTATACATGAGGCCCCTGGACATTATAGAATATTCTTAGCCAGAGTCACGATTAACCTAGTGACATTGTCAGTTACTCGGAAAATTAACTGCACACATCTACACTAATTGGATAACCAGAGGCTGGGTTGCTGTCACGTATGAGTCCCCACTGCAGAGTTTCCCTCAATCTATTTAGCTTTTTGGGCGGTTTGATGCACATTGACCCTCTTGCTGTATATGAGCTCACAGGTGAGAAGGGACTGTCAAAGGAAACGTGTTTTCCAGCCCAGTTATTTTCTCATTCCATTGCACACTGAGAAGTCACAGATGACCAAGCATTGTAAGCAGTGGCTTAATGAGATGGGATTACTCAAATGCTTTGCCAGAAAATGTTTACATGCTGTGTAATCGGAGCCAAGCTGTACTCTGCAACGAATTCCCAAACCCAGTGACATAACCATAAGGCCTGTTCAAGGTATTTTTTTTTTTTTCTTTTTTGTGTCAGTATAAAATCTTGTTTTTATTTAAACAGGTGCGACTCATTGAGATCAATTATCTCTTTTACAAGGGAGACCCGGGCCTAGCTAATGTGTATGCATCATTATAACCACTACACTGAACATTCCCAGCAAATCAAAATGTAAGGGAATGAAATCAGGGTGAGCCTAGGTGATGCTGTGAGGGCCCCGCTTATTCAAGGCAGTGTCCACACCATTCCTCATCCACGTTTCTTCAGCGACACAAACCAACAGCATAGCAGGGGATGACTTTATTAGACAGCTGAGGCTGACTTCTTTCTTTCGGGCCTTGCCGTGGTTGCCACTGTCGACCTGCATTAGCAGAGCCTCATCTGCTTTGGCATCTAGCACTTTTAATGTGGGCTTCCAGGACCAGCCTGACAGCGCTGGCTATCTTGCCCTGCCACTAGCAGTGATTTTACTTCCAAAGATTTGGCCCCTGGTGATACCGCACTGTGACAACAACAGTAGTAGTTTGGTGGCGATGCTGCAAAGCCCAACTTTTTGTCCCAGTATAGACAAACTGCCCTGCTTCCCACATTTGCCTTGTTTCTGTCTCCCCCATGAGGAAATCTAAGTAATGACAACACTGTCGGCGTGTCCAAGCCTTACGTGATCGTGCCTACGTCCTCCCCCATGCAGTTGCTAGTAGTCCCAGAGAACAAGGAGGATTAAAAAAAACACATGATGCTAATTATCTTCACTTGAGTTTCTGCGCGGGAAAGTCACCGGACGACACAATCTTCTGATCGTAGTCATACTGAGAAATACAGAGTGGTGTAGCGCTGCTAGGCTTGATTAGCCTTGTAGCCACTCATTTGGCAACGGCTTGAATGTAACGGCCATTCATTGATATCAAAAAGATACTCACTAAAGCTTTAACCGTTAAGGTCCAAAGGGTGCCTGGGCAACTTGCAGACTAACAGGGATCCTCACCAGCCAGAGGCTTGAGAAAGAATGACTCCACACAAGAGTGGCAGACCCAGGATGTGTGACACCCAGATGGCAGTCCCAGCCTGGTGACTTGACTGTGTGACCACCCTCCCAACAGATAAAATGCCGGCCCGAGGCAGCCACATAGATACATTACAACATAATTACCGGAGCACTAATTAAGTGTTCCTGTTCT
Organism: Percina caprodes; assembly: GCA_013375575.1. Taxonomy (NCBI): domain Eukaryota; kingdom Metazoa; phylum Chordata; class Actinopteri; order Perciformes; family Percidae; genus Percina; species Percina caprodes. The sequence continues at coordinate 958,551 of JABXJD010000214.1, read as the reverse complement.
ATTAGCACATCACTATTGTGCATGATAATGAAATTAATCTTGAATTGTCAGTTGGTAGGTCATCATAAAAGTAAAAGTATGCAGGAGACCTGTGTATTCATTGAGCAATGGTCCAATGCTGTATTCGGACTACAATTTTTTTAAATGAGACAAGCATGTTAGTGTAGTCATGTTGTCCTCAGGTCGAATTGGCCCGTTTTCCTATATCAATGTTCTTTTTAACTACCCACTTCTAATTACCCAAAATAAATGTATTGATTACAAATCTCTACATTAATTGTGGGTTGTCTTATTCAATTTTATAGCATTTGAAAAACAAATTGAAGTGGTTCTGAAATAGTAAGTTAATAGTAAGAAAGAGTAAAAGTTGACACATTCCAGTCTGTGATTATCCATCAACATCCATTCCTTTAATTTTAGTCTAAATAATTCCTAATTTCTTACTCAAACATTAGGTAGAATTTCCTATAAATGAGGTTTATTGACCATAAATTCCAAAAATAACTGTAAAACCAAAGTTAATAAGTTAGTTATGTAGTGTTAAATGTAAAAAAAATGACAAATATTGAAATTGGGGGAAAAAAGGGACAAAAAAATTTAAAAAGTTAAAAACATCAATAAAAAGCATCAACAAAAGTGTTCAGATTCAATTTTGACGGGAAGACAACACAAGGGTTGAAATGTTTCTAAAACCATTCCAGTGGTTCATCAACTCGTAACAGGGTGAACGGCACTTCTAACGGTTATAACCGATCTGTAGTTCATATGAGACCGCGGTAATGGACAATTCTGCTTCCAACCTGTAGGGGAACAGAAGAAGAAAAGTGCTTTGGTGTCGCTTTAATGAAATCCCTTGTGTCTAAAACATTTTGCCTCTAGTTGTAGTAATTCAGGTAGTTGACGGAGGAAGTAGACTCAAATACAGACTTCCATATACACCAAGTGGAATTAAAAGACAGTTAACCAGGTCAGCATCTTGCAAGGTTACAATCGTTGGATCAGTCAAAGATTAGAAACATTAGGGAGCAATGTACCTAGAAATGTCAAGGCAAAAAATCACACTGCTACCATCTGCCCCCATACAGTTGATAGCATAACAAGTGATTTGGACAGAACTGAAGTGAAAATTTAGTTCATTTAATTTGTAGTTTATAAGCAATTTATACAAGTCATTCTCCATCTAGTATCTGTCTACTTAATCTATAAAATCCTAACAGTAAATGCTTAGAAGTCAAACTTGCTTCCACTCTGTGTTCTGTGAATATAAAATGAGCACCTGGGATGCCTGAGCTGCATTGGGGATCCTCCTTAACCTCCAGAAGCATGCTTTCACGTGCCATTCATCTGTACCACCCGATGTACAGTCGTGTTTTTATTTATTTATTTTTTTTTTTTCACTTCATGCCATTTTTATTGAGGGAAGAAGGCAATTGTGTTTTCTTCCCCTCAGTCAGGGCCGGATTAATGGATTTCCTGTGCACTGGGCAACACTCAAGGCCCCCACACCACATTTCTGCCCCATAGCAACAATCAAAAAGTGTTATCATCAAAAGCATATAGCCTATATTAACAAATCAGGCTTATGCATGGCTTAGTGGAGATGGATGTATTTATAATAGCCTCGGTATGAAGTGCATTCAAGAGACGGAACAGATGCACAAATGTTAAACATAACTTTTTGCAATTCATCTTTCACAGAACTTGGTGGCTACACAGTAATTATTACATGTTTCCGTATGTAGCCAATTAAATACCTTTTTGTGTGCAACAATGGCATAAAGCAGACAGCTAGGGGAGCCTTAACTTAAAACCTTATTTAATTTTCTTTCAGCGCTCCTGCTTAACTGTTTCTCCATCTTCCCACCGTCAAAATCACTTCTCCTTTGAAATTTCAGCACGTCAAGTCACGTGAGTCGACGTGACAGCTCGTCCTCGCTCGCAGCGCAGGAAGCTACGGACACTGATTTTGACGTGATTTAACGTATTTTGATCAAACCGGTTGCTTAAAGTGTTGATAGAGATGAGAGCATCCGCACATCGAATCTCCTTCACCCTTTTTTATCCTCCTGGAAATATCAGGCAGTTCACCTGTAGGGATCAGTTTAAAAAATATTTACATGTTTCCCCTTTTACTTTTTTTTTCAGCTATGAAGGGTGAGATGCTATGTTCAATAACTTGGTTCAAGCTAAATTTAGTTCACATCCAAAGGACAATATTTTACGAGTAGATATCAATAGTTAACCCATGCAAGCAGAGGATGCTATTTGAGGTAAAAGCACATGGCCAATCATTTCAAAAATGCATCAGAGCAGCTGGGTGAGTCCGGACATAACAAAACCACTACAGTTCACAAGACAAAGTATCCAGAGTAGGGGGACCATGTGGAATAAGTTGAATATTTGAACTGCCTCTCGCAACGATGGGCGTACTACTTTAACAGATATCATGACCTTTAAACAGAAGCTTAGTAAAACTGGCTGCACACATGATAATAGCATGATGTTTGGGCTACGATGAGTTGCCTTTCACATCCTGGAACATCTTAATTAACCCTTCTGTTGTCCTCGGGGTCTAATTTGACCCATTTCCCAAAAGGTTTCTAAATGAGAAATTTGGGTTTCCTTCAACCAAATTGTAAAAAGAATAACGTGGAAGGTTCCATACGACGCTCCTCACAAGTTAAATAACTGATCAGTTCACTAGTTTCATTGAATTTGGGTGTTTTTTATTTAATTTTATAGCATTTTAAGAGAAAAAGATTCAAGGACACTGACAGTGACAGAAATACAGGGAAAACCAATAAAAACGTCCTAAAAAACGCAGACGTAATCGACAAAGACATTGTAAAAAGTGAGAAAGATCTTCAGGAAAACGTTAGAAAACGTCAAAGTGACAAGAAATGTCGGAGAAAGCTTCAGAAACGTCAAAACAACAAAAACGTCCAACAAAATCGACAAAGAACTTTGGGAAAAGTGACAAGTTTCTTAAGGAGGTTTTAACATAACATTTTTGACCCAGCAAAACTGAATGTTTCTACAGTGTATGGGCAGACAACACGGGGGTTAAGTTGATTTTGGCACTGGCACCGGACATGTTGGCACCTTAGTTATATAACCTTAAGTTTTTTTTTTTTTTTGTGTTTTTTAGGGGCAGTTAAATGTTATCTGCTCTGTTTCAGCAGTTATTCATTTACCTTGCAAAAAGTCCCATTGCACCACCAGATGTTTGTCTGCTCAGTATTGATTTTCACCCAGAACAAGTAGGACTGCTCCATTGGCATTATGGATTCACTGGACACAAGCTGAAATTCTTAGCTGTGTGGCCATACACTAAGACTAGTGAAAGGAGTGTGCATATCAATAACAACCTTGTTGTATAGGACATAGGGTGTCCTATGCTGGAGGCATTGATCCTGTACATGTGCCACACAAGTGACTACAAATCGATCCCTAACTTTCAGGGAGGCTACTGAATTTACTAGAACAAGAGAACCTCACCTGCTGTCAGGACAAACCAACAGTAATATATTATCCAATAAACCTAGAACTTTGCTTGCACAGCAACATTCAGAATCACAAATGTCAATAAGCCTCCACTTCATATAAAAGCTGTTTTTAGTCCAGAGCTGCTTAAATGTATGAAGCTCACCATTGTAGTTAAACCCCAATACTCTGGGATCCTCTCCCCAGGAAATGGAAAACCCTTAACTTAGCATCTCCCACTTCGATTTTCCCCAACAAATGCTCTGTGTGCTCCCATTTTTTTCTCTCTCTCTCTCAAAAGACATTGCTTAATGTTAGCGTTCTCCTAGATATCGATATTGTGTGCACCCCTTACAGCCTTAGGCATGACCAGTGCTCCAATTTGCTTCACCCTTGGGCCTCCAATCCCTTAACTTTGAAGCCACTGTCCTGCTACTAGTCCTGCACGATTCCGGGGGGGGGGTATGAATCACAGTTCTTTCAGCTAAGAATTAACATCACGATTCTCTGCCGCAATTTGTTATTTTTTTCCCCTGACAAAGTGTGATGTTTATCGCACACATGAAGAAAACAAATTGGCAGTGCCAAACATAGCTTTCCTTTGGCACCTATAGCACATTGCTAATCACCACAGGCCTGTAAACACAGAGGCTTTAATGAAGAGAAGGGAGAGCATCGCAGCACTCGGGAGCGCTTTAAGACCTATTTTATACAGTCTATGTTGAAAACTCACAGAAGAAAATAGTAGCTTTTGGGATGCAGTCGGCTCGCAAAATTAAATGAGAATCAAAGTCATTAAAAAATCTTAATTGTCTAAAAATTGAATCGTGAACAGGGCGAATCGAGATAGCGATTTTATCACGATTAATCGAGCAGGTCTCCCTGCTACCGTGCGTTACAGCCATTCAGATCAGCAAACTCCACCTAGTATTTTTCTCCTTGGAAAAGTTAAGCTACTAGTAGCATCACACTACAATGTATACTTTTAACCCTAAATGCATACTAAAATCAAAAGTATTGACAAACCATCAAGCCATCACATACACTCACATGTGGCCTCTGCTTTATGGTAAAAGGCCAAAGTGGATCCCTTACCTTGCACAGGTTGTTTAATCCTTTCCCAACTTCAACCGAGGCCTCTGAAGGCACTGCGTAGCCTAGAACGTGCGTTTTCTTTTCTTGGAATTGGAATCACGTCGGAAAGAGATGGCAGCACTCAGGACGTTTAGCAGCCTTGTGTAAAGTAAAAAAAAAAAAAAAAGCCCATGGTTACGACAGTGAGCCTTGCTCTCTCTGCTGAGATTGACAAATCTGTGACGAGTCCTCGCTTTGATCTCCGGCCAAGCACCCGCGCTCAGACAGGAGAAGGGGACAGAAAGTAGCAGCTGGACCACAGGCTTTTTTTTTTCTTTATCCTTCCTTTTCCTGTTTTGGACTTGTTGAAGTTACATACTGTACGTAGCCCAGAACTTAAGTTCAAACTACTCCTGTAGCTTGTTAAACTGTCATGGGTTTTACTGCCTCGTCATCTGTGTTAACGTTAACTACATTTATTCATACTTCAATAAGTGTTCTGCTACGATTTGGATACACTTAGCCCGTGTTACCACATGACATTTATTTGGAGAGATTTATTATTGCCTTGATAATATTGATGGTGTTGCTTTGTTTCTTATTGCATAGCTGATTGTTTATCCCTTGTGATCTCTTCCCATCAAAATTGAAAATCAACAATTTTTGTCAATGGTTTTAACTTTTTCTTACATTTTTGTCCCATTTTACAACACTTTTTTCAATGTTTGTCACTTTTTTGACGTTTTCAACACTACTTATAGGAAATTAGACCTAATGTTTGAGTTAGAACAGCAGAAATTAAATATGATTTAGACTAAAATTAAAGGAATGTATGTTGATGGATAATCACAGACTGGAATATGTCAACTTTTACTCAATGCTCTTTCAAAACCACTTCAATTTTTTTCTTCAAATGCTATAAAATGAATAAGACACCCCAAAACTAATGAAAGTGTTGTGTGGAAAGAAGGAGGACCCAAAAAGCAGAGGAGTAGCAGGCACGAGGGAGCTTCAAAAAAGGCTTTATTTCAACACAGTCCAACAAAAACACAGGGAGCGAAATCCCCAAATCCCAAAACCGGGCACAGGGGAAGGCGATACTAAAACAGGGTAGACTACACAAGGGAAAAGTCACGGGGGAATGCTGGAACACCGACGGGATCACGAGGGCAAAGCACACGACGCAACAAGCTCAGGGACTGGACAAACTGGCAGGACAAAAGGATCTGACAAGGCACAAGGGAAGCACAAACATTAAATACACAAGGTAATGAGACGACGAGAGGCAGGTGGCAAGAGGGCAGGGAATCCGGTGGAAAACATCAGGTAATCACAAGAGCGGGAAGACGCGGGACGTAAACCTAAAAGCAAGACGAGACAGAAACCCAACTTTAAAATAAAACTGGAAACGGAACAGGCAGACGCTCAGGGGAACACAGGACCCACAGACAAGACCAGGGAGAGTACAAGACAGGATAACAGAACCGAAAAAGGGGAAAAAGAACCCCAGAACAAAACCCCAAACCACGACAGAAAGTAGAGATTGGTACTTGCCAAAGAGCGTTGTGTGGAATCAGTCATGCTATTTTGGGGAATTAAAAAGAACATTGATATAGGAAAAGGGGTCAATTTGACCCGAGGACAACATGAGGGTTAATATTACTTGTGCTGCCACGTATGTTACATGTTAATTATTACAAGGCAAGGCAAGGCAGCTTTATTTGTATAGCACATTTCAGCAACAGGGCAATTCAAAGTGCTTTACACAAAAACAGTTAAAAAAAAAAATAAAAACAGTTAAAAAAATAAAAACAGATAAAACGCAGAAATAAAAGTTACAGTGCAGTATTAATTAAACATTAATGAAATTAACATCATTTAAAGAAAGGCAACATCAAAAAGGTCTTCAGCATTGATTTAAAAGAACTGAGAGTAGCAGCGGATCTGCAGGTTTCTGGGAGTTTGTTCCAGATATGAGGAGCATAGAAACTGAACGCTGCTTCCCCCTGTTTAGTTCTGACTCTAGGGACAGAAAGTAGACCTGTCCCAGATGACCTGAGAGGTCTGGGGGGGTCATAGTGTACTAGCAGATCAGAAATGTATTTTGGCCCTAAACCGTTTAGTGATTTATAAACTAGCAAAAGAACTTTGAAATCAATTCTTTGGGGCACAGGAAGCCAGTGTAAAGACTTCAGAACTGGAGTGATGTGATCCAGTCTCTTGGTCTTAGTGAGGACTCGAGCAGCAGCGTTCTGAATCAGCTGCAGCTGTCTGATTGATTTTTTAGGGAGACCTGTAAAGACCCCGTTACAGTAGTCAAGTCTACTGAAGATGAAAGCATGGACAAGTTTTTCCAAATCCTGTTGACACATAAGTCCTTTAACCCTTGATATATTCTTAAGGTGATAATAGGCTGACTTTGTAATTGTCTTAATGTGGCTGTTAAAATTCAGGTCAGAGTCCATGACTACACCAAGATTTCTGGCTTTGTCTGTTGTTTTTAACATTGTTGTTTGAAGCTGAGCGCAGACTTTTAATCGTTCCTCTTTTGCTCCAAAAACAACCACCTCAGTTTTTCCCTCATTTAATTTCAGAAAGTTCTGGCACATCCAGTCGTTAATTTGTTCAATGCACTTAGTCAGTTTTTGTATTGGACTATAGTCCCCTGGCGATACGGTTATGTAAATTTGTATGTCGTCCGCATAACTATGGTAACTTATTTTGTTGTTTTCCATAATCTGAGCCACCGTGGTAACCGAAAACCGTGATAATTTTGGTTGCTATAACCGAGAGGTTATATTTTCCTACCGTTACATAACTAGTGTGGACAGAGTCAGATGCACGCTGTATAGGGCTCCTATCTGTGTGCAGCACAAGGCGGCTCGCGTCAACCTTGACTAAGAAGAAAAAAACCCTATGTGGCTGAACTCTGAAGAACAACCTTGGTCCAGCAGCGATGCCGATAGACAGATGTGTCCTTTCTCCGTCCTTTCTCCTCTTGACTTCACGGCCTTGAAACATTGTGATAACATGTCGATCAAGCTGGACAAGGCTAATTCTTTACAGCAATATTTTCAGTGGCAATACTGCATCGATACACAGGCGTCAAGTATGGATCTTTTATTATATATGTGTTGGTCAGTTTGTCTGCTTGACAATCCCATCCCAAGTGATATGAACAAACAGATGTATCTTTTTTGATAAAACAGATGGTGACAAAGTTTCCTTTTGGGGACGTCATTTGAAATTGGGAAAAATCAAAAGTTGGAAAAAATGTTATAAATTGCAGTATATTGCAGTATGTTTAAAATCACAATAATATCGTATCGTGATGATATCGTACAGGGAGGCGTCTGGTGATATGTGATTCCCACCCCTAGAATTGAGTGATGTAGTTGCAATCTATAGCTAATTAAACACACAACATAAAACATAACCAATTAAATACTGTCTACTGTCCTCTTCAATTTTCAAAAACGTCTCAAACTCACTTGGGTGTGAGAATGCAACAATAGCCAAGCTAGATAATTAGTTTCTACTCAGTCCAGTTAAAAAAAAAGAAGCCATGCAAACCAGAGCAACATATGCCAGAGAGGTGGGCCACCACAGCAGAGACGCTCTTATTAATTGCCTGTCAGATGTGGTTCTCACGTGTGGCCATGGCAGATGGCCTACAAGGCACACTGAGGTGGCTCCTTGCCTCGCTGTGTGGCACCTCTCAGTTACAGAGAGATAATTGTGCTTGGCCATTTCAGCCGTGCATCTGGATGCACAAAAACTCTTAACTATGACGAAAAAGTGATCGCGTGCTTTCAACAAAACACACTGTATAAAGTTTTATATATGATCTCTTTTATACACAGTATTTCCTGGCATCCAGTTCATCAAATCCAGTGAAAGACATGTAAAATGTGCTGATAGCACCCGTTGGAGTGAACTGATCAATTCAAAGGAAAGACATTGAAACACAATACATAACTGAATCTGTACATCAATAAAACGCAGAGATTTAAGACTAAATAATTCAAGAGCTTTTTCACAGATTTGATATAGGATGGATTCCAGGAACAGTGTATTTTTAAAGAGTTGATTTTAACATGTCTGAGAATTTAAGGTTGCTTGAGTGCCTGCTTGATTTAGATTTTTATCAATATGTAGCATAAAAAAATGAGCATTTGTAAGTTTGTCTTACTTTCCTTTTTTTGTGTAGACATAAATGCATAGACAATGTTTATGATTCCATATATTTTTTTTTTTTATTAGGGCTGTAATGACATACAATATGAAACCAAAATCGCGACACTCAGATCCACAAACCTGTGTCACGGCGTGAGAGGGCAGAATCACCGATACCCCCCTTCCAACTCCCAGATCTTCCTGTCCAGATCCAATGCTACCACATCTTTAATTACTATTAGTATTAGTCCTTTGGTGCTGTATCCCTGTTTTTGTCTGGTAATTTTAGCTAACTGTAAAGACGGCTTAAAGCAAAGGGGGAGCACCGGTAACGGGGTGTAACTTTATGAATGGCAGCTGTTCTGACTCGGGTGTCTGGGTCAGTTAAGTGCTGACCGGGCTGGCTGGGGCTGGCTACTAGCTGGCTGGGGGCTGACTGTGGATGTGTCCCCGGGCCGGGGCTGTAATGATAGTGGATGGCTACTAGCTGGCTGGGGGCCGACTGTGGATCTGTCCCCAGGGCTGTAATGAAAGTGGATGACTGCTAGCTGGCTGGGGGCTGACTGTGGATGTGTCCCCGGGGCTGTAATGATAGTGGATGGTCTCTGTTGTATTACTGTGTTGCAAAGTGGGATCTAACCAATGACAAGACGATACCATGTGGCAGAAAAAAAAAGTTGTATTACTGAGTATAACTCTAATCTAAATCACATCAATATTTGGTGTTGCCACCCATTGCCTTCAAACCAGCATCAGTTGTTATAGGTACACTTGTGAAAAGTTGGGCCACGTTGAGGATCGTAGACACAACTTACTATACCACTATACTAAAATGCTTGTCTCATTTAAATAATTGAGTGGGCCAATGTAGTAGTCTAGCTACAGCTGATTGGACCCGGGCCAGTGAATGATAGTGGATGGTTCTAGCTGGCTTGACTGTGGATGGTCCCTGCTATAATTATAGATGGTTGCTACGCAAACTAACAAATCAAGATTAATTTCGTTATCATGCAACATTGCACAATCACAATAGTGGCGTGCTAATAGAACAGACACACTGGTAATCACTGCTCCAGTAATTATGTTGTAATGTATCTATGTGGCTGCCTTGGGCTGGGCATTTTATCTGTTATCTGAGGGTGGTCACTAGTGGGTGTTGCAAAATACAGCATTTGACCATTTCAGGACTCGCTCTTCAAGCTCTCCGACTCAAAATTGAGTCCTATCAACTTACAAATCAAGATTAATTTTGTCTACTGCAATCATAGATAGATAGATAGATAGATAGATAGATAGATAGATAGATAGATAGATAGATAGATAGATAGATAGATAGATAGATACTTTATTGATCCCAAGGTCATAAATTCAACTGGACCCATAGATAGATAGATAGATAGATAGATATAGATAGATAGATAGATCTCTATTATCTCTCTATCTATATCTCTATCTATCTATCTACCTTAAATGAATAGTTCTGAATAAGATAGTCCAAACTAGTGCCATTATTTTGATAAAATTGGATTTAGGCCATAACTAGCCAATGATTAGGTCATTCAATTATTCGACTTGGCTTTACACTGCTTAATCTCTGGCTTATGGGCAGTGTGGGGATTTACTTTAATAATACTAGCTTATTATGTATTATTCCTTGAAGTCAAGATATAAAACCCAGGGTTTGTAGTGAGTAGCGGCTCTAAAGTGATGGTGGGAGAAACAAAGTGTCTCCCCTGTGCTTTGTGACCACGCTGGGAAATGTGTGGCAGGAGACGTTAACCCACGTATGTAGCCACCAGAGATGGCATAAATACTCACTTCCCGTACTTAAGTAGATGTACAAGATACTTGTGTTAAGAAATACTCTGGTAAAAGGAGAAGCACTGATTTGCGTTCTTTACTCAAGTAAAAGTAACAAAGTACAGGCTTGGAAATTTAAAGTATAAAAGTAACAGTAGCCTTCCAAATGACAACTATTTTTTAATACAAAGTTACTTAGACCACACACGTTACTAGAGTGCAAGCTGAGAAACTTAAGTGTTCATGGAAAAAAGGCTCTTTAAATGCCATTGGCTACATTTTAAATGGATGTCTTCCAACAGGCCTAAAACATCCCATATATGATTATTGTGACATAGACTGGGACTCCAGGTTAATAAGAGTCTGACCGAGTAGCAAGTTATGGATTGATTCTGTGAGAATTCAAACATGAGTCGCCGAACTTGCATCTGAGAGGTTTGAGACATTAACGTTAACATTAGCCCAACATAAAGTCCATTTGAGACAAGACCAAGTAACGTTAACGTTACTACAACACCGATTTTAATATAAAGCTATACATGCAGATATTGTATCAGCTAATATTTAGATTATTTTCAAATAAAGTGAATGCTCTTCTAACCTTAACGTTACTTGGGTTCCTAAACTAAATACTAGAGAACCATTGTCATTGCTAGCAGGAGAGCACATGTAACTGTCCATTAACTTAAACTTAATAAAGTTACTGGAACAAACAACAAATAACTTTTGATATCAACAAAAAAAGATGCATTTGCCTCTGTTTTTTTCAAATTCAATGGTAAATTATTAAAATCCAGCAGTTTAACAATAATTCAGGCTGAGTGGAGCCCCCTGTCCTTCGCGTCGGGGTTCTGATCACCCCGTCTGGGTTTTATTCGCTATAACAACCACCTCGCTCTACATTATCCCTTACGTATATTCCCATCCAATTAGATTGAATTTGGTATTGATGACGCGAAAAATAACGGTAACCCGCTAAAACTATTTGAAACTAAAGTAACAAGCCAATTTTGTAAAATGTGAGGAGTACAAATTTGTGTTAAAATGTAAGGAGTAAGAGTAAAAGTACTAGTTTCCTTGACTGTAGCTGATTTAAACTAACTTCTAATGGTACTATAGTGTAGCATTGGAAAACAAGCAATCATTTGAAACTGTGGCATCTTAATTTCTCTGCTCTGTCTTTTTAATACTTGACGTTAACAAACTTGGATGAATTTCTCTGCCGGCTCGTCTCTCTGTTCTCTGCTGTTTCTTGAATCAGATCATGAAGGGAGTAAAAAAAATCGATCCGTCTCACACATGACAGGAGTGGGATAAAGGTCCTTTCATGTTCCCTATCAAAATAACCAGAGAAGTCTGAAATTACACGTGACAGATATTACCAGGATAAAGGTTATTACTCAGTGATATTCCAGAAGAGGTTTCACATTAAACAGTAGAATCAGCTGTAGGCAAAGCCACGTAAGAAACTGAATACTAACCTTGTTCATGAGTGAACAGCATCGTGTGTCAGGCTGTCGACGCAGTAGTGAGTCGGTCCTTTTAGAAAACTGATTTTTATGTGTTTACACACATCTGGCCTTCAATTTGACAGTAAAAATATGTACTCTACTGCCCTGGGGAACACCTATTTTCTTTTCCCGCAAATGTCTGCTCGAGGTCAGATGTACATCGCCACAGAAACCCCCCATGACTGATATTGACGTTAATTCCCTTCCTTCCTCCCATGCTCCTTGCACCCATGAGCCCCCACCAAGTGTAACCAGATTTCAAAATTGACCACCCAAGAAAATTACGTGTAATCTGACATTTTCCATGAAAACGGGGCCTCTAGTTACAGGTTTCGGGCAATTAGGCATCTGCTACTTTACTAAACTCTACAAAGCACAGTACAACCCTGCTTCTTAGAATGAAAAGGTATAGTGTTTGTGTGAATCTGGTAAAAATGCCCCACGCCCCGAGCCATTTTTGATAAAATATTTTATTGTCTGTCAACAACCCGGGTAATAGATCTTGTTTTTTCCAGCCTTTTGTTCATTCTCCCCTCTACCGCTCTTCAAAGGGAGTGATTTATCCCCATGTTTAATATCTGATGATATTGGTCTGAGTGTTGGTGAAAAACTCTTGAGCAATATCTTTTCCTCCACCCCCGTCAAAAATTCAATAACAATCCCACTAAGTTAGATCTTTGAAGTGACTGTTTCAACTGACAGAGGCTTGAGGAAAAACCGTTGGCTGTGGAGGGCCTCATACAGTTTCCTTTTATAAGCAATTATATCAGAGAAATATGTTGTATCATGTCAGAAGATCAAGCATTTAACTCTTCTTTGGGCTCCGTAACTTGTCAAACTGTTAATGTTAAGTGTTTACTCTGCTAGTTTTTCTAAAATTAGCAAACCACTTGCCTTTTTTCATACTGATAGCTAAATGAAATATATATATATATACAGTATATCGTTATGCTCGTATACGGTCGTCTGTTATTCAAGGTTGTGTTAGGTTCCGGAGACTTTAGTGTGTGTGTGTGTGTGTGTGTGTGTGTGTGTGTGTGTCTCTCAGTCATTTACTCTGCTGGGCACACTTTCTGAAGTGTGAACTGAATTATAGATTTCTAATTTCATCTAAACTTGAGGCCAGTAGGCCTTTGGTGAATAGCATGGATATTTTATCACAAATGAAAAAGTAAATAAAAATACAGTAGCCTAAGGGCCGGATGGAAAAGCATATTTTTTTGAGAGGATAAATGAAGGGAATGTTGACGGTAACAAAGTTTCAGTCATTTCCTCTGGGTTCAGTCCGAAAATAATACAAGCGGGTAGCTGGCACACTTGGTTACAATGTACAAACATCAGGTCGTAGTTTAGGCCTGTTCCCAAAGGCATTCGCCATTCGGTGCCGCACTACAAAATTGCAAAAGGGGAAATGTTGCTAAAAATCTAGTTCAACCAGAGAACTATTCCGGCCAGGGAAATGCGAATGCATTGAAAGACCTCTTCTCTCCCTTAACGTTGACTCCTAGGGCACTGTAACTGCCTTTTAATGCCGTGCAGTGCCCTGCTACGCCATGAACTACTACAAACTAGTTCTAGTCACTGTTCCATTATCTTTTACTGTGACTATTATTGCCACTCTTCATTTCAACCCCAACCGGCCCCGTCAGACACCTCCTACCAAGAGCCTGGGTCTGTCCCAGGTTTCTTCCTCGCCCCTGTTGCACTGTTGCTTGCTCTGGAGGGAACCACTACAACTGTTGGGTCCTTGTAAATTATAGCGTGTGGTCTAGACCTACTCTGTCTGTAAAGTGTCTCGAGATAACTCTTGTTATGAATTGATACTATTAATAAAATTGAATTGATAAACCGACCTGTTATCCCAGGAGGGAAGTCAGCTTAAGTAAATTCAGTGGCAGTCAGTCAGGCAGCTCTTTGTTTTACACATGCTTGCAGCCTATGGGGAAAAGGGTTAGAACAGTTCCACACTTAGCATCAGTGTTTTATGGATTCTTTTACTAATTTATGTTCGTACTGAGAACTCTATGGGTTGTTAGCTGGCCTATGTCACACTACCAGCCTTAATTAGAACAGGAAAGCACACATTAGCATACACATATTTGTAGACAATATGGTTGAGTGGGCATAATGATGATTCTAAGGGGCTTCTGAATGTGACAGAAATAGAAAGACAGAGGGTAGAGAGAGAGAGGTGAAGAAGATGAATAAGTGACAGCAATGGCAAATCTGGTTAAAGCAAGAGTGTGAAAGTATTCAGTAACAGATGCAGGTATGTAATCAGCCTAATAATGGAGCAGACAATGCATTCAGTTTCTGATTTTGCTACATTTGAATTAAATGTTTTAAGTTTAGTTTTAAGGAATCCGAGCATTGTAGTCGGCCGAGGTGACTAAATGCAAGACTAAAACGTCTTGCATTCTCACTGAAACCATTTCAGTTTGCGATCAAAGCATCTCCATTGGATGCCAATGCCCAAGTCCAGGGGTCTCATTTATAAAACATATAATGTGCATATGATCCTTATTAAAAGTGTACGTATGCCCAAAAGCCAAAAATGGCAGACGCCAATAAAAATTCAGATTTCTTAAAAATGCAAATCTCTAACCAATGTTCCCTTTATAAATCAGATTACCTGCAAGTGTGCGTACGTGAATCGGCCTCTTATCCCGCCCTGTACACGCCCATTTTCAAACCATAAATAGTCAATGCAAAGCAGCTCGTGAATGCTGATAAGTATATTAATGACCCTGGCAGTTGTTCTTGCGTGACACCGAATCATGACTGGCGGAGAAAAACCAATAAACCTGTCAGACGCCCAAGGAATTGCTGTAAATCGAATTAGAAGTTCGGCCTGTTCTTGCACAGTGTAGGTAAACCTGACTACAGACATTACTGCACTCAGGGACAGCTTATAGCAGACCTACAGGTATATGATAGAATTGAACCTGAACTATATTATATCCAAACAAGTCTTGGTGATAAAGTTGAAGATGATATTTATATAAAACACTTTGCCCAGAGTGGCGAGGACCTGTATTTGGACCGGATGGCCCGGTTTTGGCTCGTTTCCCTCTCTACTGGACCCAGTTCAGTCCATAGATCCAAGAATGCAGCTTTAGGGACTTTAAATCGTTGTATTAGCCAGGCATCGTCATGGTCCCTGAAGTCTCTTTCTCTCCTGATTCTTCCATTCGGGGTCAGTCCTGCTGCAGGGCCATCATGCACCATTATGCACGGGGGCAATTTTGTGTGATTGACACTTGTGATTAACACCTTACCAAAAGCACAGCATCAACTATATCCCTCACCCAGAGATCCAATTTGAAGACAAAAGTCTAACACAAACACACTTTTTTTTTTTTTTTTTCATCCCTCATGCAGGTTTTGTCACCGACAGTATTAAAGTCCGGACCAATAACGGGGACGTTAAGTGGAACGATTGCGCGAGAGCTTAACAGCTGTATTTTCCGACGTTGACATTTGATTATATATGCACAGACATTTAGTTATTTCCACTGTGTTCTGCTGTTATCTAATGCTAGGGTATTTGATGCTATCATACATGGAGTCGGGCCATCTCATCCTCCTGCGCTGCGTAGCGGACAATGTGGCGCTGAGACAGCGCCGATTAAATATTCAGAACGAACTTTGATTTGAGTTGGATTTTACATGGTGCATGGAGCAATTATCACTCAGTACAAGCGCAAATAACACTGCTGGATTTATCTCCACGATAACGTGGATGATATGGAGAGAGAAAAAAAAAATCCCATTCCAGGGGGAACTGTATTTCATGTGCTACAAACAACAGATAAAGAACCAAGCTCTGACTGCATTGCATTTTACTGCATCTACCATAAGGCTGGAGATCTTTCCCACTTTTTCTTTTTTAAAGATTTTCTACTTTGCTGTTTATTTCAAACTACTACTGACAACTCAAGTTTAGATGTACTGTCTGTATTACACCACAGTCCATGGTTATATTTTTCGTTTTATTACATTGGTATTGCTATGTCCACATAGATAGAACTGGAAGGCACGACCCACATCTCTTGGCCCCACTCTCGAGGCAACACATGGTTTATAGATGTTTGCACAAGTCTATTTAAAAGCATATTTAGGCACTTTTATTGGCCTTTTAAATACAACACAATCTGCATCAATCCCGCTATCACCTACCACCTCGTAATGTTTTATCCCTCCATTTCCATCCAAGCTCTATTTTTAACAACTCCCAGATCGAGGCCCATTTGTACACTTGGCAATGGAATATAATTGCTTAACGAAAAGTGCCTTCCAGCTAAATACTACTGTCACTACTTGCTTGCGTTATCCGTATAGCTTTCTTTGTAAGTGTCAATTGAGCGTCCCTTTAGCGTCCCTTGGGGTTTTCCCGGAACTGGGGTATCTCGCACAGGACTGAGGTGAGCAGAATAGGTTCAGTTAGATGTTAGCCACGGTAAAAGGAGTGCCGTGGTGCATTAATACGGTTAAGTTACATGATAATGAGCTAAGATTCCTCTTTTGGCCCCCTGACAAAAGGACAAAAAAAAAAAATCAATCCAGAGGCCATACAGTCAGACTGAAATAACTGTAGATGAGGACTGCAACAATAACATGTTCTCCCAACATCATTGTCTTTTTTAGCATTTTTAGAGGTTGACATAGATTTTAGCAACACAGACAAATGCTTGTTTTTAGAGCTTACCCTGGTGTCCACCCACCATTTGCCGTGATCAATACTTTAGAGAATTGTGAAATCTAGACAGCTCCCTGCCCCCTGTTCTATATCAACGTATGAATGCATCTATTTTAGTGCTTCCCCATATTATTAGCTAATCCACTCCGACGCTTGGCTCTCCTTTTCCCTGGCTTACTGACTACCATAACTTAATAGATCCCTTTGGGAATAGTATGAACTGAACTGTGAGACAAAATGTCAGGCTGCGATTGGCCCTGTGAAGGCCTGCGTAAATGAGAGGAGCATCGGCGCTTGGGTGTATATCCCTGCCTGGTTTGAGATAGTGGGAGGTGGAGAAGGGAGCTGAGACGGGAAGGAAGAACAAGGCAGATTAGAGAGGGAGTGAGAGACAAAGTGCGGGGGGGGGCGAGAAAAAGAGATCGTAAAGGTGGAAGAGATTGTCCCACTATCTCTTTCTGTTTTACTCCGACTGGCTTCTGCCAACATCTGGCGGGCTTCTGTCTAGCTTATATTTTACCTGGCTGAAACAAGGATGCATTTAAATAAAGAACGTTATCTGTAGTGCTCCCAAACTCAGTCCTTTGTTTACACGAGCTGACGAGAATTGATCTTAAAGTGTGATTATTTTTTTTTTTTTTAGATTTTTTTTTTGCTGTTTTCTGCCATAACCCCTGCACCTTCTTGAAAATAACTTTTCATGGAAGTACTGCATCCATTGTTCATTAACCCGTGTGTTTGTGTCTTCCCGTGAAATTGAAATCAACACTTTTGAAGTTTTTTACTTTTTGACGTTTTCAACACTACATAACACTAACTTAATAACTTTAGTTTTACATTTATTTTATGAATATATGGTCAATAAACCTAATTTTAAGGAAATTATACCTAACGTTTGAGTTAGAAAAGCAGGAATTAGACTCAAATTAATGGATGTTGATGGATAAACAGACTGGAAAATGCCAACTTTTACTCAATACTATATCAAAACCACTTCAATTTGCTTTTTCAAATGCTATAAAATTGAATAAAACGCCCCAAAATTAACGAAAGTAGAGATTTGTACTTGCCGAAGAGCGTTGTGTGGAATCAATCATGTTTTTTTTGGGTAATTAAAAAGAACATTGATATAGGAAAACGGGTCAATTTGACCTGAGGACAACATGAGGGTTAAAGGATATACTGTCAAAAATGTTTATACAATTTGATGCACATTTGAAATGAACAGACGTAATGGAAAGAGTGAGTTGTACTTAATGGTGATTTGACAAGAATATCAAATGTAGCCTAGGACTAAACAGACTGATAAAGTGGCAATGTTTTTTTAAATTATGGGCGGTAAATGTCACCTTTTTTCTTATATAATTACTGTGATTGAACAAATGTCATATATTGACAATAGGGCTGTTGGAACAAATTCCGAAATTTGAATATAATTAGAATCAGTACTTTTCTAAAGCTAAAATTGCTAATGGGATATTGCTTTTTAATTATTTTTTTAATTGTCTTTGAAAATCTGACGTTACACCCTGAATAGTTAGACGATATGTCTGAAAAACAGACAAGAATTACTTCTTTTCTGCCTCTGTCCTCGTCACGGGGCTAACCCGCTGTAGGCCAAAAGGCGATAACTGACAAACTTACACGGTTCATCTGTAAAGATATGAGACCGGATGTACAAATTTCATTCATGAGCTAGAGCCAAGGTACATTACAATTGAGAAATTAAAGTAATTCATTAGAACTGTTAAACTTTTTTTTTTAGATCAGCTGTTTCCAAATGTTTGCGTTGTATTGTTAGTCCCTCTAGTGGACAGAATGTGAACAACCACATGCTGATAGTGGCATTGGCGATCCATAAGCCTGTGTAATGCCATAAATATTAATAGGATGCATTTATTGGAAAAGGTATTCGGAAAGGTGGGAAAACGCAAGCACGGGCGGAGACTGGAAACCGACGGGGAGGCCCGGACGGACCACGAGGGGAGGCCGGGAGCTGGAGCCGAGGAGGAGATGCAGACACTGGGAGCTGAGTAGGAGGCTGGATGTAGCGGGGCGCCGGAGGAGGAGGACCGGGAGGAAAGCCAGCTGACCGGAGGCAGGAGCGGGGGTGGGGATGACACTGCGAAGGAAGCAGACAAAGAGGTAAGTACATGAAAGAACACAGGGGACGAAAAGTTCCGGAAAGTTTGCTTTAGCAAATTTCACCAGTGTGAATGTAGCAATGATCAAGCGATGAGTGGATGGCGAGCCGGGGTAGATGTACTGGTGGTGATGGTTGATGACAGGCAGGTGTGAGCAGCGGGAGCGGTTGATTGTTGATGATTGTCAGGTGTGTGTTGTCAGCTGGCTTTGGCAGGAGAAAGGGAGAAACCAAACAGCAGAAAACACAGGGCAGGACAACAGAAAAGTCAGGAAAAAGGTAAACAGACTACTAACGGCCAGCTGGACCCCAACCATAACATGAATAGTATTATAGAGGAAGATTGACAGCCCTAATTAACAGTGATGTTTTCTCAGTTGCGTAAACAGTTTACACACCACGAGTTAAATGATGAGCATTAGTTGAGCAATTACTCCCTTGAATTTGTAAATCCTATCACTACAATTACAAATTTTATTTAGTTCTTTAACCCTTATGTTGTCCTAAGGTCAAATT
This sequence comes from Percina caprodes, assembly GCA_013375575.1. NCBI lineage: Eukaryota > Metazoa > Chordata > Actinopteri > Perciformes > Percidae > Percina > Percina caprodes. The sequence goes on along the minus strand of JABXJD010000214.1, from coordinate 939,149 downwards.
TGTCCTTTTAACCAAATATTCAGAAAAATAATGCAGATTGTTCCACACAACGCTCCTCACAAGTAAAATAAATGATCAGCCCACTGCTTTCTTTAAATTTGGATGTTTTCAATTTCATAGCATTCAAAAAACTTTTTATCAAAGACCATTGAACAAAGTGACTAAAATGTCCAAAAAAACTTCAAAAACGTGGGGAGAAAACCTCACAAAAATGTCAAAAGATACAGAAAAAAATTGACAAACGTCGGGTGTTGGCACAAAGGTTTTGAAAAAAAAAAGACCAAAACACTGTTTTTGACCCAGAAAAACAAAGTTGCACAGTTGACGGGAAGACAACACAAGGGTTAAAAAAACATTCAGGAAAAAAAAGTCTTTTAAAACAATACAGACTACATGCTCCAACCAAAAAAAGTGACATCTTTTTTGAACATCCTGTCCAAAACTACCACATCTGCTACTAAACTCATAGACCAAGGGTTTACCCTTAGGATTGAGTCCTCCCTGTCCTGTATAAAACCAACAACCTTTTTCAACATGAATCACGTCACATAAAGGAAGTAATGACCGTATGGGACGTTTGTACACAAGTAGGGACGGGTGTTTCAGTCTTCTCCTGGTCAGAGTGACAAGTGGCAAAAGAGCAGCTCACATGGCCTTTTAACTTACGTCGTAGGCCTACGTAGGGTATGGTAACCTTCCACTGGTCACATCAAGATCACCTGGAAAGGGGACAGGAAGGAAATCTTACTCAATGCCAGAAGCTTTTCATCTAGCACTTTTTCGATGTTCAGGAAGATGGCAAAATCAATTAGCACCTTACAGTAGGACCAACTCCCCTAGTGAAAAGACAGATTGATAGATATATTTTGATCCCAATAAAATGGGAAATTTAGTGCAGCAGCAAAATCAGTCACACAGCACAGAATATAAATGAAATGCTAGAATACAATATGCATACATACAATATACATGAAATAAAATAGGATAAAATACAAGAACAAATATTTGACAAGTTGAGAATACAAAAATGTGCAACTGCTTAAATAGTATGATAAAATGTAAATAGACCAATTGTGCAGGTTGCACTTAGTGCAGTATTGTGGTGTCTCAGTGTTATCTGCACCCACTGACGACGTGTTAAAGAGTTTTATTGCCTGTGGTAGGAATGATTTCCTGTAGCTGTCATCGAAGCTGTCGGAGCCTCTTAGAGAAGCTGCTCCTTTGTTGGACCAGTGTGTGTGTGTGTGTGGGGGATGGAGAGGGTGGTCGGGGTTATCCATGATAGATAAGTTTGTTCAGTGACCTCCTCCCCACCACAGCTTCTCCTGTTCTAAATCTCTATCACTACCAAAGCTTTTAACCATACAGCTGAAACGTCTGACGGCTCAATCAAGATTTTTGCTTTATAGCTCAGCTTCCTCTTTCCCACTATAGTCTGATACAGGGCCTGCCGTGATGCAGGGGTTGCCCCTAAGCTTACAAGCCCTTTTGCCGTTACTTGCGTTTAAGAACCTAAGACATCCAAACTCATCCACTTTGAGATGCTCGCTTTTGATCTGGATTGGGAAATCGAGCCCTGATTTACATCTTGATAGCATCGCTCACTGCTGCTCTAGTGCACATGAGGTCAAAGTCCATTGAAAGTCAAAAGGAGTGCCAATCCAAAGTGCGCTGTTCTTAAACTGCATGCAACAATGAAAAGGGGTGGCAACCGTGACCGCTCGACAGGGTCTAGAGCCTGCAGTAGAATCATGGAGATGGACTGAAAACCCTCCTGTTTAACGGGCATGTCTGTTGGGTTTAGGAGATGCTCAAAGTCCACCTTCCACCGTTTAAACGGTTTCACCATTGATGACACCAATTGCCAGCTCTTACTGAAAAGCCCGGGTGTGAGGTGTCCCCTCCCTAAGCCTTACAAACGCTTCTTCAGAACCTCTTTGAGGTTACCCAAGAGCCTTCATCCGCACTCTTTCCAAGTCACACCACACACAAATGAATACTAAAAGGTCTATACCATCACAATCCCAAATCACTAACTTACATTACGCATTTTTCACAATAGACATTTTTGACTTTTCATCGTGACAAATAAAAATATGTTGAATTGAACTGTGACAGTGTGCCAGAATCCATAATACTAGGATCGTGAAACTGAAGCAGCTACATGGAAATCGGCCTTGTATTATTGTTTCCCTATGTTTTTCCTTCCATGACCTATCAAAAACAAGGCAAACAATTATTTTTTTTTTTTTATGAATTAATCTTCAGGTTCTTGTCCAAATTGTTGGATTAGTCATTGGGTCCAAATGCCAGACAGTAAAAAATGGTCATCAGAATTTTCTAAAACCTAAAGAGACCACTTTAAAAGTTTATTTTGATTCAACCAAAAGTGAAACACCCAAAGATTCTCAGTATATTTTAATATTTGGTACAGTAGCCTTTGCTTGCAATTCCAGAGGTCAAACGTTTCCTGTAGTTTTTCACCAGGTTTGCACACACTGCAGAAGGGATTTTGGCCCACTCCTCCACACAGATCTTCTCTAGATCAGTCAGGTTTCTGGGCTGTCGCTGAGAAACACGGAGTTTGAGCTCCCTCCAAAGATTCTCTATTGGGTTTAGGTCTGGAGACTGGCTAGGCCACGCCAGAACCTTGATATGCTTCTTACAGAGCCCCTCCTTGGTTCTTCTGGCTGTGTGCTTCGGGTCATTGTCATGTTGGAAGACCCAGCCTCGACCCATCTTCAATGCTCTAACTGAGGGAAGGAGGTTCTTCCCCAAAATCTCCCAATACATGGCCCCGGTCATCCTCTCCTTAATACAGTGCAGTCGCCCTGTCCCATGTGCAGAAAAACACCCCCAAAGCATGATGCTACCACCCCCATGCTTCTCAGTAGGGATGGTGTTCTTGGGATGGTATTCATCATTCTTCTTCCTCCAAACACGGGTTAGTGGAATTATGACCAAAAAGTTTTATTTTGGTCTCATCTGACCACATGACTTTCTCCCATGACTCCTCTGGATCATCCAAATGGTCATTGGCAAACTTAAGACGGGCCTTGACATGTGGTGGTTTAAGCAAGGGAACCTTCCGGGCCATGCATGATTTCAAACCATGACGTCTTAGTGTATTACCTCCCTTGTAGTTCTGTGCTGATTTCTCACCTTTCTTAGGATCATTGAGACCCCACGAGGTGAGACCTTGCATGGAGCCCCAGTCCGAGGGAGATTGACAGTCGTGTTTAGCTTCTTCCATTTTGTAATGATTGCTCCAACAGTGGACCTTTTTTCACCGAGCTGCTTGGCAATTTCCCTGTAGCCCTTTCCAGCCTTGTGGAATTGTACAGTTTTGTCTCTAGTGTTTTGGACAACTCTTTGGTCTTGGCCATGTTAGTAGTTGGATTCTTACTGATTGTATGGGGTGGACAGGTGTCTTTATGCAGCTAACGACCTCAAACAGGTGCATCTAATATAGGATAATAAATGGAGTGGAGGTGGACATTTTGAAGACTATAAAGAATTCTAGCTGATAGACAGGTGTTCAAATACTTATTTGCAGCTGTATCATACAAATAAATAGTTAAAAAAAAAATCATATTGTGATTTGTTTTTTTTTTTTTTAAGATTCTCTCACAGTGGACATGCACCGATGACGACAATTTCAGACCCCTCCATGATTTCTAAGTGGCAGGGTATTCAAATACTTATTTTACTCACTGTATATAACAGAGACAAGTAGCAAATTATCACATTCGAGAAGCTGCAATCAGAGTTTCTCAAGAGCTGCAATCACTGATTTTTCATGAAAAGATGCCTGATTCATTGATACCAAATGATTGGCAATTAATTTGGTCCTCTAATCAATTTTTAGCTCTGATTGTTTGCTAAAGCCTGTGCATTAAACCGAAGTATCGCCACACATTCAGTATCCTATTGCACGACTGCTCAAAATCAACACGTTAATACATAGAAACTATTTAGTTTTTTTCACTATTTTTTTCTAAATATTCTTAATATTTGAAGTAAATCAGTAGGAATTCTCAAATGCAGGAATATGTTCCCCTCGTCTGTTCTACTTTTAAGATGGCTCAACCTTAAACTTTTCATTATTTGCTTTAGAAAAGGTCTGAAAGTGCCTTGCGGCTGCAGTTGACTTGGCAACAAAATGGTCCTTATCTGCGACTCCACTCAGTAAGTGGGTCTCAGCTCTGGAGGTGAAAGACAGAGAGCCATGGATCTCTCAGACTGCTGTGCTAATTAAAGGTATCAGTCATACGAGATGCATGTCAGTTTATAAGGCAAAGACGCAGGAAGGGGCCTCATTTGTCACTGCCCAGATATATATCCAATAAGAATTCAATTGCTTGGCATAAATGCATAGTTTGATGTATGGCGTGTGTGTGTGTCTGAGGGGGGAGGAGAGCAGTCTCTGAAAGAGAGCGAAGAACAGCAGAGTGGTGAAACATGGCAGTATCTCCTCAGCCATCTCTCTCTCCTACACACACACACACACACACACACTCTCACACTCACACACCAGATACTTAAACCAACCTATGTTACTGCGTACGTGAGTTGTACCTTAAAAGATTTGGTTACCTTAGCAGGCAAATAATATACTCTGGTTTTCTGTCCAAGGTAACAAGAAGTATGGACAACACAAGAAAGCAAACACAATTTATTTATTTTTATTTTTTAAAAGATGCAATTTTCTCTAGTTGAGCAGTGAATATTATGCAGTAATGTGGCATGAATCATTTTACCTTCTGTGCCACTGCGATGAAGTTCCCGACAGCTTAGGTAGACAGCTGTTAGTTTGTGTTTCTAGGAGCATCACTTGGGTATCTGCTTAATGGCCATCTGACGAGGTGATGACAGTTTGGACTGTGTGGGTTGTGTTGCTTGGTGTGTGTTCCTCACCATGTCGCAGTCAAAGTTTTAGGTGGTAGTTTAAGATAAATTAGCCAGTCCAATATATTATCTGGTATTTTGCTCATTGTAGACCAACTAGATCTGAGCCGAGAGGCAAAGACTATATTTCTTCCTTGGTTAGTGGGCCGTGCACGAGACAGCGATTGAGTAAAATGGATTTTTCCTGCTAAAGATTTCCCACCGTGGTCAGAAAAACATAGGCCCTATGACTCTAGAGTGGCTACTCGCTCCAAAGCTAATCACTGTCACTTTCTCACTTCTCCCTCTCTCTAACACACACACACACGTATAAACATCAGGCCACTTATGTTATTTGCACTACAAAGAGTGTATATATTTATTTTAGCTATAGTGCTACACAAGCATCATTTAATGTTGCCCAGTTGTGGCCTGTTGAGGAGCAATAAATATCAAAAGTTCCCAATCATCTACTGTATGTAATTTGTATCGATCCACTAGACATAATATCTACACACATGGTATCTGATTGGAGGCTAGTCTCACTTGTCCCTTAGCAACATTAAAATAGTTTAGATTTGTGTACAGTTTCTGTTAATAATGTATTGTATTACGTGTCCATTTCATTATAAAATTCAGATTTATCATTAATCATTGAGCATGCACATGTATTTTATGTTCCGTTAAAGAGGGGGGGAGGTGGGGTCACATTTGAGCATTTAAAAATGTACTTGAAAGTAATGCATTAGTTACATTCTGAAGTAACTAGTTACTTTTATCTAATGTAGTTACTTTTTGGAAGAAGTAACTATTTTTTTAAAAGTAACTTGCCCAACACTGTTAAAATTTTTTGACAACGCTGCCTTTAATTTAGACAACAGACTACTCAGAAAGGTCTGTATGCACACTAAAACAGTTACTTTTTGAGGATGCTGTTTTCCCACAATGCAATCCACGAAGGTAATAGAGGAGCACTTGGTTGACTTTCTTGGATACAAAGTGTAAAGCCCAGTATACTAAAGGGCCTTTCACACCAAAGGTGCCAATGGCATTGCGGCACTCTGACACCAAATGTTTCCGATGGCTAGTGCCAAAGGGACCAAACCAACCCGGTTGAACTTTGGACACAGCGCGCTGTAGATGTGCAAGCACAGCGCAAACCCGTTTTACAATTCCCACTGCATGAAATAGAAGAGTTTACCTCTGCCCATAGCTTAATCCCGACAAAACGCCACAGTTTTAGGCCGTATGCACGATTTTGTTGGCTAACCTTGTTAAAACACAGCAACGAGGAGAGGAAGCAGTGCGTTTATTCTGCTACTCTACAGTATGTAAAGAAAAAGTAAAGAGTTGGAGTTAGATGTTTTTGCGGAGGCGGTTAACCTCCATACTGTAGCATGTGATACGTTGCTTTGTCAAGGAATGTGTTGGGGAAGTTAAGAAAGTGTCTTAAAAGTGGCCCAAGGACAGAACTATCTCTTGCATGATTGGGTGTCATCATTATCACTGGGAGACAAGTAAAATGAATCTCAGACACATTGTCAGACTAATTTGACTCCAACTTCTTACAGCAGAATGGCAATTTCAGATTCCGTTCTACAGCTGGCAGATTGGCACCTCAAATTGGTTCTCCCCTTCCCTTTGCTGCCCTCACAACTTGGTCTCCTCCTCTCATCCATTTGTCTTTTGTAGCACCAGTGCCTAACTTCGTATTGCTAATGTGCACAAAAGCTAACGACCGTCAGCTCCCTTGTTCTACACGCCACTCTGGATGAAGAGATGGCCTTTTTCTTGGATTTTTCTCTGTTTCTTCTTTTTTTTTGTTTTCATTTAGTTTAGACAGCTCTAGACACAAAGTGAGGAGATAGGTCTGGCCATTTTATGACTAGTCAGAATCGCTTGATGGCCCCAGGGGTAAACTTGCATTCCTTTTTTTCTCTCAGCTTGTGGATTTTGTCTGCAATCTGTGCCAAACTAGGCAGCACAAAACATCAGAATGCAGCCAGACAAAGCAGATGTACCACACCGAGACATACACAGATAGCAATACTGCACCACCACTAGTGCAAGGTAGACAATATATCTCTCTACAAAGGTACTGTAAGTTCTGTGGTGTGGCTTTGGTAAGTAGGAGTTCAGCTTGTGGCTATTTTTAACAGCAGCTCCCTGGAAGCCTGCAGACTCTCTCTACCTTTTTAGCTTTTAGAGAATCTAGCCGACACTCGAATACACGCCTGCATCTTAGTGCTTGAACGATTGGTTAAATACTCAATTATGTAATCAACAAAAATCAATCAACTGTACATATTACATAGTACTTATTAATTATTTTAATAAGTTTACACACTATTGTCGATTTGGGTCACAGTGTCTTTCCAAAAGACACTTTAACAAAGGTAAAGTATAATAGATGTAGTCTGGCAGACTTTTCTTACAAACATATTTCAATTCCTTTTACATGATTGTAGAAAGTAGAGAGGTAAAATTTACCCATTTTCCTATGTCAATGTTTTTTAACATTTTTAGCTTTTTAACTACCCAAAATAACATGATTGATTCCACACAATGCTCTTTGGCAAGTACAAATCCCTACTTTCATTAATTTTGTGGGTGTCTTATTAAATTTTATAGCATTTGAAAAAACAATTGAAGTGCTTTTAAAGTAGTATTGAGTAAAAGTTGACATATTCCAGTCTGTGATTATCCATCAACATACTTTCCTTTAATGTGAATCTAAATAATTCCTAATTTTTGCTTTTCTAACTCAAACATTAGGTATAATTTCCTATAAATGAGGTTTATTGACCATAAATTCCCAAAATAACTGTAAAACTAAAGTTAATAAGTTAGTGTTACGTAGTGTTGAAAACGTCCAAAAAGTGACAAAGACTGAAAAAGTCAACGTTTTTTTAATCGATAAAAAGCATCAACAAAAGTGATTTTCAATTTTGACGGGAAGACAACACAAGGGTCAACCCCCAGCCTAGCGGAGGCCGCTAAAAATTTTGACTTTCGTGACCGTTTTCTTGCAGCGCTTATAAGTTTTTCAGCAATGCATGCTATAGTGTTATAGCAACGGTAAGATATTTTCCCTGAGCTTGTAATGTGCATCGCATGTTTCTGCCTCATGCAAACCACACGGCCCAAAGGTGGGAGAAGAGGTACAACTCAGTGGCAGCTGCATGAGATGAGTAGTACATGGTGAAGTATTGTCAATTTGGTGAAAAATGCAACAAAAATTCCTGCACATTTGTCTTCAACCAACAGCTACATTTTATTCAGTGCATTTGGTGTTTCTGGCCTTCACCTGTGACTCTGTTCTGAAAACACACTGAGGGAGAAGGGTCCCTACTGTGAATATGTTGAAGGTTTTGTGATGTGAAGACATTTAAGACACGAAATACTGTAAAAACAAAACGGTTTGTAAAGATATCTGTTGGGGATTTTGGAGGTATTGATGCTGCGTGATAAATGTACGGTGCTCATCAAATCCCAGCTTGTTTGGCCTTTCTGATTCCAGCTGTCTTTGGACGTGAAATTGGATTAGGTTTATTGTTGCAACGTGACCTCTTTTACCGGCTCCCTTTGACCTTAAGCTCCCAACAGTTAGCATTGTGCAGCGTGCACCCCCCATAAATCTGTTGGCCTGGCATTGCATGGTTCATACAGTGGTTTCGGGAAAATGGTCGTGCACAGAATGTAATAATTTATTGTTTGTGCAAACATGCATTTTGTGTAGTTTATGATCACATTGGAGGCTGTAGTTTGTGGTGCTGTTAAATCGTATTGGGTTACACTGTGAAGAAGTGTTATAATATTTTGTCCATCCCATTGTATCAATACGGGTAGACTAAACATAAAATATACACGTTGCCTTTCTTAATACAAGGTGAGCATATTTGTACGGAATCGTGCTGTCAACCTCTAAGAATGTGTACTTGTGCTCTTCTGTGCAGAGACATGGCTAATGTTCTCTGAGTCCAACCCACTCCAGTAAAATAAAAGAAACTAAATATATTTTAGCTCCTGTGTGAAGTAAGCAGTTACTCACAGTTAATTCTAAGTGATTATCCTAGTTGCATGACAGTGCATTACGTGTGGACATTGCTTAAAGTTGCAGAAATCTCTAAATTATCTAATTTTGCATTTTTCCACGACATGCATACATACTTACATTAAAGCGGGGGTAATATAGGATACAGGTTCAATATAATGCAGTACAACAGAATAGCAAAACTAGCTTTTGTATTGTTATTACATCTTGTGGTGAAGTGGATGTGTGAGAGCGGCCGGGACGGTGGTGGTGAGTGATTGAGTCCTTGGTCGTGGCTCATGTGTGAGCAGCACATAACCAAACCTGGCTCTCTGAACTTCAATCAACAGCAATCAGAGGGTTTTATGTGCTCTTGAGAGCTGTGAGCCCAGAACCCGAACTGATTTCTGTCCAGAAAGGCAACATCTGTGCTACATTTTCTTCAGAGATAAATTGTCAGTAGCAGCGGGTCTCGAAAAGTGACCAGATCTGGTGAGTCATCAAGTTTTTTTTAGCAGAAAGCCTGCCTTAAAAAAAAAAAAAAACCTAAGTGAACCCTCCAATTTCAAGTAATTCAGAAACAAATTCAAAATTCAGCAATATTCACCCTTCAAACAAAATGAATCTCATTTGTTCTTTACTGAATCAGGTTTGACTCAACAAAGCCCAGTACAACAGGCTAGTAGACGTGTCACGCTTGCTCTTCTTTCTGTGGTTTGGGCTGGAATTATCAAAACGAGGCCTCACAGCCCCAGCTGGGTAAGCTTGTGAATTATTAAGTCTACAGGCATGCCATTTGTTCTCTTATAGTCTGTAGTAATAGTCTGTCTCACACAAACACACACAGAGATCTCATTTTCCACTCATTTTGGAATGTCAAAACCTGGAAATCTAATTCCTTCAGTGTAATTTACTTGGATTTGACTTATTTATGTTGTTGCTGTTTGGAGCATCTTTGTTGTGCACGTGGCTCATGTTGACGATGGAAATGCATGGCCATTGCATAACGGAATTGTACACTACTTTAGGTTGGGTTTTGAAATGAATCTGTGTGTGTGTGTGTGTGTGTGTGTGTGTGCGCAGCATCACGCTCCGTTCTCCTTGGTTTGTTTTAGAGTGTCTCCTAACTAACTCGGGTGAGGGAGGATTGAAAAAGTGCTAATTATATTTAATAACCAGGGCTTCCCTGGGAAACACAATTTGTTTGGATTCCTCTTCCTGTTTTCCCAGGAAACATGTCTTCCTTTGTTCTCTATTACCTTGAGATGTTGGATTTCCAATTCTTGTATGTGCATCGGGTCTAAATGAGCACACGTTAGGATGTCTTTGCATAACTTAGATATTTCTGTTACTTTCCCTTGAGGGCTATTTCACAAAACCCAGATAGTGGATTAAGCCTGAATTTCCCAGTCATCCTCAATGACTTGAGCCTTGACTCGTACCTAAGTTACCATGGAGATTTATTCTGTGCAGCTAGTCCGTCCCTTGACCAGGCTGAACGCCAGGAGTTATTCATCCCGGATATCACATGTACATATTGCTGTTCAGTTTTGGTAAATATTGTTTGGAAGTTGTTGATATATTTTTACCTGAAGTCAGTGATGAAGGGCTGTATATGAAGTGCTATACTACACGTGTGTTCCTATAGTGGTTCTAACAATGGCTGACTGGTCAGAGACCAAAAGACCTATTTAGATTATTTATTTCTATATTCTTTGAACAATGAAGGAGATGTACACTACTCTTCCATGTGCTTTTTTTTAATATATATATATATATACCATTCTTAGCACACAATGTGTGTTCTCTCCAGTAAACTGGGACTGTAATTTGGAGGATTGTACATTTATAAAACCTATCCTAATTCTACAATCCTCCCAAATTAGTCTTAGTCCACTGGACCAGGAACTATATAGTGTAGGCTACTGTACATTCATGGAACAACAGGGAGAGGACACCTCATTAGTGTCTGACGTTATATTTTGCTGGGGGGGAATAGCCGATGAATACGTACAGAGTGCATTGAGTTTATCACTTAATTATCTTCATAGTTTCTTGATTTTGGAGTCCAATCATTCAGCGTCTTTCTTTTCTATGTCCATGAGGAAGCAAAGCATATTTGGGAAGAAGCAAACTCTCGAACGGACTGAATGATGTACAGTATATGAATATGAATGCTGTACAGTATATGAATGAAAATATACATTTGCGAAGCACTTTCTCAACTGAAACCATTCTGCTCACTTTTAATCCAAAATATACAGTACATTTGTTAACGTGTGCAAATGATTAGTAGCCTAACTCTTTGAATGTTATAATAGTGGTGGTTACAGTTACTGACAGTATTGACATAACTGTGACATGACACTGTCATGAGCGTGTCATAAACCTTATAAACAAGTCATTAACGTTTATGACTTCTGTCATTAAGTGTCATTCGGTTTTTTTGTTAAGACAAGTTGACATTGTTAGGATTGTCCTGATTATGACGACTTGACATTAATCACAGTGACATTACCAGATTTGTCTTGGTCGTGACAAGTTGACATTAAATTAATTCCGGATGTCTTTGTGATGACAACTTGACCTTAACCAGGATGTCATGGTTAGAGAGCAATTCTAGCACTTGGTCAGATAGATGTGTGACAGGATGTGTCACAAAGCTGTCATGACACTATTATGACAGTGTCATACATATCTACATCTTCTGGTAATGTCATCTGGAAACTGCCATCGTTCCCAAATCAATTGATCCGTCTTAAATGGCAATCAACCAACTATTAGAATAATTACTCCAGGGTTTTTTTCTTTAATATCAACGATGTTTGTATATGAAGTATATTTTGTGTAATGGTCCGCTTTGGAAAACACAAAATAGCAATTTCCCTTCTTTACCACAAACTCATGAATTATGCATTTAAGTAAGTATGCATCCAGCCCGCAGAGCCCCATTACAGGTTTTTTTAGTGCCTTCAAGGGAAACAGTATATTCAGTAATGATGTGGTCTGTGCCTGACCTTTTTAATTTTAGTGTGGAGTCAAAGAAGAGGCTAGACGTGCTGTTATGCCTATTGCTGTCAAACGATTCAAATATTTAATTGCATTAAAGTCATAGTTAACTCTCAATTAATCGCGTAATTTTTTAATCTATTCTAAATGTCCTTTGATTTCCTTTTGTCCCATTATTTTGTGCTCATTATCAACAGGGGAGCGTGGATTGGCTTGCTTTCTGCAAATGTTCTCAGCATCAGCTGTGTGCTTGGCCATCAAGTGGTATTCCAGACTGGACGTGCTGCTGATAGCTCATTAACGACCAAATCCCCAGATCACTTTGGTCTCGTCAGTGGAACATTTGGCAACTTTGGAAAAGTAAACTTTCCATTCAGAATCTTATCGGCGTCCATTTCGGTGTCTCACGTTCACCATCCACTCAAAACGTAACGTTACTACTCTTTGGTCGGCTCGCAAGCCCAGACAAGTGTGTGCGGTGCGCCTGTTTTGTTTCCGGTCTAGCTAGATCCGGTGTGTTACTAGTTAACTACAAAGTTTGCTAGGCCACAAAGAACGTTAATCTTGCGCTAAAAAAAATTTAAGCACATATAGGTAGCCATGTACATACTTATTTTATGCTTTTTTTAATAATTACTACTTATATACAGTATAGTGTGTGTGTGTGTGTGTCTGTGTGTATTTTAACCTCATTTTTTTTCCTATACACAAATCACAATTGCACTAAAAATAAAAAAATAAAATAAAAATTGACGCAGTTAAAATAGGTTTGCGTTAATAACGCGTTTAACTGACAGCACTAGTTCTGCCCTGTTCATATGATACAGTAGCAGTTGACTCGGAAGCCCTCTGACCTAGCTCTTGGGAACCCCCCCCATGCTAGGGTTAAACACGGCTCGGTCACTACTTGACTTTGGTGAGTAGGCGCCCTTTAGGGATAGGAATTGAATTTAGTATTATTGATTTTATTGATGATAGTTAGCTCCCTCCCCTATTCAGGGGGTACATTTAAACATGATGTCCTCAGTTGTTTTAGCAGTAATGAAAGTTGCACACTGTGAAAACCGACGTAATCAGATTATTAAAAAAAAACTGTTCTAAACCTGCATGGCTTGTTTTGTTTTCCAGTGTAATTGTGCGTTATGAGTTTCTCACAGTGTATTTTTCATCCAGCCAGTTGAACTATAATAAATATCCATTGTATTTACTTTAAGAAGATTTCTCATCAACTGCAAAAAAATGTTTCACAAAGAGGTTAACATGAGTCAGACTGTACAACAAAGATAGAAATCATATCACATCCATACAGGGATAGTAGTATACAGCTGTGGAAACAATATAAAAAATATGATACACTGGTGTCGGATCAGTTCTCGGTATCAGCCGATACACAAGTTATATAGGTATCTGTATCGGGGAGCAAAAAAATTGTATCGGATTAGGGCTGGACGATATAGGGAAAATCAAATATCACAATATTCTTGACAAAATACCTCAATGTCCATATTGCGACGCTATTGTATGGTTGACTATTGGTGCTTAAACTAAAGATCTAATGACTTAGGGGGTAAAGGTAAACAATAGAACAGCTAGAACAGTCGGGTAAGTTCAAAAAATGACATCACTTTACTGTAATGCAGCATGTAACACCAGGTAAAGACAACACTTACCATATTACGATAATTACCGAAATCTAAGACGATATCCAGTCTCATATCGCGATATCGATACATCGATATATTGCCCAGCCCTATATCGGACCATCTCCATATCCAACTTCTTCTGGTCATTGTGTGTGTAAAGCGTCGCCTTATGTCTGTCCATTTAGAACACCCGGCTTTACTGAAATAAAGCTAGGATGTATTCCTGGAAGTCAAACAATAATTTCACTGATAGTGAGGAGTTGGTGAAGCGTTTTGAAACGTTACACATCCTGAAAGAGGATATGGCCCTCAAATAGTCTGGTTACCTTGCAAAATGGTTTCCACTACGGTGTGCCACTCACCCGTGAAAACGCCCTCTTCCCTCCATGTATCAATACACCCGCTGTTGACAGGTGAAATGAGTTGTGGTAGCTGCACCTTGTCAAGTCCGCCGTGATAACTGGGACATCTGACTTAAATTCAAACAGTTGGCAGGAGATGGCTCTTTTTCCTGGATGAATGATTTTTTTTTTTCCTTTCTATAGTCACTATGCATCCCGTCAAAAGGCCTATCATGTGTAGGAGCATTTTGGGTAAAACTGACAATTGTTTGCCTCAAGGGAGCATGCAGAAGAGGAGCAGTGCTAGTGTGGAAAAAGATGAGAGTGCCAGTAATTATGCATGTTTTTCTGTTTCCGTTCACGTTGGAAAAGAAAAGCTATGAGATATCCGCCAAAGAGGGCATAACGAGTGAGCTGCATCCCATTTTAAAATCAGCTTAATGTAGCGTTTCAAAGCAAAAAATTACATTTTTCACCAGCTAGATTTTAATATATTTGTATGATTTTAGATGGTTTATTTATATGCTGTGTCTGAAATATAAGATCTATAATGGTCGTAGAATTATTTAAGGGATGAATGTTACCCACATACTGAATTGTTGAAAATTTATTAGGAAAAACCCCTTTGAGATATCTCGTTTTTGAGGCCACACAGTAACAATAATTATACTTAATGATCACGGTGCTCCTGAGATAGAGAACTTTTTTCTTCTAAGTCACACTCTTGAATCAAGTTTTACGACAGCATTAGAAAAGGCAGCTTTAACAACACTAGTGTTGATTTTCTCATCAAGGTGAAATGCTCTGTGCTGCGTGAGTCAACACCAAGTTTGCAAAGAACAAACTGCAGCGCGGCTGGGTGAAGTTGTCAGTTGTCCTAATCCTGCCAAAACAAGCTGTAATCCAATAATCAAACAGAGATCAACATGTCAACAACGAGCCTGTCCGACACCGACCAATAGTTTAACATCGAAATTGACCGATGCTGCCCTCGGGTTGTCGCGATCGTTTGGTGAAAGTGGGAGTGGGGGGCCAGAAAAACAAGCAGCTGTTTGAGGACTAATGTAACCTAAAACAATGCCGCGTAAGCACTGTTAGAAAGCGTATTAGCAGCTATGAAAGAACACAAATTCATTGCAGGGAGATTCCATTTGCCTACTTTCCACAAACTAGACCATACAGTAAGCGTTTATTCTGACTGTACCGTACTCCTATAGCTGTTCCAGATGACCTAAAAAAACCTCAGTAATAAAATTCATGGCTGCCATTATACCAAAATGTTCTTGCGTGAGCAGACACTTCTAAACAGACACTCTCCCTCCTCTTGTGATGGTGTGTGTGTGTGTGTGTGATATCGATTTAACCACCATGCAGCAGGTGCAGCACACACAGTATAGTCCCCCATTCTCATAAACAGATATCTTGGCCCAGCAGTGTTTTCAGAAGCATGCTATTTCTGTCCCATCGGGCTGAAGAGGTAGCCAGACAGTCCAGGACCAAATAATCACTTTCAGTGTGCAGCGAAACCGGCCCCTTTTCCGATGTCACCGATCCAAAGATGTGTGGGAGAGCTCGGGGTCATTATATCCCACTGGAAAGTTAATCTCGCACCAATTAGTTCCAGCCCAGGAGGTACCACTGGGCGCTGTGCTATGAAATGTTGGTATCCTTCGGGAACCCTCCTCCCACCACCCTCTCCTACCTTCTTTCCACAGATCGACATGTACACGATGAAGCGCGGGCCTTGCTTTAACACAGCCACGCACACACGCACGCTCTCCCTCTAAGGTTTTCTGTATTGATCCAGCCATCATTCTATTTTAGCTCTGCAATTACGTCTGGTGATATTACTGGGGGTGTTACATGACTCTTCTAATTGGTGTGTCGATACAATGCCAGAGTTTTTGCTGCTTTATGATTTGAGCCACCAGTTAAGTGCATCTGATATACAGTAGGTTTTTAATTTTTCAAATAATACATCTCTTCTCGATCCTTTTAGGGAAAGTATGTTATCATCCTTTTTAAGTGGCCCGCATACGTCGCTTGTTGAGATCCATAAATACATTCCCTGACATCATAATCTCTCCAGTACTCCAGATCCTTTTTTTTTTTACTATTTTGATTTTTGTGAGTAGACCATGTATAACAAACAAAGATTGACATATTGAACAACAATTGCATCATCTATGGCAGTTGTAGTATTTGATAGCAAAAAAGGAATAGTGAAAAAAAGAAAAAAAACACTCATGATACTATAACTTTAAATTATTATTAAATTAACAAATTTATAGAAAATAAGTTATATAATAAATTTAAATATTTAAAATAACTAAGGGGGATTTGTCTCTAGGGTATCAGCTGGGGGCAGGTTAAGTAACAGTGATTGCCGGGTGGGAGTGATCCCAGTGGCGTTGATAGAAGAGAAGTAGGAAATGAACGGGTTCCAAATTGTCTTTAATTTCTAATGCTTCCCATCTCTCATCTTATATTTTCAAGATGGATGCAACTCATTAAGTCACACATCCAGTTTATATGAGTAGGTGGTTTGCTTGTCTTCCAATTAAGGAGAATCATTTGCTATTAAAGTACAGAAGGCGAGCGCACCGTTATGGAGGTCTGACAAATTTGCAGTTTTTGGGGAAAAGACCAAAAAGTGCAACAAGTGGGCAAGGGTTAATTACAGAGCTCAGTGCAACTGACATAATTAAAAATAAATTTCCAGAAGCCAGTCAAATTTGGGAGAAGCGAGAACATGTGAAGCAGAGAAGCTGGGGCCTGCCTGCACTATCACATGTAGGATCTATCTCTGACTTGATCATTGATAACCTGACTTTTAGTCATAATATATGCGATGAATGAATTTGGATAAAACTTTGACAGCTGCATATGGAGGAGGAATGGGTCCTCTTTAGAACTGGTTTCCATTCCTTATCAGTAAACCTATAGTCCAGATCTACCTCCCAATGTTGGTTAGCTGTAATAGCAGATGAAGGGGAGAGCCCTGCAATACAGTCATAAAGAGCGGATATAGCACCCTAGTTATTGATGCTAAGATCAAGAGTGGTGTTGGGCTGTGTTGGGGGAGGGAGATTTGGAAATTGAGGAAAACCTTCCTAATACAATTGCTAATCTGAAAATATCTAAAAAGGTTGGGAGGTTAAGCTTTAAGGACAACTTTGTGAAAGAGGCAAACGTCTTGTCTACCTACAGGTCTTTAAATATACTTATTCCCTTTTTTGAACCAGAGTTTAAAGACATTATCATTCAATGATCGGGGAAAGGCTGGGTTTTTGTCATGGGGAGAAGAAAACTCTGGAACCCGAAATGGGATCTGAATTTTCTCCAAATACATAAAGACTGATTGACTACTGGGCTGTAGTTTAAAGGTTTAGGAATCGAAGCTAGTTGGGAGTAAAGTAGGGCTGTTAGAGATAACATTCCTTCTAATTGTACCCACGTGGGAACCCAATCGCTCAGACCGAAATGGCAGTGTAAAGGAGGTTGTGAATATTGGCAGCCCAGTAATATGACTGACAATCTGGGAGGGCAAGTCCTCCAGAGGTTTTTGGTAGTTGTAGATTAGATTTCTGTATCCTGCAAGGGCCTTTAATCCAGAAAAAAAGTTGTTTGGTTCTCTCTTTCTCATATTTAGCTTGTAGCTAAAGAGGTCGTCAAACCTCTCCAAGCTTAATGAGAATTCTAAGCAATGAATGGGGTTGGAAATGAAAAGGATTATGTCATCCGCATAGAGAGAATTTTTTATTCGAGATCTCCCCTGGTAATCCTACTATCAAAGCAAATGGCTATTGCCAGGGATTCCATAGGAAGGGCAAAAATGAGGGGGGGAGAGAGGGCATCCCTGTCTCGTATCACGCAACACCTGAAAGTAGAGAGATGAGGTATCATTAGCACGAACAGATGCGACAGGAGAAGTATAAAGAAGCTTAATCCAACTAAGGAGGACTTCAGATCAAACCACTCGTTGTGGTTGGATGCTTTCTCTGCGTCGTGCATAGCCAGGACTTTGTGGGATAAGGAATTGGAAGGACCGTAAATAACATTAAAAGCATGCCTAACATTAAATAAAGATATCCTGTTCTTTATGAATCCCATCTGATCATAATGAATAAGCTTTGATAACATAGGCGCTAACCGTCGAGTAAGAACTTCAGCCAAAATGTTGCGATCCACAGAGCAGAGACTTGTAGGTAAGTAATTGCCACAGTTCAAGGGGTCCTTATTCTTCTTTGGAATCAAAGAAATTGAGGCCTGGTGGGTAGAAAGGGGCAGAAGCCCAATTTTCAGGGCGTCAAACATATCAAACATTCACCGCTTTAAAAAATTCAACGGAAAAGCCGTCCGGCCCCGGTGATTTTCCACTTTGCATGGACTGAGTGGCCTTCAAAACTTGATAGGAGAGAAGTTGGTCAAGTTGCATCTTGCAGTCATTGCTAATAGTGGGAATCTGTAATTTACTGAGGAAAAATTCTAATGATTCTGTATCTGCACCCGATTCTGTTTGGTAAAGGGAAGAGTAGTAGTCAAAAAAACAATTGTTTATCGGTTGGGTTAGTGAGGATATCGCCATTGGAAGACCGGATCTGAGAGATCCAATTTGGAGCCTGCTGCTGCCGTAGCTGCAAGGCTAGTAATTTGCTGGGTTTTCAAAATTCTTACGGAGTAGTTGGACAGCTTTATCGGTAGATAAAAGGTTGAACTCTGTTTGCAAGAAAAGTCTCCGCTTATATAGTTCAGGGTCAGGTGGTTCAGCGAATGTGTTGTCTAGTTCAAGAATATCAGAAGAAAGTGTCAGTAATTTAGGCCTTGGCTGCCTAGCAATATGTGAGGTATGAGAGATAATTTGGCCACGGATGTACGCTTTGAGAGTTTCCCAAATGTACACAGTGACATACCAGTCGTAATTATTTTCAGAAAGTCTTTAATTTGACTAGTAACAATCCGGGCGTAACTCTCATCCGATGCAAAAGAGAGTTGAATCTCCATGGCCTACAGCCAGTTGGTTTATCATGCAAGTGCAGTCACATAAACAGTGGTACATGATCAGAGATTGGAATACTTTCATATGAAATGAAATGAAATGAAATCTATTCTTGAAAAGGAGTAGTGTATGGGGAGGGGGAAAAATGAGTAGGAATGACTGGATGGCTCTAGCAGTGAGAGATGTTGGATGATCTGGAGGAAGAACAGTCCAGAGAGGGATTCAGGATGCAATTAAAATCACCCCCCATGATAAGTTGGTGGGAGTTAAGATTGGGTAGGAGTGATATTAATTTAGCTAAAAATTGGTGGTGATCCCAATTTGGAGCATATACACTGCAGAGTGTAACTTTAGAAGAGTACAGAAGGCCAGACACAATCACAAATCTCCCGAGTGGATCCTCGGTTATGGCAGAGGGGCTAAATTGCACATTATTTCGGATAAGGATGGCGACACCCCTGGCTTTATTCTCCAACTTGGAGTGAAAGCTGTGAGAAAGAGAGCCCAATAAGACAGAGATGACTTGACTTAAGATGTTTGTTGTAGAAATATGTCCACTTTAAAGTTCCAGATATGGTTAAATATCTTATTATGTTTAAGTGGGGAATTAAAGCCATTCACATTCCAGCTTAAAACATTCACGACGACTCCCCTGGCCAAAGTGGTCTTGTTCACTTGGTCGTCTGCCATATGGAGGGTATGTGAGTCTATGGACAGGAAATGTGGTATCTAAGTGACAGATCTAGAGCGAGCGGTAAATACTGCCACAGATGAGGAAAATGTCAAAGAAGTAAAAAGCAGGCCTGCTAACCGGGAGCATCCATAACAAACCCCGAGCCCTAAAAGGACAGTTCAGCCACCCATTTCCAACAGGGTTTTACTCGAGGGTAATCTAGCCTTGAGAGCCCTGTGAACATATGAGAATTTCAGAAGCACTCTATGTGGAGCCTCCATTGCATTAAGCAATAAGCAGCAAGATTGTAGTGTAGTGAGATGTCAACACAATTGGAGAGAAAATATATAACATTAAATATTGTCTCTGTGGGAGAGAGGACGTCTCAGAGTGTATAAAGGTCTGGGGAAAAAGAAGTCAACAGACATTTTTAAAACAATTTAGAAACATAAGAGGGTGTTAATGAATGTATTAGATTAGAAATCATAGATTACACAACAGACACATTAATCCTCTCATATGATAATATAGCAGCAAGCCTGTAGGAGGGAGGAGAGGGAGAGGGAAAGAAAGGGAGAGAGGGAGGGAGATTACGGCTGCACAATTATGGCCATAATATAATAATTAATTAAATCAATATTATGATCACGATTATGTTGATTTTAACCAAAACATATTTTATTGTCACATAGGCTCTTTATAACTGCTTTCACATCCATATTATGCTACATTCTATCTTATGTTGAAGTTGTATGTTGTATAGACATACAACTGCAACACATGTAAATGAAAATTACATTTGAAATAAATGGCGTAGTATTGTTTTTTTTGTTTATGTATCTCTGAGAAAGCTCTTTCACTTGTTTTCAACTATAACTGATTAAAAGAGCTGGGGAGAGAGAGGGGGTGCGATGGACGTACTCACAGAGTGACGGCTGACTCATTATTAGGGTTGCACAATTGATCAAATTTTAATCACGATCACGATTTTGACTTCCCACGATCAAATTTGTGTGATTGAGCGTTTGTTTTTTTTTTAAGCATAATTTCATAGAACGCTCTGCTTTTTTTGCATAGCGCATCTACCGCTCTGTAAACCACTGACTGATCATGTGCCAGTCAGAGTTGTTCCTGTACCGTGCAGTTTAGTTTCTAGATGGAGACAGTCACAGAGGACAGAGTAACGGGTGGACAATTCAACAGATAGCAGTCGGTCATACGTCGGTCTCAAGGTTAACCAGTTTATCAGTAAACGCAATATTTTGTCCCGTCTGTGTTGTTTTTCAGACAACAGCAGTGACCAGTGCTAGTTAGTGTCTGTTAGCGCTAGACTGCGAGTAATATTTTTCTTCTAGGTTGCACCCGTGCCCCTGATGTCCTCGCATCCGCTGCAATGTTGTTTAATGGATATGGTTTAATTTTGCATTACATGACCCATTTATTCTGTAAAGCCGTGCCTGTGTTGGATCTCTCCTCTACACTCTCTCCTCTTACTCGCCACAATTCTGACATTTGTCTACAGTTTTAATTGTTAACACAGCTGTATATTGTTAAATATGAGGGGCAAACGTGTATTTGTACCAGGGTTTCCGCGGGTAACTGCTATCGCGGCCGCCACGGTGAAAAACACAGAAGAAGTCATTGAATGCAACCAACTTCAGTTGGTAGAGTAACAGCGTGTGAGACGGAGCCTACTGGACCTGGGCCAGAGATGTGACCCATGGCCAGAATATCATAGTTCATAAAAATGCAGTGCAGTGACGATACAGACATTTCGTACACACGACGTGTCCGCCATGCGACCCGTGCTGGACCCGTTCATAATGAGTCAGCAGTCTCTCTGTGAGTAGCACTCCCCCTCTCTCCCTAGCTCTTTTAGTCAGTTATTGTTGAAAACAAGTGAAGGAGCTTTCTCAGAGATGCATTTAAAAGATATGTATATATTTCAGATAGCTAATTTTCATTTACGTGTGTTGCAGCTGTATGTCTATACAACTTCAACATAAGTAGATTGTAACATAATATAGATGTGAAAGCAGTTATAAACAGCCTATGTGACAATAAAATTTGTTTTGGTTAAAATCAATAAATCGTGATAATAATCGTGATCACAATATTGATCAAAATAATCGAATGGGTCCAGCACGAGTCGAATGGCGGGTCAGCAGAGTTACACATGTCATGTGTATGAAATGTCTATCGTGACTGTACTGCATTTATATGATATTTATATATATTTATATAGATATTTAGATATTTATATGCATTATATTCTGGACATGGGTCACATCTCTGGCCCAGGTCCTGCAGGCTCCGTCTCACACATTGAAGTTAGTTGCATTCAATTACTTCTGTGTTTTTCGCCGTGGCGGCTGCAATAGCAGAGTTACCTGCAGAAAAAATGGTACAAATACAGGTTTGCCTCATGCTTAACAATATACAGCTGTGTTAATAATTAAAAGTGTGGACCGGCCGCTGTGTGGCGGGGCTGCGCAGAGAGTAAGAGGAGAGAGAATAAGAGGAAAGATACTAACACAGGCATGGCTTTACAGAAGAAATGGGTCATGTATCGCAACATTAAACCATATCCATTAAACAACATTGCAGCGGGTGCGAGGACATTAGGGGCACGGGTGCGACCTAGAGGAAAAATATTACTCGCGCCCTAGAGCCCTGTGAGCTAACAGACACTAACTAGCACTGACTAGCACTGGTCACTGCTGTTGTCTGAAAAACAACACAGACGGGACAAAATGTTGCGTTTACTGATAAACTGGTTAACCTTGAGACCGACGTATGACCGTCTGCTATCTGTTGAATTGTCCTCTCGTTACTCTGTCCTCTGTGACTGTCTACATCTAGAAACTAAGCTGCGCAGTGGAGGGAACAACTGACTGGCACATGATCAGATCATGGTTTACGGGGCGGTAGATTGGCTTTGCAAAAACCCGTGTTCTAAGAAATGACGCAAATTTGATCGTGGGAATTCAAAATTGTGATTAAAATTTCGGGGAGTTGGCAGTCTGGGAATGTCATTAGTTTTGGGTATGTTGTCGGTGTAAAACGCCGTAGCGGCAGATGATATTCTGTCATTTAACCGAACCATCAGTTTACCGGGATGCACATGACTGAGTCTGCATTTTAGAGTTAAGCTTTAATTTCCTTAAATTTCCTATGACGCCGGGCGAGTTCAGCAGAGAGATCGGGAAAGATCCGGACGGAGGAACCTTGGAAGTTCATACTTTCATTTGGTAGTGGAAGTCCCAGATGTGCCCCTCTGGTATCATTACCAGAGGGGCACATCTGGGACATGGCTTTGGGTTGAAGGAGCCAACGTTCAATTACCGGAGTGCGAGACAGTTTTCCTTGACATAAAATCAGGGGTTGAGGGTTGAGCTGCAGTAGCTTGAGCTTCAGTCGCTAGCGTTAGCTTCAGTTGTCTGCTCTGAGTCAGATTTAGGTCCTGTTCGTGGCATTTTACATATACAGAAGTCGTCGATTTGTCAATATGACAATAAGAACCAAAAAGTAGTCTTAACTAAAAATATATTATGTTGAGTTCACAGAGCGGCTCCCACATGCATCTCACCACTTGTAGAGCATACCGGACGTCCTGGGTAGGGCTGCTCGATTTATGGAAAAAAAATATAATCACAATTATTTTGGTCAATATTGAAATCACGATAATTTAACATAATTACTCATTGACTTCTGGAAAGATTTTTCAGGTATTGAACTTGAACCTTGGGAAAAGTTATATGAATCAACAGTAAAAACACATACAACTATATTTTTTCATTCAGAAAACCAGAATGTAATGAGCTAAATAAATGTTTTTCTCAAGTATTCCGCTTTTGTGATCATTGGGAGCCAAAATCATAATCACGATTAAAGTTTGATTAATTGCACAGCCCTAGTCCCGAGTACTCCAGATCCTTGACTGCATTTTATTTCTTTCTTATCCTGTGAGGACAAGTTACAACAAACTGCTCGTGTCACGGTGATGCACAAGAATTTGTTCAAATCAACTTTTATACGTTAGAGACCTGAAAACCTGGCTGACAATCTGGAAATGTGTTAAATATGTGTGAGTACAAGTAAAAAAATAAATAAAAAAATAAAAATGCAACCAATCCTTCAATATTGCTGGCCCAATTACATTTAATATGACAAATGTAGATGCTTTATTTTCTTAACTTGCGTCCCATGTCCTCCACACCCTGATGCCCTGCTTTGTTCTTCTCTGCTCTTTATTTTGCTTCATCTTCTATCCCACTCACGTTTATTTCATCATAGCTTGATATCTCACTCCTAGCCCCTGTTCCCTCGACAACTATTTTCACAAGCCTGTGTGATATGACCAGGGGGCCTGTAAATGGAGAATGTGACAGATGAGAGGGTGACAGGAGTAGTTTAGGCCTGATGTCCTACACATCCTTCCCCATTGACATCATTGTGAAAGTGCATTTTTACATGCACCTGTGAGTCCCTTTTTAGGGTCTATTTCTGGGTGAAATAAGTTAGTTTTAAAGGGTTCCACTAAAAACACACAACAAAGTTGTCTGCGGGTGTTGTGAATTAAATGGTTCAGCCAACTTCCGTGTTAATATATAGTAGGTTAAGTAGTAGGAATGGCACAGTATTCTCTAGTCCATGCATGAGTTGCCTTTTGTGATGTATGCTTTCAAGTAAATAAATCTCAGTTAGTAGTGCTTGATCTGACTGTGGCGTTGAGGCCTGGATCACATGGTGTTGCGTGGTGTCCTTTCTCACTGTTTAGAATAATAATCATTACCTGACCAGTTATTTTAAGCCAGGTGAGCAGTGTGTCTTTAGGGATGACAATGTTGGGAAAGCCACCCCTTTAGTCCAGACTGTAATATCTCAATAATAATAATAATGGATGCGTTGACGTGAAATTTTGAACAGACATAAGTGGTCCTCGGAGGATATATCCTACTGAATTTTGTGTCTTGACTTTTTTTTTCCCTAGCACCACCATAAGGTGGACAACGACTATTGGATTAGAGCCCAATTAAATCGGGCACAGAGGATGAATCCTATTGATTTGCGCTGCAGAGGAGAATCTGGCTGGTCCACACAGCATTCTGGGACGGGAGAAGAATGTGCTCTCGTTTACTGGCATTTCTTTAAACCAATCACAATCATCTTGGATGGTGCTAAGCACCGGGCAGAACCCTGGTGCCGCTGCAAAATAGCCTCGGAAAAGGAACTTGTTTTGGTGGAACGTGTGTATGTTCAACAGTAGTTTTAGTCCAACAGAAAACTCAGATTGGACAGATAGTCTAGCTAGCTGTCTGGGTTTACCCTGCAGAGATCTGAGGAGCAGGTAACTATAGTCCTCAGAAATCCACCGCAGTTTAAAATTCCAATACAAGAAAAGCATAAGGTAGCGGACATGTGAGCGAAAAGACGGAGCAATCCCGGCAGTGGAAAGTCGTGGATATAGACTAGTGGCCCCCTCACTGCTACTCCTGTGCCATCAGGCTGGCTCATGAAGAGATGCCTGCAAAACTAATGACATTCCCATCAGCCTCAGCTTTTCATCAGCTTTGTGATTAGTGCTAATTAGCAAATGTTAGCATGCATGGTAACCATTAGACCTGCCTACCTAGCTTGGCTGTGGACTCTTTGTCTTGTTTTTAAACCCCTCCAGTGTCAGTTGTCCATTGTGTACAGCCATGTCAGTGGTCCCTTGTCAAAAATGCAAATTTCCTTTATCCTCCATGCTGTTTGATTACCATAAACGTTTTGCGCTACTAATGATTGATGATTACATGCTAAATACAGAGGTAATCCCCATTTTAAATTATAACACAATTACCTTTTCAACTGGCCCAAACAAATCATGACAGTTGCGACACATCACGAAAGACCCATCGGAGATTAGTTAGCTGAAAGAAAATATCAGTAGAAAACTGCACTTTAAAATGTATGTCATTCTTTTTTTAGTGGTGCATTTTTATATTCAATTCAATGCTCATTTAGTTCAGTAAAATGTTGGACAAGATTTCCTTTTGTTTTAAATTAAACAAGCTATTTGTTGTATTTTAGCAGAATACTGAGAGCAACACAAAGGGAGAACTGAGTACATTTTAGTAGCTGTGTTTTTTTTAATCGCACCTAATATTGTTATCCCAATACAACATTAATGCACGTCACATATCTTCCTTCTATCGTGCAGCCCTGCTGGACCATTGCACCGTGAGATATAGTGCCGCTGATTGTGTGCTCATTTCATGGACTTTAAGACTGTGTTGTCCTTTTTCAGCAAGTTTCTCTGAGGAAGCCAAATCGCAACAAATCTAACAGTAATTGCTTACAGAAGTAGGGCTACACCTTTCAGCCTAGAAACAAATGTTTTGATGTATGAACGGGGGAAAAAATATAGGCTGCATTTATTTCACAACCCACTTGTTTGCAAGATTTCAATTTCCATCTGCTTCTTCAGCCTATGTTTCGGGGCCATCGCTGCTGGTTGCTTTAGCTGTGAGGACGTTGGACTTTGGTATGGGGCTCCTCAAGACGCAGATTTGCTTATGTAGAGAATTGCTCATGCTCCACTGGAGAATGTGGCTGTCTTTGCCAGCCAAGCAGATTTCTCTAGTGACTTATTCTGCCTAATTCCTTTTGCTGGCTAATAAGCTGCCCAGTCCACACAGGAACCCCGTGAAGAGCCACACTTTGCAGATTTTCCTCCAGACCATGATGGGATTGTCACGTAAGGAGGCTATTTCTGCTGCCACTGAGAGGGAGAGAGGTACTCTTAGCAATAACCCTCTTTTTCATCTTGTAAAATCATTGCCTGACGGATGTGAGGTAACGTGTTTGACGCAAACAAGATACTTTGTTAAATCCCACTGTCAGAAGCTGTACGGAACTACAATTGCCAATGCAGTCAAACCTTCAGGACTATGCCATTAGTAGCTGTTGCATTTTTTAGCAACTACAGGACTGTGGCCTACAGTAACATACTAAAGTGTAGAACAGAACTGTGTAGCGGTATTTTGCTATTACATTTAAATGTTCAGCTTCTTGTCATAGAGGACAACTCTAATGCTTGCAGAGAGGTACATGTAAATAGAGATGAGTCAGACATTCAAAAATAACAGCCCCCGCTGACTCTCACACTTTCTCAGTCACAATTTGTTCTTTTGCGTTCCCATACCACTTCAACATCACATATGGAGATTTGTTTTTAAGAAGTTAACTCGTCTAAAAGCAAATAGATGATAATTTTATTGAAACTTGAATCCAATTAAAGGTATTTGAAAATGTAGTCTTAGTATAAACATATGCACTAACATGACTACAATGCTAATATAGTTGGGAGGTAGTGAATATGACCCGTCCTACACAAACTCAACCAAATTAACCGATTTGAAATCCGATCATTTCCAAAACATGTAAGTTAAGGCTATGTATCTTACAATGTGAACTCTATTTCAACCTCATCCTCGGAGAGTACTCCTGTAATTGAAATATGGATAGTGTCCCTGAGACCCGGCAGCATAACCTCATCCTCTATATACAAATGGATTGTTAAACGCGCAGCCAGGAAATGTTTGAGTTGATTTTTGTCACCCACAATCTGTCAGGGTGACCATTCGTCAGTGCACATATTGATTTAGCAATATAGGTGAGATTGGCTGGGAGTTAGGAAGCAGTACATCAAACCTCAAATCAAGAGTTCAGAGAACACTCAGGGAACAGGTAGTGCCGGACTGAATCATGACTCCAAATGCAAGATTCTTTTACAAGTAAGCGTCGTGCTTGGGATGAACAAACAGAAGTGAAAGACAAAAACCCAACCACCAAGTAGTGCTATCTAAACTCATCAAAAATCTTTCAAAGCAACATGAGTTACCAGTAGAGCTTGAACAAGGCCAGCTCCTCTGTACCCAATTTGCAGGTGCATTGTTTAAACAACTGCTAAATTAATTTAAAATGGCAAGGCAACGCCATGTGAGTGAGAACATTAATGAATGTGTGGTGTCAAGGCAAATTAACTGAGGTCTGCACAGGCTGCTTGAATGTGTTTAAGTTTTTTAATAAGATTGAAAGCTCACTTACACTTTTTTTTTTTTTTTTTTAGGTTTACAAATGCATTGGGTAGTTTGTGTCCAACCCCGGATCACGTTGATTAAGACACTTTGGCGAACAAGTTTGACTTGTTCGCTCACAGCCAATACAGTAGAATTCTACAAGCCTTCTTGTTTTCTTGTCAGTCGAGCAGAATAATATGGTGTTATGATTTTATGGTTGCATCCTCTTGTACTCATGGGTTCTAAATGAGAATACCATTTTCTTGTCCTAATTGGGTCGATTTTGCCTTTGAACCTGTCTCTGTGCTGCAGGCAGCACCTTTTTTGGGTGTATTCACATTTTAAGTAGACACCTACAAAGGGCGGGTGCACACCTACGCAGAGAGCAAAACTCGTACTAAAGTATACACACATTCACAGGTTTACACACACACACACAGACACACACACACACAGAGAGCACTCATCTGAGGAGTTTGACTTTAGCAGATTGTCAGCCTTTGCAGACAGAGACACGTCAACATCACAGGACTCTCCCCCCATGACAGCCGTCTCCATGGCACCCCTCAGATCATGTGGCGCCACCGCTCCAGCTTCTTACATTTCAATCTCCCGTCTCTTCTTCCCCCACAACTCGAGCACCGGGGTCTAGAAATATGTTTCAAAACAGAAGCAGCGCATTGCCCACACACGCACACACCACGGCAATGCTCGCTTACAAAGTTTTAGAAAAAGGGAACATCACCATTCTGCATCCAAGCAGTATTAAAGTGGGACACAGTCAGGATTGGGGTACATGTCACATCAATGTGAGTATCGTACATTACCTCTTACTGGGTCACTCCAGCACAGTGCATCATGCTGAAAGGCAAAACTCAATGTTTTTTAAAAAATGTAGTGAAGGGCTGTGCACAACGTTAAATGGTGCACATAATTACTGGAGTATTTCATAATCTGTTTTCTATCCAGAGTAAAAAATAAGATATGGGTATCAAGATTCTATTGGAGAAATGGCTTTCTTTTTTTTTTTTTTCTTCTCAAAATACCAGATGCGTGTTGCGTCTAACAGTCCAAAGGTGAATAAGCTAGTTGGATCAAATCCTCAAAATGGCCCGCAGGTATGAATAAGTGAGTGATGAGTCTAATCTCTATGTCTGCCCTCACTTACTCAGACACTTTGATGCTCTTTCCCGATAACTCCACAGAAGCTCAGGGCTGTCCAACTGTGGAATTCGCAAACGCGTGAAGTCTCTTCAGGAAGACTTTTCAATTCCTATGTGCATGCTTTCAGGAAGTTGTTTTAGACATACGTTTCAGGAAGTTGTAAGAATCCATGGAAGGAGTTGGCAAAAAAACTAAATTGAATGTAAATAGTGCGCTAGCCAGCACTGTGTTTGTTCATCCTGGCAATGTTGACAGTTTTCAAAACCATTTTAATTTGTTCCATCAAGTTTAGTTTACTTGCTGAGCAGACAGCAGTGAGAAACTGCAGTCTGGGAAGGAGCCGGACTTCACAGGCCACAGCAATTCCTCTGCCACTGGTAATATTTGATGTCAGAGGGCTGCCTCGGGCCACGTTGGAGCGCTGAACCGATAAACGAGGCAATACGTCCTCGGTCAGAGTTAACGTAAGGCTAGGGTCCAGCTGGCCTCTGCCAGTCGGCATTGTGCCCTGCTTTGAGGCGGCAACACACCTTTTAGTTGCAAGTTTCAGGTCCGACAGTTCTTTTTTCCTCTACATGTAAAGAATTGCAATATAGGCCTTTCTATCACTATTAAGACACTAATCTACATTTGTCAAAGATTTATAAATTACAAAAACAAACCTCAGCTGAAGTCCAATTTCCTTCGGCAAAGCTGTCGACCACAGCAGTGATCCAACTCCGTACCGAATTATTTCTGCAGCCTTTAATGCCAGTTTTCAGCCTGCCAAATAGTATCAATCAGTTCGATCAGTTGAACCTGAGGTGTCAAGGTTTCAATCTCCGCCTCTGAAAAAGGCAAACCCTAGGTTGTGGGGGTGGCAGGACACACCCCTTTCACACTCATCCTCAACACTGGAGCACCCCAGGGCTGCGGTTTGACCCTTCCTACACCATCAACTGTGCTGACAACACTGCTGTGGTGGGCCTGTTCACAGACAATGGAAAGGCCTACCTGGAAGAAGTAAAGGACCTGACCCCTTGGTGTCATGACAACAACTTACTCATAATTGTTAGCAGACAAATCTTGGGGCGGCATAGCTAACCTATTATTAATTTTGTGATAAAAGCACCTTTGATATATGTATACATCAATATATTTAGAAGAGATCTGGATATTGGGCCGCTGCCGATAAGCATTATTATGACCATGGCAGCCATTTTCCAAAACAGCTGACAGTGGTTACTTGATTAGAACACTTTGGCAGTAGATGCTAGATTGGAGCCGCCGAACAGGTCGACTATAAGGAGATAATGGTGGACTTGGGAAGAAGCAGTGAAGGAACAATGCCCAGCTAAAATCAACGGGTCCTCGGAGTGGTTGGAGAGCTCCGTACCTTGGTGTCTACATCACCAAGACTCTGAATACTGACTGAGTGGTGAGAAAGACGAGGCAGAGACTCAGACTCCTGAGGAAATGCCGGGTATCCCCTGAAATACTGAGGGATTTCTACTAGGGCTGAACTATATTGTGTTTTAGCATCGACATCGCGATGTGCACATGCGCAATATTCACATCGCAGGACGTTGCGATGTTGACGCTAATCCTTTTTTGCTGCTTGATAGAAAAGTAAACTTCCACCGTTCTCCTTTTACATGATTATTACCGGCCGACCCTTCCCCTTTAAGACAGGTAGCCATGTGGGCAACATGTGTATGTGACGTTAGTCCAACGGGGTTTATCATTATGGGAAGTGAGGCTCTCCGTGTGTAGAAAAGTACTGTAGGCAGCCGCTGACACAGTGATGTCATAGTTATAACGGGTAGTCAGTGAAGCTACAGTAGTCTGTGTTTAATGTTCGCTGCAAATACAAACCTGAGTAATCAACATAATCACAATGTCTACCGGCCATTTTCCCCCGCAGAATGCTGCTACCAGCCAGGCTAAAGCTAATATAGTTAGCCTAAAGAAACAAGGGGTCCGTCTGTCCCAACTAACGTTACAGTTTGGAGCCGCGACGCTGGAAACGTAACACTAATCTACTACAGAAGTCTGTGTCTGATCTAACGTTGTTTCCACTGATTTAATTGTTCTGGTATACACAGTTTGTTAGTGTGCGTGACGTGCAGGTCTGATCAATTCCTACCTACCAACCTAACGAGCTGGCCCCGCTAGTCGACCACAACCTGAAATTTAGAGGAAGCAACATGCAGTCCCTGTCATTCACGTTAGCACAGGGGAAAAAAATATTGCAATGTCAGATTTTTCCAATATCGTGCAGGCCTAATTTCTACTCCTGCACCATTGAGAGTTTCCTGGCAGGAACCATCACTGCCTGGTACGGAAACGACACCAAACAGGACCGCATAGCCCTACAAAAAGTGATTGGTTAAACATACTTTTAGAGGGTTATCACCGACGTCACGTTCTGGGCAGTAACCCGGATGCGTGGTCATATTGGAGATACTGGGTGTAAACAACTGAACGAAGTACAGTGGATTATTGTGCACTTTGGATACTTAAAGTGAATGTAGCCATGTCTAAACAACAGAAAAGCGTCCAAGATGTAAAGGCATACAGGGAAGGACTTGGACCACAAGAAAAGGCGAGATATTTTGAGAAATTAGTTTATTGGTGGTGCAGATCGTTACGAGGTGTCTCTCTCTTCTTAGATCCATGACGACCCGGTGATTCTTCCTTCAGTTGCATATCCCGATATCAACTACCTGGTTTTCTCGCCGAGACCATACACAGCTGCAGACCTTAAATCCATACAAAGGTTTGGATGCCTATAACCAGACGGTGTGTGTGTGTGTGTGTGTGTGGATGAGTGAGGGAGATGCACTTCCAAGTCATTAACGACCGTTGTGTTGTGAAGCCCAAAGTAAGTAATGCAATAACATCTTTAATCAACCTAACCTTAGCTGTATGACATCATTGCGATACTCAAGGTGTAGCCAAGTGACTCTCAATCGTTTGTATTTTTTAATTTCTGGCATTCCTCTCCCTGATTTTTAATAACTTTTGGAAGCCGATAATATTCCAAATGTTTTTTCTAGGTCTGACGTATTGATACAACCTAAAACACGGCAATAATAACCATTTTCCTTGACGACATTTGGGTTCTACTTCCGTGCCTGTGCATTGTTGTGATGCGGTGTACCTCCAATATGGCAACCTCCAGTCTGATGACACGTCCTGAAAACCTTCTATATGTGGTACTCTGCCCTATGTGGTGCTCTGCTTTCCATGTTATTAGTCACCCTGACCCTATATTTTACAAAAGAAATAACGCCTTAAATACAAAGAAATAGCAAGAAGGCGGTTCAAACAATGCATGATGGATTTTGTTTGCAGTGCAGTGAACATGTAGCAACATCCCTGGCACTCTCGAGGTTTAAAAACATAGTATTGATTTTACTGGGTTGCTCTTCCATGGTGGTGGCAGATTTCTGAGGGCAGTGATGAGTGAAGGCCATCGATATGACCTCTTGTGTCGGTGGGAAATGAACCCAGCATAGAAGCTGGAGCACACCAGTTTGAAATCCCCCGAGGAGCTCCGTTCACATGTTGTGACCGTGAACAGGCCATTGTGTTCATGCTTGCCTTGGTCAATATCACTTTGTATGTTTGATGATTGAAAGGTTTGTAGAGATGTGAGGTGTTAGTTCTGTACCATGTACTCAAATACAAATAAGATTCCTTAAAAATACCAAAAATAAGCATTTAATGTACTTACTGTCCATGGTTTTGTCCACTCAGCTCATTATACAGTGACTGTGATCAGGGTTTGCAAAGGTAGGCTCTTCCCAAACATCTGTACAGGCGTGCATGCGCCCACACTTTTCAACCCGGGAGATAAATAATGATGTCAAACCAGGAGAACAAAATTCTTGTACACCTTGTTCATGGAGTTTCAATCTATTTTTGGCTGTGGAAAATCTTGATCTTTTCTTGAATTTGGTTTCTAGAAGTTTTATTGGCATGTTGATGAATTGGTTGGACAGTCACACAGATAGATATGCTGTCGTTTGATCCATTTTTATCTCTTGGATCTGGCATTGGATCTTTTATCTCTTGCTTTCTCCAAATCTTTTCTTTATTTTGAGATGAGCCACGTATGATTTTTAGATTCAGGCAGCAGTGTGCGTGCGTGCGTTTACACAGCTCATAATGCCACTGAACTGTCCCTTTTTAGAGTAATTAAGAGCTTACCCCATGATCCACTCGGGCAACACAGGGGATTGGCTCCACTCAATACATGCAGGATT
Source organism: Percina caprodes (assembly GCA_013375575.1). Lineage (NCBI taxonomy): Eukaryota > Metazoa > Chordata > Actinopteri > Perciformes > Percidae > Percina > Percina caprodes. Next base: position 906,084 of record JABXJD010000214.1, on the reverse strand, counting down.
CTATCACCAGATAGCAAACAAGGAGCCAAAACACTGTGTGCTATTTATGCATCTATCATCTGTGGCCGTCTTCCCCCAACTTAACATGGACTACATCTACAACTCCTGTTGGAATTGGGTGGTTATTCTCTCTCATAGGAATGGATTTTGTTCTCTGTGATAGATAGATGGATAGATAGATGGATAGATGGATAGATATTGGAAAAATTTGATAATTATGGTGTTACAGCAGAAAAATCCATCACACAGCACAGAATATAAATGAAATACTAGGATACAATATACATACATACAATATACATGAAATAATAATAGGAATCAAATTCTTTGAATATATACAGGACGGGATTTCAAAAATGTGCAACTGCTTAAATAGATGCTAAAATGTAGATAAACCAATTGCGCTGGTTGCGCTTAGTGCAGTATTGTGGTGTCTCCGAGTTTTATAGCACCCAGTGATGATGTCACGTGTTAAAGAGTTTTATTGCCTTTTGGTAGGCATGATTTCCTTTACTAGAGAGCAGTTGAGAAATTTTGCTTTCGCTGGTCGTCACTCAGAAGAGGGTGGTATGTACAGTGCCATAAGCTTTGCAATCTTCTCCTCAGGATCTGTTTTCAGAGCGTGGTATAGGTTGATATCAGGCCATGTGTGTTCTTAGGGTGGATGTGTGTTTAGACACTCAAGGCCTTTTTTCCCCATTCCGACGGCAGTCAGAGGTGAGGTTTGGAGGTTGCTTTACTACATGAGGGTGTTCAGGCACTGCTAGTCTGTCACTTTGTTTCTGTTCCCATTGTGAAAGCGTACTGAAGGTCCAATCTTTGTAAGCCCCGGTGCAGTTTAGGGCTGTGGTCATTTGACTTTGCCTCCAACTCCAGGGGGTACGTGAGATGCTTTTTAAAAATGTTAATTTAAAAAAATATGTCATGCATAATTCCTAGAATAATTATACTGTTATAATGAATAACGTGTGATGGATTATATACATTTAAAATGTATTAGATTTTATTTTAGTTACAAGGTTGTTGTTTAGCAAAGCAGGCACTAACTTTTTATATAGAATTTTTGAAAACCACTGCATTAGAGAAATCTAGGGTTCCAATGCATGGGCCATATTTCAAAATAACCCCCCTGCTAAAATAGGTTTTTTGAGAATAAGACACATACACATGTGGCTTTAAAACCTTCAATGCAAAGGCTGTGTGTAGTCGGCTTAGATTCATGGCGGATTGCAATGGATTCCATTGATGACTCAGTTTCAATATATAAAGTCAATTAGAAAGTCTCACACAAAGAGCATATCGTAATTATTGGGAGTCTCAGATGAAATTCTGTGGATTGTTGGTTAATAATGGCGGTCATGTGGCTGGATGGATCTTTTCTCAATTTATCCAGTTCAACCACTTGTTTTTCTCAAGACAACAGCTTGTTAGGAAGAACGAAGAGCTAGGCATGAACACTCTCATGGCAACAGATATTTGTGTGTGTGTGTGTCTGTGTGTGTGTGTACATAGGCGCACATACGCGCACATGCATCCAAACTGTCCCCCGAGCTCACACCAATTTGAAACAGGCAAGGTTATTCATAAAGAGATAGATGTTGCTTTTTGTTTCTGCTGTCATTTGACGATCCATCTTAATGCACGATAATACTTGGCTGTTGGCGTTTTCCCCGTGCCAGGCTCCACACTGCTGCATCCGGTTTGTCTGTTACAGAAGGATGATGATAAAGACAAAGTAATGTTCGCCGGTGGCTTACTGTACTTCCCAGTGGCCAGAGAGGTGAATAGAGGCTATAATATGTCTACACCCGGCACTGATCAGGTGCTACGTGTGTGATTATCAGAGGAAAGCAAAAAGGAGGTAAAAGGATTCAACTTTTTTTATGTACCTTGCTGATACAAACTCTAAATCCTTTCAGCAGATGTAATAGAGGTGTGAGATTAATTTAGGCAAATAGCCCGGTTGTATCGCCATTAAAAAAAAAAAAAAAAAAAAACTGAATCTCATAGGCCATAAAAATATATCAGTCGGAGTAATTCTGTTACAAAATTGAGTGTACCATATCTGCTTTTCGCACTAAAATGGGATGATTTATGAGGACCATCTTAATGGAAAGTTTATTGCGATTTCCTACTGCTCCGAGGCTCGTCTTCTTCCGCCATTTAGCGGCGACAATAGACGAGACACTAATGGAAAAGGCGAGTGTGCCATGTTAAATATTTTGCACCTTATCAGCACGGGCTGTGACTGGTATATGGTGAGGCATTAAAATATTTCCCTCTTGATACCAAATCAATACCTCGACATGTGTAACCCAACATGCTTTGACCGCAATGTCCTCTTAATTAAACGTGATGCAGCATCTGCTGATATTGCAGGTGTGCTCTGTTGGTAGCAGCTTTAGTCGGCCAATGGAAATATTGACTGTCTATCTATACCATCTTAGATTGTACAGGACATCTCTGTGTAGTGTATGACTTTCAATCAGCCTGTTGACAAGGACAAATGATTTAAGAGAGATCTGTGTACCTGTTATCTAGAGCCCGACCGATATATCGGCCGGCCCATATTTGACATTTCCCTAATTTATCTTTCGGTACCGGCATTTAAAATGGCAGATAAATGATTCTGATAAATGAATATGTTAAAAATAAAATAAAAACGGACTGTCAACCATGTTATGAGTGTTAGCGTTGCATAGTCTGTCCACCAGAGGACGCTCTACAACGTCCCTATTAGTGATGGCGTTGCATAGTCTGTCCACCAGAGGACGCTCTACAACGTCCCTGTTAGTGTTGGCGTTGCATAGTCTGTCCACCAGAGGACGCTCTACAACGTCCCTGTTAGTGTTGGCGTTGCATAGTCTGTCCATCAGAGGACGCTCTACAACGTCCCTGTTAGTGTTGGCGTTGCATAGTCTGTCCACCAGAGGACGCTCTACAACGTCCCTGTTAGTGATGGCGTTGCATAGTCTGTCCACCAGAGGACGCTCTACAACGTCCCTGTTAGTGATGGCGATGCATAGTCTGTCCACCAGAGGACGCTCTACAACGTCCCTGTTGGTAACACTCTTATTTTTTTGTTTTTGTTCAAAGGACTTTAAGTTTCATATCTTAAGTTTGTATTTTAATACATTTGTCACTTACATATTCATTATTTTAGTGAGATCTCATAAATAACTACAAATAACTAATGTTAGGGAAATCTGTTTGTTTTGTTATGCGTTTCTGGATATTTCTTTTTTTAAATATATATCTGCCCACATATTGGAATATTGGATTTTCAAACCAAATTTTTGTCGGCCTTAAAAATCCTTTATCGGTCTACTACACTTAAAACACACATAAAAGGGTTTGATTGCTTCCTATTTAACAATTTGTTTGTGTGTGTATGTGTGTATATGTATGTATGTATGTGTGTGTGTATATATGTATGTATATGTGTATATATCTGTGTATATGTATGTATAAACTATCTCTCTATCTATCATTTATTTATCCGGGACAAATTTACAATAGTGTGAAAATGGCATTTTGAAAGACTCCCTGTATATTAACAGGTTTTGGTAGAGAAGCAGGCAGTTGTGCTGATGCCCAACATAAAGTTGGGCATTTTTTCCAGCTGACTTGCTGACACATTAGTAGTGGCTTGTAAAACTTGCATTGTCATAATAGGCAGACGTATCCTTGTTACTGTCAATGTATCGTCAGGCACAGAATGTGCTTGTTGCTAGGGGATAGGAGGACTTTGGGGTATTATTCAGTCCGACTGCTGCAGAAACGCTGAATTAAGCATGCTCAAATAGACCTTATTCAATAATGGACTGCTCCCCAAAAGCAAAATTGCAAAACAGTTACACACATGGATAATTGTTTGACAAGACTGTTAAGCCAATGTTACTTGGCGTTAAGACTGGAGGCAGTGCTTTATTATCATGCACGTTGCTGAGCATGGGTTTAATTGCAGGTTCCAAAGACCCCAAAAAAATGTTTAAGAGCATTGTAAAAATGTGGCTAGTTTAGCTTTTTAATGATCCAGTTTTTACGTGGATTATGTGGATTTAGGTGCAAGTTATAATAAGCTTTTTCCCCTCTTTTGCCTTTGCCGCTTACCTCATAGCTGCCCTTAATAGTCGTGCCTCAAACCCTTCGAATGCTTCCTTGTCTGAGTGGAGCCATCATCCATCCTTCATCCTGATCTTTGTCTTTTACAAACTGCACTCATACATGTCAGGCCATCAGCCTGTGTGTCCTTCCCCCTATTGTTAGGCCTAGATGAGTTCGGCAGCCCACTCCGGTGCTAGCAAATACGATCCCATTTAGGATTCAGCACAAAAGTGAATGGACTAAATTGAGATTAGAGGCCACTTGTTGCTGTAAACTGTTATCTATTTAAGCAAAAATGTATTTATTCTCAATGCGTTAGTGTTACTTAGCTGGAAAAAAAAGTTTAATTAGCTGTAATCCCAGGGACTGCTTATGTGATTAGATTACAATATCATACTAGAGAACTGTGTGAATGATGTCACATTTAATGGCGTGTGATCATGCAACAATACGTTGTGATGTGTCAGGTGTAAGGTTACGTTTTTTTTTGCACTCGTGAAGAAAACATTGGACACACTGGGAAAAATAAATATGAAGCAGAGGTTTTTTTTGGGCAAAGGACAACGACTTTTATTCTGAAATACAAAAATGTCTTAGTCTTCGCCGTAATAATGCTTAAGTGGTCAGTGAGCTGTCATACTAAACATAATTATGAATAGGAAACATTGTGTCTTCCTGTATGTGAAACCAGCAGTATGATTGAAGTGAGGTGGAATTATCCCACTCGTGTTTTATAGTCAGTGACAAATCCTAACCTGAATTAATTTGCACCTCACCCAGTCGATTCCATAGACTCTTTTACCACTGCGTCCATGGTTCACCTCAATCAAGCCACACCATAGACCTGTCAAAACACACCTTACTTTTACCATTTACTTGACATAGCAATGGCTTAGAGAGAAAGATGGAGAAATTGACCCGCAGGGGTAGTTGCTCAACGTCAAGGTCACTGGAGAGTATTCTGAGCTACAAGGAGAAATCCATTACTGAGGCGAGGGAAAGGTGAAATATACGCCATTCTCAAATAAACAGCCACTTCTTCCTTATTGGTCAGGCGTGCAGCCTTTGGGAGTTCGATCTGGCCATGGACAATGTAACGGCCTTCTGTTTTACGCAAAACCAGTCTCAGTATTTCCTCTTTTGCATTAGAAATAAGCCTGTAGGGGGTCTGGACTAGAAGTGTCCTTTGACCGAAGCAAGTTGAAACTGAAGCGCTAGAGCCAGACTTGCTGGATATTTTTGAGTTAAGAAAAGTCACCTGCTAGTTTATCGGGTGCACCTTTAATTAAACTAAGGCAGTGTAATTAAGCAGTCAGTGGTTTCTGCTATTAAGCCTGCCCTCACTGATAGAAATATGGAGGAAAAGTCATAGAAACAACGCAGTTCAACAGCCTCCAAAATGACCACACAGTTCAGTCAACCCCCCCCCCCCCTTCCTTTTTGAAAGTAGTCTATTGCAGGAATGTTACATTAGACTACATTAGCTTTGGGTGTACCTAATAATAATAATAATAATAATAATAATAATAATAATAATAATAATAATAATAATAATAATAATAATAATAAAAATAGAGGTGGGGGTGCTCACCAGACTCCTCCTGATACAATATCATCCCGATACTTATGCCACAATACCATATTATTGCAATATTCTGCGATATATTGCAATTTATATCCTTTTTCCAACTTGTAATTTTTCCCCAATTTGAAATGACATCCCCAAAAGTTTTATTTAAAAACATAAATTTCTCTGTTTGTTCAAAACACTACAATTGCTGCAAAATGGGATTGTCAAGCAGACAAATTGACCCACACACATATATAATAAAAGATCCATACTTGGTGCCTGTGTATCGATACAGTATTGCCACTTAAAATATGGCAATACTATGCTGTATCAATTTTTTTTTTATACTAATAAACTGGCAAATGAGTGTATTTCGGCCAGTATTTCTGTAATATCTAAAGTAAAGAGGGGAGATGATATATGGAAGCTGCCGTTGATAGTCTGTAGCTTTTGATATTGAGCACTCAAAGCTTACAGGTAGAAGAAAAATCTACTAAACTACCATTTGCAAATTAACTCGCTTCAAATATGCCAGCATTTTTAAATCATTTTGTTGTGCTACATTACCTCACCCTTAATTCATTGTAGCTGTTTTTTTAAAGAATGACTTGTTTAATACAATTGTAGGTTAAGCTACCTGGTAATATACTGATTGTGCATGAAAGATGCCACACAATATTAGAAACTCTACTGTCAAGCAGAGATTATCTCAAGATAAATGGATTTAGTGAAGAGGCTGTGACCCTATTTTTCTCTCTCAGTCCTATTGTGTAAGGAGATGAAATGATTGCACAAGAGACATTTTAAAACTGGGTTACTCTGACAGTTCCCTCTGTGAACCGCTTTGACAAACATTCAAAATTTAATCTGTTTATATTTAGCTGCTTCATTAATAAATAATGCACCCCTTTTACATGCAAAAACAACTGCAGGGCGTCGGCGATAATGAAAAATGGATACATTCAACTTAGTCCCACAAAAAAAGTTCTCTACTGCATTTCTCTTTTGCAAACTCCGCCAACAAAATCCATCATAAACAACATTAAATCCATAAGACCTCAACCCACCTGAGGAGGAATGAAGGGAAAAGCCAGCCGAAGTAGCTTGTTATTAATTCCATCGCTAGCTAAATCCGTTTGTAAAGATTTATGGATTTGTAATTAGCATAAACATGAAGGCGCTCGATAACAATGACATTATCTCTGCTGAGCTAATCGCTTTATTCATACATCAAAACAAGGCGAGAGTAAATCTTTTGTTTGAAGACGCATCGTATTTCCACTGTATCCCGGTGTTTAGATGCTTTGACAACACAGTGCGACAATGGCAGCAGCCCACGCAGATTTGGGATGCTTGTATCTTGGCATTAGGGATATCTCATGTAGAATCAAGACACTGGGTGACATCAACTTACCGTCACGTGTATTTGGAAGAAAAAGGACAATCACGGTGACAGTTAATTTGCTTCAGTGTGACAATGCATGTTAAACCATATCCGCCGCAGCTATTTTGCAGGGGCTATCTGGGAAAGTTCCTTGCAGCAGTCCCTCCTTACAGACAGACAGATGGACAAATTGCAATTACTGTGCCACATTCAGGCTACCTAAGATGGTGAGGAATTGCTGTGCCATCTCGTGGATTCCACCGCTGTGCTTTTAGAGCAAATCTCTGCACCATCTCATGATTGACATGATGTCATCTGCTTGACAAGCACAGGAGCGGCGCTCAAGGGTCGGATTCCCTGACGGCTCGGAGCCTGCGGAGAAATGCCAGGGAGCCTGCAGGCACTTGTGTTTTTAATAGCAACCCGGTCTAAAAAAGATCTGTCATTTCCTCTTTCCCTCTTTGGGTGACTTCTGGAGGCCATTAACAGCAACTTTTCCCTCCCTAACCATGCTGCCGCAACACTATCCCAGGCATCCACTGACGGGAGCCGGTGCACGCTGCTTTTGAGGAAAGCTCCATCTTCAGATGGTTATTAGTTTTAAGGAATGACTTGCAAATGTTATGCAGGAGCATCTGTCTGGATTTCCGTATTGCATGTGTGCACGTGTGCACATGTGGAGGCATGTAGCGCACAGTGCACGACACCAGATAAATTATGTCTGTGGACTGTTGATTAATGAGCTTACCACGCTGAAGTTGTTTTCTCTTGCTTTCATACATTTGTATAAACTATATGATGTGTGTGTGTGTGTGTGTGTGTGTGTGTGTGTGTGTGTGTGTGTGTGTGTGTGTGTGTGTGTGTGTGAGAAGTACAGTAAGTGGGTGAGTGAGTAATAGAAAACAAGAGCCTTGATCATGAAGTACCAGTATATGCAGGTACAGCGTTTCATCCTTAAGTGAGAGCCACTTCATCTCTTCCTCTGCTATGTAAGAGTCTATTTCACAACATAATGTGCGCAATTAGGTCTTAGCCATGAATAATGTTTAATTCATTATAGTTTTATTCACAGCAGCTGTCACTGTTTGAACAAGAAATGCAGCAGAAAGTGAGTTTGTTGTTAGAGCTGTTGTAAAGGGAACAGTATGCCTTGGTTGAATGGAGGCTCCTACTAGAGCCCGACCGATATAACGGCGGGCCGATATGATCAGCCGATACTGGCTATTTCCTGAGTTATCGGTATAGGCATTTATAATGGCCGATTTGTGTGTTTTTGTTCAAGGACTTTAAGTTTCATATCTTAAGTTTGTATTTTTATTTTATTTATCAGAACTTTAATATATTCTGATGTTCCTATGTCCTGTTGTGACAATAAAACAAATTATCATTGTTTTAGTGAGAACTCATAACTATAAATAACTAATGTTAGGGAAATCTGTTTTGTTACACATTTCTGGATTTTGTTTTTTTTATTTATAACCGAATATTCGTATCGGCCTTAAGAATCCTTTATCGTCGGGCTCTAGTTCCTACATGATCAGCCTTATGTTCTGTAACTGATGCATGATTACATGCGATGTAAACTGGCAGAAAACGTACTGGTGTAGTACAGTAGTAAAGTGGTGCCTGTGTCACTTTTACTAAGATGGAGGTACATCTCAGTAAAGTGACATGGCTGCACACATGGAGTCAACCACTGCTGTAGTACAAGATATGTACTGGATGTAGTCAAGATCGTTCTTGGTCCCTCGACGGCTCTCAAGACACTTTTTGAAGGTCTCGTCTCTGAATCGACTGCATTTTTAGTCTCTGTCACACATAAAGAGGATTTCTGGATTTTATCGCAAAACCATAACTGCCTTTTGATTAAGTTATCAAGGCAGTTCTCAGGATACACTAATGGCAATACAAGTTATGCAGCATTATTTACAATGTTTACAAAAGGGAGTCCGAGCATCATAATTTGGGATGGCATTACGTGTTATTAAAATTTCATTTTGATTGAGTTTAGTGCTCAAATTCTCAATTTACTTGGATGTTTTTGGGAATACGGGCTACGCCGTTTGTTTTTAAAAATGCTGTTGTTGTACTTTGTGCTGCTTATTTTCTTAATGATTAATCAATTATAAACACCCGATTAAGGAACTTACATGTCCGGTGGCTACCCAATGCTGCGCTAGTGTTTGCCGCAGAGTAAATCCAGTTTCTTATTTATTACAGTGAAAGGTACAGGATATCTTAACGAAAGTGTCTTCTAGAAAATGAAACGCCCATCCTAACCTCCCAGATCTTGCAGTCTGATAATCCTTCCTTCCTGCAAGCATTTGTAAAAATTATTTCAAACAAAGGCGAAATCCACCCTTGGTTCAGCTATCTTCCTCCATGATGATTCTTCCTCGGATCGCTGGAGAGGACCACTCACACAGGAGACAGCCAGCCGTGGCGGCCGGCCATGAACTTGGCTGAGCTTGCTGACTCAGAGGAGGACATTAGCATACAGCTGCCAGTAGCCAGGCTGCAGCTGCTACGGATGCCTTCCTTAGTGTGCTAAAAGGAAGAGAGAGTACGCCGGACTGCCTAGGGTTGGGAAGATGGAGGGTTCATAAGGTGTGCATTCACAGACCTCAGGGTGCTCTGCTTACGCCTTCTCCCTGTCCTGATGACTGATAATATGGTGTTCTTAGAAAACACCCCTTAACCCCTGTGTTGTCCTCAAAACTAGAGAAATATGGGTTTCTTTTTAACCAAATTACCCAAAACGTTAAGTACAATTAGAAATACTTAACAGTTACTTTACTACTTTCATTGAATTTTGGGTATTCAAGTTTATATCATTTGAAAAATTTGAAAAAAACCTCAGGTTCCTCTAATATTAGTCAAAGTTATTCATCATTTCAAAATTAGGTATAATTTCCTATAAATGAAATGCATTGACCAGGTATTCCAAAAGTAAGTGTAAAACTAGTGGTAATGAGTTGGTGTTGGTGACAAAACATTGAAAGAAGTGCATTAGAAAAGGGACAAAAACGTCAGAAAATGTGTCAAAAATAGTAAAAAGGAAGGGGAAAAAAAAAAAAGTTTTCATTTTGACCCAGAAGGACATAAATGCATGGTCAACCGGAAGACAACGCAAGGGTTAAGGATGGTCTGTTGTCTGAATGTCGTCATATATGGCAAAAGGAAAATGTAAATCCTGTTATGTAAATATGCGAACACCTCCTGCCATGCGGACATTTTTTTTTTTAGGAAACATGGTCTCGGCAAATAGTTTCCTTTAACGGTGCCTTTTGAATTGATTTCTGCTTGTTCCCTATCCACTTTGAGAGAGCCATCTTTCCGTGTCTAGTTGAAGCTGAATCCCATTCTGTCAGGGTTGAGGTGATGTTGCAGGCAGATTGCTTATCCGTCAGGATCACGGCAGACACAAACGGGTTGCTGATGCTGCTGCTTAAACCTGTCTCAGTCAGGCCTCGATCATCAAATCTGTCCCTGTCGACCATGATACATTGACAGCGTTGCATTTGCCCCCAATTCCCCCTTCCCCTCCAAGCTGAATTCCTGACCAATCCCTTGCCTGGTTATCAGGCCATCATAAAGAATGTGTGACAGGACCTTAGAGCAGTGAGGGATGGCTCTCGGTGAAGCCGGCAGGGCTGGTGAAGATGGAATAACGCAGGTGTGGCGGCACATGCCAGCTTGACTTACGGCCCTGATTCCTGTTAAGACCACCTTGAGATCTCAGACTGTGGACACTGTTTGAGAAGTTGTTGAAATGGAAATGAAATGGATACAAATGTGGTCAGGTGGAGGCGCTTGCCATCCACTGAATCCTCCTGTGTAATATGTAATATGATGACTTTGGAATCACTGGGATCTGCTTTATTTATCCCAACCAAAATGGATTTCTTTATATGTGAATTTAGTTTTACCCATGACCACCAGCTTCCCCATTTACCAGAGAGGTAGAATTCCCAGAAAGGGTTGATTGGTCATGGTTGAGTAAACTCAAACTGCAAGTTCTCTACACAAATTGTGGTCTCCAGAGATAAAGCTTAGGCCCAGATCAATACAATCGGCAGGATAGTGACGTCAAAACTAATTAAGATTGCCTGTGTAGCACAATGGCACCAATCTGTGCTGGGTGGGCCCAGTGTCAGCATGGGCTACCGCAAGGTTATTTTTCTTCCATTGTTTGAGGCTTAGAGACACCTCCAGAGGGATCCCTGCAGCCAAGGCACTATTATCTGGCTAAGGTTTGGGACAATCACACTGTCCCTCTCATTTCTTGTAAAGGTCCCTTTTCAATTAATCTAGGAGCTTTTTATGCTCTCCTGTACAGACCCCATGAAAAGAGACTTTTTCAAAGGGCTTGTGAACAGGTTGGCTTTCTGTGTTGAAAGGTAACAAAAAGGGATTATGTCATGGGGAATGGCGGATGTGGCTGGGTGACTCCGATTATGTCCAGATAATGTAGTGTTGTCACATCTGACAGGAAATACTGCGCTCGAAAAAGAGGCCGATCTTTATGTTTCATTTCAGTTCAGTCCAATTTGAGTAGAATAAGGAATATGGGGGAACTGTTACTGGTGCACTCTTTAAATAACAATATATTATTACTTTTCAAAGGGACTCTCTAATTACATTGGCCTTTCTCTACAAAATCCATGCATGCATTATGCTATAATTATAAAATTATGTTATTATAAAATGTGTGCTGTGCCTCCAGACTCTCCACCTCCCCACGATAGGATTAGAAGACACATTGTCTGTACAGTAAGTCCAGTTGCGTTGAGATCAGGGTGGTAAATATGCATACAGTAATGGATGTATTGGTTTCAGTACAAGATGGATTTTATTTTGTAGGTTTTACATGTATTCATCTGTGCTATTGGTTATAACATTGCGATCTGGGACACTGCTCAAAAGCACTCAGATGGGTTAAGAGAAATGAGCAGTCAAACGAATATACAGGCGACATGTCTCTCTTTTAAAGTGAAATGGTAATTTATATTCCAAATGTATCAGTTCAGAGTGACCATCATCATATGGGTTAATGTTAGGCCCCAGCTTAAACATTAAAGGTCCCATGGCATGAAAATGTCACTTTGAGGTTTTTAACATTAATATGAGTTCCCCCAGCCTGCCTATGGTCCCCCAGTGACTAGAAATGGTGATAGGTGTAAACCGAGCCCTGGGTATCCTGCTCTGCCTTTGAGAAAATGAAAGCTCAGATGGGAAGATCTGGAATCTTGCCCCTTATGAGGTCATAATACACCCCCTTCAAAAGCTGCAGACTCAGAAATGGCACATCCTAAGGAATGCTCATTGTGAGACTAGCTCTAGTGGCTGTAATTCTGCAACAAAGGCTGAATTTTGGGAAAGAGACTTCAGATACAGTATTACGGGACCACTAAGGTCTATATAAAAGAGACATCAGATACAGTATTAGGGGACCACTAAGGTCTATATAAAAGAGACTTCAGATACAGTATTAGGGGACCACTAAGGTCTACATAAAAGCATCCAAAGAGCACCATGTCAGGGGACCTTTTTAAGAAACCTCATCAGTGCTGTAGCCTTTTCTTTTGTTTGCATGTATGATTGGTCCCTTGTCTTGTGTCAGTCTGTTTCTGCATGTTGTTGTCCCCCTCCCGTTTTTCCTGTGTTTTTGTGGCCCTGGTGGTTCCCATGTCCCAGTGTGGTTGTAACTGTAAGTGAATATTGTGTTTCCTATACTATGTTTTCTGAATATAAAAAAGAAAAACAATAATTGATCACAAAAAACCGAACCCTTCTCAGATGATCACAAGGAGAAGCCTGTCCAGCTTAGAGTATTGTCACAAAACCACACATCAAATCTTTAACAGCATTTTCACGTGCATTGTGTACATGTTATCTACAGGTTATAATTTGATCCTTTCTCAGACTGGGCTGTAACAATGTCCCTGCTTGTAACGCTGCCTTAACTTGTAAATTGTAAAGTGTATTATACTGACAACTGCAATTTGACGTTAAATGTAAAACATTCACCTTAAGCTTGAGCACTCAAACAAACCAAACCAACAGAACAGCTTGTGTATATTTGTTACTAATAACGAATATTCCCTCATTAACCAACCTTGGTTCAAAATAACCTTGAAAAATGCAAACAAGGCAATTTGTGTTGGGGTGATTAATTAATTTCTGAATGGCTGTGCCTCACTGCATGTGGAACACGGCAAGATTAATTTCTTAAATATATGTATTTGGCAAAAATTATTTTCGAAAGTGCAATGATGAATGTTTATTCAGATAAAGCAGCCAACATATGATGTTACGCTCTGGCCCTAGCAGTGTCTCTCTCACACACATACACACCCACACATGCCAAAGTTGTTTTAAAGTCAAATGGATTGTAACAGGAACCCAAGATGCACTCTGTTCCTTACTCTGAGGATTAGGTAATGTGTAGTACAAAAGACATATGAATAATTTATCGGCCAGTGTATGCATTGCGGTCATGCACATACAAGGGTTAGTTTCCGAATCTGTGTGTGTGTGTGTGTTTGTGATACTCACGTTCATGCGGGATTTAGGAAAGACCCTTTTTAGAGTTGGTGAAAGGTTGCATTGTGTGCAAGTGAATCGTTTCACGCACGCCGTTCACACAAAACTGAACTTTATACAAAATCACTTTTTGTCCCCAGAAATGTATGAATCCAAAAAGGTTGGATTTTAAATGCTATTTTCATAACCACTACGTTACTAATAATTACAAAAACATTAGCAATGACATTCTTTATCGGCAAACGGTAGGGAAGAAGCAATTGTCTGCACTTGCAGCAACTCAGATTTGCTGAACAATGAAAACTTCAGGTGTTTCATGTGATTACTTTTTTCAGTTGAATGACAAAGCACTTCTGCTGTATGAAGAAACGCTACATTATGATATCACTGTACCTCCCTGAGACATTTTTTTTTGCCTTGAAGAAGCAATATAATGGGGACTTCATCTTTTCTTTTTTTTGAAAAAGGTGCAAGTGTCTGAGGTCCCAGTGGTACCCATTACAGCAGCCTAGTAGTCATTAATCACGGACGAGTATGCATTTCAATGCAGCGTCTGCCCAGAGTTTCCAATAGCCATTCATTAACCGCTTCCACCGCCATCTCTTTTCTTAGCATCTGCCCCCTCCTCTCCATCGCTCCCACCTGGACTCTACGGATTTGGTCCCTTTCTTGCTGACACACCTGCTTTTTATTTCCTGTGTTAGGCGAGGGTGGGTGCACATTTTTCTGGGCTTTTATATAGTGTGTTAAAGGTGTTAAGCTAATCTTTGCAAAAGTTCTCCATGTCTTTTGCTTTCTCTTGTCCCTTTTTATGGTTGTTGTTTGTAAGTATACAGTCTCGGGTGTTTACGTGAAAAGCCGGGTGGGTACTGACAGCATGCTGTCTTTAATTGCATGCATCTAAGACTTTTTCTGTGAATACAAAAGGCCTATTTCTCTCAAATATTCACAAATCTGTCTAAATCTGTGTTAGTGAGCATTTGTTCTTTGCCGAGATAATCCATCCACCTCGCAGGTGTGGCATATCCAGATACTGACTAGACAACATGATTATTGCACAGGTGTGCCGTAGGCTGGCCACAATAAAAAGCCACTCTTTTACTGTATTGAGGGGAACGGGTTGGGGGATGGGGGTTAGAAAATCACTCAGAAAAAAAAAGACAGATTTGTGAATAATATTTGAGAGAAAAAGTCTTAGATCCTTGAGTACAGCTCGTGAAAAATGGGGGCAGAGACAAAGTGTTGCATTTTTAATTGTGTTCAGTGTATCTTGGATCGGTAGCAAGTGTACACACAGCAGTGGGGCGGACGTTGTAGAAATAGTTCTTTCGGAATTAAAGACACTGAAATACGTTGAAGCTGTCATATATATATATATATATAGATAGATATAGAGAGATAGAGATATATAGATAGATATATAGATAGAATCGGCAAGATAACGACCAAACTTGTTATTCTTAACTGTAAAACATTGCTGTTCGTACTGCTGCTGTTTCATTTCATTCAACATGCGAAACCAATCTGTCAAACATCATGGGATAGAGTAGCCAGTGGGCAAATTATACCCATTATTGATGGTCTCCAAGATCTCGCAGGGGCTTTCCATTATATTTATTGACTTTTGCCCTTCTTGTCCCAGTGTTTTTGTACATTAAATTAGAGCAGGGTCAGCATCTGGTAAAGCAGCAGAAAACAGGAACCTAAAGCACAAACACATTTGGTTGTTTTAATCAAAATTTGATGTAAAAAAAAAGTTTTCCAGGACCTTCAAACTCGTCTCCTTTGACTACACATATCCTAGTTTGAGCTTTTAATTAAACCAACGTGGGCCATTTAAAGCTACATTGTGTAAGAATATCTCCCATCTAGTGGTGAAATTGTATATGGCAACCAACTGAACATCACTTTCCTCCTATGGCGGCCAAACCCGAAATTAAAGACAACTTTGTCCGTGAGAGTTCGTTCCAGTGTAATAAGTTTTACGTTATTTTGGCACCATTTCATTGCTAACATCAGCTATCAGGTTCCCAAAGAAGCTAATGTTAGTAAAATATCATTGCTATCGTTATTCTGTATATTGTATGAGATTAATAGTGTAGGGCGAGAGAAGCAACAGAGGCTTGTGTGTTTCATATATTTCTATGATCTCTTAGTATCTCCATGGTTACACGCGGCTGTTCTAGCTGTAGCTGGTCTGTGTTACAACTGCACATGACGTAGAATTTTCCATCACGGACGAGAGGAAAAGTATCCTAGACGTCGTCCTAGCGTTATGTACAACCATGCCATGCTAGCCAAACAACTATAGCACTTTGAATTCACACAAATAGGCAGAATTACCTTTTTAAAGGTCCCTTTTTAAAATTCTTGCTGCATAGAAGCTCTTTCCATCGTGGAAAAGCCACTCCAATATTAACTTCGCTCTAGTTTAAATTATCCTTTTAACTTCCTTAGCGACTCCATTACATGTCCTAGAGAATGGGCGTGATGCTCCAGCTGCAACCAGCAGTCGCTGAGTAATCTTCTCCCCCTCCCTGGCATTCGTCACGCTGCCGCTGAGTGGAAAAGCGCAAATACACTGGCAGAATCGAGTTGCTCCTATGTATTCTGAATGGCCGATTCTACTCGTACGGAAATACTTTGATTAGTTGGAGGAAGTAATTGCGCATGAATGAGCAGATATATTGGTGAAAGAACAAAGAGGTTTTTGCTAAGAATCAACTCAAAGTTACACAATGGAGCTTTAAAGACATGTGGGGGGAAGTCTCCTCTAGATTCACCCAAAAGGATGTTTTTTATGAAGATCAAATTACAACCAATTACAGCAGGTGGTGCGACAAAATCCTGGTGAAAACCTTGACCCCAAGTCTTGTTTGATATTGACCTTCTGTATGATTCCCTCCGTGATTTTAAGTAGGCCTTATGAACTGAAGTTCGTTTTAATAATTTTAGGTTAACGGTTTAGTTAAGTGGCAAAAACGTATCCTCAAATTGGACTTGCATGGCACCAGCGGAGCACTATTTTCTATCTTCCCTTCCCTAGAAATGGGATATCAGGCATTTTGAGAAGGGATTCTTTGATAGCCAAAAACCTGACAACCCAAACCTGAGCGATTTGGCTTGCTGCACTGATTGATTAGGTGGAGCTCTCAGCTTTCTCATTGAAATGCATCCGAGAAGGGAGTAACGTTCCTCTCCAAATAATTTGCTTACAATTACAGTGAACCTCCCACCTCTGCAGCTCCTTAGTTAATATCAATCACCAGAAGAGGGATAATCCAAAGTGCTGATCAGCAGATAAGCAGGGAGATGCCTCCTCCTCAGCTTACCTCGTGTCATATAGGACATTATCCCTCAGAGTTAGATTTCCCTCGGCAGCGGCCTAAACAAAATGATTGCCAGTCATTTGTCGTCTGCTCCCCCCGGAAGACTGTGGGTTTAAGTCTGCATTGATTAAATGGCAAGAGAGCAAGAGAGAGAGCAAGAGAGAGAGGATGAGGGGGAGCAGCCATCTTCACTTGACTAATGCAGATGACGAGGGAAAGTGTGACAGACAGCAGAGATCTGCTAAGATAAGGTCACCGGAGGATGAGCCTTTGTTAACATGCATTCATAGCTCACGTGCTAAATTGGTGGGTTGAAGAAAGACGGATGCCTCCTGACAGCTTCAGTTCTTAGAACAATACAATTCACAAATCAGACTTCTGCTTGATTAACTGAAAGGTTGTATTCACGCCGTTTCAATACTCATTTGGCATTGATATCCCATTCTTCATCTGCATAAGTTCAGCTAAAAGAAAAACATTCAACTATCATGATGGGACTATATCAACATTTGTTCTTGTTATATTAAGCTTTTTTCCTTTTTTTTTTTTTTTAGAATTACAGTCAATGAGAGCAGGCTTCAAATCCTTCGAATCCTCTTCTACTTCACAATCTCTCTCTTCCTTCATACCTTGACCTACAGATGCAATTCAAACTTTAAACAGTTCATGAAAAATTCAGCTATTAGGCGTTTTCTCAGGTGTTAAAAGGATATCTTTTACAGTTTTTGTGAAATCACTGTCTAGGTTTAGTGTTGATAATGGGTGTGTACTGCGTAGCGGACAGTGGGTGATGTCTTCGCTAGACCACTTAGCCTTAAAAAAAGCCTTTTCTATAAATTGCTCTCATGCCCATAATTTTTGTCATGTTTGATGTATATTAGGGGTGAGAATATCTGGGCACCTCACGATTCCGATTCAGAGTCCAGAGATCTAATTTGAAACCGATTCTCAATGCATCTCGATGCAACAGTTCTTTTCATGTACATTTCCATTAGTGATTTAAAAAAAATACACACATAAATCTGAGTTTGTTAGGTTTTGACATATGAAATGTCAATGAAATGTTTTGTCTACTGAAGTTTTTTATTTTTTTATTAAAATATTCGCATTAATGTCATAGTTATCTTGCAGTTAATTGCCATTAATTGCACATTTTATCTGTTCTAAATGTCCCTTGATTTTTTTTGGGATTATTTTTTTTTCTCATTTTAATGCTCTTAACAAGTGATCAAAACTCGCTTTGTGCAAATGTTTCTTTATTGAACAACATTGGCATATAGCCCTCTGTAGTGTACAGTTTTGAAACGCAAACGCGATTGAAACTGCGATGTCGGTCTTTTTTCTTTTTTACTTTCATCTACACAAATTACATACCAATACGTTGGCAAAGGCTTCTGGCGCTCGCTATAAGGTCATTTTACTTATGCCACCTATAGTTCAGGCTGTCTGAGGCTTCTTTTCACCGGTCGCTCTCTGTGTCCCTTAATGGCAGCAGCTTGGTACAGAGGATGGGATAGGATAGGTCGTTAGCTGATTAAAGGGATCTCCACTAATTAGCAAGCATGACGCAGCATTTTCACCAGACAGTCAAATTGCAACTACAGACTTATGAAGTATTATGAAGATTAACACAACATTGCGGTTCATTGACGCACATTATTCTTCTTCTTATTGTGCACAGGTGTGTTGTAAATAACTTAAAATAAACTCATTCACTCGATGTCAGTCATTGTCTGACGCAAAGCACGAATGTTGCTGAACAAATAGCAGATTTATTCCACCAAAAACGTCCCAGCTAAACTGAAACCACAACCTCCAGTTAACCCTTGTGTTGTCTTCCCGTCAAAATTGAAAATCAACACTTTAGTTGAGGCTTTTTATCGATGTTTTTAACTTTTTTGCACTTTTTTCCAACTCTTATAATGCTTTTTTTCAGTGTTTGTCACTTTTCTTATATTATATTTTCAACACTACATAACACTAATTATTGACTTTAGTTTTACAGTTATTTTGGGAATTTATGTTCAATAAACCTCATGTATAGGAAATTATACCTAATGTTTAAGTTAAAAAAGCAGAAATTTGGATTAAAATTAAAGGAATGGATGTTGATAGATGATCAGACTGGAAAATGTCAACTTTTAGTCAATACTATTTCAAAATCACTTCAATTTTTATCTCCAAATTGAATAAGACGCCCCAAAATGAATGAAAATAGAGATTTGTACTTGGCAAAGAGCGTTGTTTGGAATCAATCATGTTATTTTGGGGAATGAAAAAGAACACTGATATAGGAAAATGGGCCAATTTGACCCGAGGACAACATGAGGGTTAAACCACCACTGCATTAGCTTATTAATACAGCCAGTTTTTGTCAAAACCCATAGCTCACACTGCGAGCTGTGTACACTGTGTGGTTGAGGAGAGAGGTCTGGCAGTGGGATACACCGATGGCCTGAGGCCTGCCTGATCAGGGTTCAACCCTCGTTTTTGAAATTCCAACCAAGCCAGTCAACATGGGTATATCCCTGGTATGACAATTCAGAGATAACCTGGGTGAACTCGGGGAGAACTGCATAACAATTACCTTAAGTTCTAGAAATGGACGGGGCTTTACGCGTCATATTCAGTGAACAGCTAATATCTCACACGCCGTTTTGTAGCTACTTGAAATTGTCATGGTACAGTGGAGTGAGAAATACAATTTGATGATTGTTCTGCAGAGACTACATTTTGATTCCTCCTCCTCTGCATATTTATATCAGCAGCTGGACAAGGAAGTAGGTTAGTAGTATCGATTTTTGAGCATTTCAAGACGAGGGGTGAACACTTCTGTTTGCTGTTGTCTTCACGCCTCATTTAAAAAATAGAGGGGAAAAAAGAGATTTGTGCTAGCAGCACTCAACTGCAGTCTGCGGACGCTTACCGCTGTGGTGGCTCGACGTGTGCCTAACACCTACAACTGTCATACAATATGGCTGTAATTCAACTTTTAAAAATAACATATTTGAAGAATTATCACATTCCCCCCCTTTCTTACAACTTCATCTACTTCACATTTTAACCAGCAATCCCGTTTAATTATTCCACAGCTTTGTTTCCATCAGTGGTATCATTCAACTTTTCAATGAAATCCACCCGTAATAAAACCATTCCCACTTTTCCGACTATTCTCGCTACTTCTCATGGATTTAAGCTATTAATCCAGTTTAGTTTTAGCAATTTAGATATTCAGCATTCACACGCATTTTCTGTAGGGAATGCATTTTGTAGTTATTTATTCTACTTCTACACTGACTTACATTATTTGAACTTTGGAGTTTCTACATGATCTAGAAATGAAAATACCCCTGTGGCCATGTAAGGAATGGCAGAGCCATTACTCATACCCTGGAACAAAATGAATAGGCCAAAGTCTACCATACTGTGAGTGCGTGAGTAATGCAGGGTCTTGGCTGCTGGAACGTTTCAGAACAGAAGCTAACCGTACTTGCCAAATTCCACGATAAATATCAAATAATCTGGCATCACATTTTGGAAATAGAGCTCCATGGTGGAGTGGAAATTGCCATCAGGCTGATGCATTGTTAAAGACAAGCGGGAACAGCTGGTGGCCTTTTCTAAGATAATCCAACTCGTGATGTTTTTGGTCTTCTTGCTCATGGTAAGAGCCTGAGTCCTCTACTCCCAACAAAAAATGGACTATAAATGAAAATGCATTTTATTCACATCAACAATTTATGCTCACACACATGCTTACCATGCAGGATGAAAAGCCTGAAACAATTTGGCCAATAAGAGTTTGCAGATATGCAGAATCTTAACTACTGCTCCATTAACACACAGTAATGATGCATGCCAGCCGTCTGTTTGCCTGTTGGTTATTTGGAGATGGCACACTGTTGCATGCCGTATGCCATCTCTCATTCTGGCCAGAATGTGAAGCCTCACACATTGGAGGGAAAAGAGAAAAAAATAATAAAGGTGCATCTGAGCTGGAACAAACAAAATGGTCCGTGCTGTGAGGACTCGCAGTTTATGAATCAGAGAAAGGCAGAGAGCAGTGTGTGTGTGTGTGTGTGTGTGTGTGTGTGTGTGTGTGTGTGTGTGTGTGTGTGTGTGTGTGTAAGCCCACTGTAGCATTCTTTTTCCATATTGTGAAGTATATCTGTCTGCAGCGACTTTGGAAAGCTCACAAGCAGATTGAACTAAAGACATGTTTTCTTTATGTAGAGTCAGCCTGTGTGATATGCATGGGAAAATGCTATTTTTTACCCCCCCAACTTTTTGTTTATGGGAAGCAAGTGTCAAAAACGACTTCAGTCTCCAAAGTGAATTTGATTCTGGAAGACAACTTCCGGCCTTGAAGTGTGAAAAATGTATGCAACGCTCAACAGAAGAAAGCAGATGGATTTCTCAGCCGAATTTGCCTATTATTACATTATATAAGCACACTGAGTCGGGAGGTGTACAGCCTAATTATTATGCTTTTGAAAAATACTGGTGTTATTCAAGACTCACACAAAATTGAAGTTGACGTCAATAATACGTTTGTTGAATGCGGGAGAATGCATAATGCATGCCAGCAAAACTTTATGAAGTTTGTGCTCGGTATATTCCTACAGTTATGACTATGAACTCATGGCTCTGACTTCATAACAAGAGAGAGGAATTCTTTTAAGGGCAATATTCAACTAATACCCTCTTTGGTGTATGTAATTTTGGTAGTGCCGTGTCACATTTTCCACAGCATTACCCTGTGACGTGAATGTCCCCTGAGAGCCCGATCAGTGTGACTAACTGAGTGAGGGCTCCAAATATAGGGCTAAGATAAGAGCTGGATAATGTTGTTTTTTTTGTTTTTTGTTTTTTTTCTTTTTTTGTCAGTTCCTGGAATTACTCTTACTTGACTTTGGATGCTATACTGGACGCTGCTCAGTATCTCTCACTCTGTAATTCATCACAGGTGGTGGTGTGCTATCAACCTTGCCTACACTTATCTGGATGTTTAGCCTAACCTAGACAAAGGAATTCCATTTTGCCCTTATGATGCCAAGCGGTTAATAGGTACATTTGTTTTATAGACCAGGGCTATTTATACAAAGGGCTCTTAAGGGTTTTCTAGCCACGTCAGGATAGTTGGATCTAAGATATTTACTTACTTTTGCAGAGAAGAGTGATTTTAAAGCAGCATTAACCAACATTTGAATCAAACGTTAAATCAAACGACTACATCTATGACATGTGAAACTTATGTGTTGAAGAAGGAAAATTGCGATACTCAACACTATCGAATCGCAGTACTTCTGGAATTGCAGTAACTTAACATTTCATTATTAAATTGCAGTACAAATCGAATTGGCACCCATGTGTTGTGATATAATCGAATCGTTCCAGCCCGCTCAACTAGTATGATTAGCATTGTGTCATAGCATTTTCACAGCAGAACAGAGAAACATCAAGATATGATGAATAAAATGTATAAAATTACAAACTTAAGAAAAAAATATACTGTGTGTGTGTGTGTGTGTGTGTGTGTGTATGTATGTATGTATGTATATGTGTGTGTGTGTGTGTGTGTGTATATACTGATCGATCGGGAAATGCCTAATATCGGCCCACCGATATATCGGTCTAATTTTCAAGTATTGTCAATAAACCTGTTATCTTCAAATATAGTACTCACAACTGAATGTGTGACCAGAAAAATGGAGCCACCCCCCTCACCTAACCCGCTCTCCATCAGCTTCCACCACCCCTGTGTGGAACCTGGGGTAACACTCATCACAAACTGTTGTAACGTCTCGAAGCCTGTCAGAGCTGCGTTTGATGAGCAGCTTTTCACTCTGCCGTCTACTGTCTAAACTCAAATGTTTCTGATACATTTGAGACAGAGAACAGGGAAATTACTCCCAATGCCTTTCTTGCATCACCTTTTAAAGCCCTGGTAGCTTTTGGGTGAAACAACTTGAGCAGCAAGCCCCGTATCACACCTGAGAATGACGCGCACCAGGAGGCAAGAGAGACGCCGCATCTGGGACCAATTTACATCATGACGCTGTCAAGATGGAGCCTCAGATGTGGAGGTGACTCGCACTGAGAAGCTGAAAATGACGTGCAGACATATTTTAATATTCTAATCGAGTTCAGTCTGTGCTGATCTCCAAAATGCATAAAAATCCTGGAAACGTGCAAAGCACTCAACAACAAAAAAAAAAAAACGGCCATTTACTACGATAACTTCTTTGAATTGACAGTATTTCAAAAGAGCACTAAAGCACGCTGTGGTGGCATTATGTTTAAATATTTTACCAACTAATTGCATCGCACTGCAACATATGTCATTGATTATTAAATACCTGACTAACAAGCGGCACATGTTAATTTTCACATTGACATGTCTGCTTTTGAATGTCCAATCAGTCCACACTGTGTGATGAAACTATCCCCAAATGACAAGAATATGCCGTTACCATCCTACCTTTTTCTTTTTGAGAACACCAAGCCTCTTTTTGAGCCTCTCCTGCTCTGGATTCAACAGCCAATTTAACATTCGACCCAGTTTCAGCGAGGTTCTCTACTGGGACACAACCCAGAAGTGTCATACGGCAGAACCAGAATGATAAAAGCCCTCCGCTCTGGATATGAAAGCAAACGATACCCAGTTTATGCTCTATACATTAACATAGAAGCACAACATCGTTCTGTATGGGTGATTTGCCTATTTAAGAAGCACACACAGTTGCCAGCTTGCATTATTGCAATCAATGTGGATGAAAAAAAGAGGCACCGAGGAAAAAGACAGGATAAGTACAGTGTAATCCAATACACAGGCATCTCATTTTGAAGGCTTATTATGCACACCTTGCCCCTTGGATGTTAGTTTGGCATGTAAATGACAGCCAACAATTTTACGCGACCCTTAGGAATGTAATTAGTAGCTTATTATAATAATAATTAGTCGTACCATGCCATGTAATCGCACAAGGCTCGGGATATCAATAGTTAATGTGCAAACTGGATCACAAACAACCTGATTAAATTTTCTAACTTACTTTCAAAGAGCAAGTAGCAGTCTGCCAGCAGGTCTCCCAGGGACTTGAATGTTTTTACTGAAGTTAGCGAAGTACATTTTGTCTGTGAGGTGAGCTCCGGCTGGAACAATTACCACTGGTCTAATTATACTGTAGTAATGCTGATATTGACAGTGTAGTCCTCAATGAGTGTTTAACCTAAAGGAGTCGGGAAGTCTACACATTGAAGGCAGTGTTTTAATGTTTAATGCCCTCGTGGCTAAGAGAGAGCCGCGGCATATTCACGAATTGGTTGAAAAGCTCAGAATGTAGTGTTGTGATAATAGCTGCCACAGTAAGGACACTATGTTGTCCACTTCACCCCCACAGCCCTGTGAGATGAACGTACCCCAGCAGCGATACCACCCATCATGTTGTGGGTGTTATTTAACACAATTAATTCTAGTTCTAGAGTCTAGTTTACTCTATTTGTACTGTAGTACATTTATCCATTACTGAGCTATTTTTAGCTTAACATTTAAAGCATTTATCAGATACTGTATATTTAGCTGTTTCAACTACAGTATTTATCCATTGCGTTTAGCTAGCTTTTTCAACTCTTTATCTGTTAATTTAGCTAAGTATGTCTACCATTTGTCCCATTATTTATCCTCAAAGTAATGGAAAACTAAAACTTAAAGGTGCAATGTTGGGTGATGTCACTTGTCAAACAAAGCGAGACTAGCTTGCCCCTCCGTCCTCCTCATCCCCTCCCTCTCCCTACCTGTGCTTCCGCGCACTAACCCCCCCCCCATCCACAAATCCTTCTTGTCAGTTATTGGCTGGAACGCTGGAACATTGTTAGTGTATGCGTCGTGGTGCAGGTGGGCACAGTTTTTTGTTGCCGTTTGTAGACCCTGGACTGTCTACAGAGACCTTGTTTTTTACAGTGTGTTCTGGGGACAGGCAGCTAGCAGATAGTGAGATGTTTTTTACAGTGTGTTCAGAGGACAGGCAGCTAGCAGATAGTGAGATGTTTTTTACAGTGTGTTCTGGGGACAGGCAGCTAGCAGATAGTGAGATGTTTTTTACAGTGTGTTCTGGGGACAGGCAGCTAGCAGATAGTGAGATGTTTTTACAGTGTGTTCTGGGGACAGGCAGCTAGCAGATAGTGAGGAGATGTTTTTTACAGTGTGTTCTGGGGACAGGCAGCTAGCAGATAGTGAGATGTTTTTTACAGTGTGTTTTGGGG
Organism: Percina caprodes; assembly: GCA_013375575.1. Taxonomy (NCBI): domain Eukaryota; kingdom Metazoa; phylum Chordata; class Actinopteri; order Perciformes; family Percidae; genus Percina; species Percina caprodes. Next base: position 880,883 of record JABXJD010000214.1, on the reverse strand, counting down.
ACTGGCAGCTAGTAGATAGTGAGGAGATGTTTTTTACAGTGTGTTCTGGGGACAGGCAGCTAGCAGATAGTGAGATGTTTTTTACAGTGTGTTCTGGGGACCGGCAGATAGGGGAGATGTTTTTTACAGTGTGTTCTGGGGACCGGCAGCTAGCAGATGGTGAGATGTTTTTTACAGTGTGTTCTGGGGACAGGCAGCTAGCAGATAGTGAGATGTTTTTTACAGTGTGTTCTGGGGACAGGCAGCTAGCAGATAGTGAGATGTTTTTACAGTGTGTTCTGGGGACAGGCAGCTAGCACATTTAAGGGCTCTATGCTAAATTTTTTTTCCCAAGAAGTGCTTGAGTTTCTGAATGGAAAACGTTAGTAACACCAACTAGTCGACTCCGGTAACTAGTCGGCTCTGTTTGCTGGCGTCAGCTGGTCGTCGACATTTTTGTTTTTACATCCATCGCGGCAACCGAGCTGCCGACCCGTGCCCAGGTTATGTTGTTCTTTTGTGTAGAATAACAAAATGAAATTTTTTTAATATATATTTAGAATTAGTGATCACACACACAGTGGCCCTCATTTATCAACCTACCGTAGAAACCAACACAAATATATATGCAGAAATCCTCTTACGACAGGCTTAACATGGGATTCATGAAACGTTTGCATCCCACCAATCGGAGTCGTACATTGCTAAATGCAGCGGCGGGAAACGATCGTAACTTAAATATCACGCCCCAATATATTCTCTGTTTTGAGGCCTCGCCCCTATTTTACGACATGGCCAGACGTAATCCGGCTAAAAAGCGGCACTTTCCAGAGGTGGAGATTGAAACCCCGACATCTCGGTTTAATCTGCAGTAACTTGTGTACTATTTTGCTTCCTAAAAACTGTATTAGGCTGTAGGAAGAATGCGGAATAGAAAGAGATCACTGATGCGGTCAACGTGTTGCCGTATTGAATCGGACTCCAGTTGAAGTTTATGTAATATATACATCCTTGACATACAGTATGTATACTCCCAATAGTAAGATACAGGCTTCTATTGCAATCTCTTAGCCCTACATGAAGGTTTTAATAAATAAAATAAACGCACAGTAGCGGATGTTAGGCAATGTTTTTTTTCATTTTACTCGTGTTTTTTTCGTGAGTCAGAGCCAGGCAACAGCTGTGAGGGAGAGCGCGTGTCCTCCGCCGGCTGTCAGGCTAAAACAATGTTTAATGACTATTACATGTTGCAGACTTTTTCTGGCGTGTATAGTAGGGTTCTCCCCCCCCCCCGTCACCGTGGCTTGTGTGTGTAGGCTACGTGTGCACTGTTGCTCGGCTCATAGACGTTTTCTAAAAGAGCCAGATCTAACCCTAAAAGGGACGTTTTAGAGCGTCCTCTGGTGGACAGACTATGCAACGCCATCACTAACGGGGACGTTGTAGAGCGTCCTCTGGTGGACAGACTATGCAACACCATCACTAACAGGGACATTGTAGAGCGTCCTCTGGTGGACAGACTATGCAACGCCATCACTAACGGGGACGTTGTAGAGCGTCCTCTGGTGGACAGACTATGCAACGCCATCACTAACAGGGACGTTGTAGAGCGTCCTCTGGTGGACAGACTATGCAACGCCATCACTAACAGGGACGTTGTAGAGAGTCCTCTGGTGGACAGACTATGCAACGCCATCACTAACGGGGACGTTGTAGAGCGTCCTCTGGTGGACAGACTATGCAACGCCATCACTAACAGGGACGTTGTAGAGCGTCCTCTGGTGGACAGACTATGCAACGCCATCACTAACGGGACGTTGTAGAGCGTCCTCTGGTGGACAGACTATGCAACGCCATCACTAACAGGGACGTTGTAGAGCGTCCTCTGGTGGACAGACTATGCAACGCCATCACTAACGGGACGTTGTAGAGCGTCCTCTGGTGGACAGACTATGCAACGCCATCACTAACAGGGACGTTGTAGAGCGTCCTCTGGTGGACAGACTATGCAACGCCAACACTAACGGGGACGTTGTAGAGCGTCCTCTGGTGGACAGACTATGCAACGCCATCACTAACGGGACGTTGTAGAGCGTCCTCTGGTGGACAGACTATGCAACGCCATCACTAACGGGGACGTTGTAGAGCGTCCTCTGGTGGACAGACTATGCAACACCATCACTAACAGGGACGTTGTAGAGCGTCCTCTGGTGGACAGACTATGCAACGCCATCACTAACAGGGACGTTGTAGAACGTCCTCTGGTGGACAGACTATGCAACGCCAACACTAACAGGGACGTTGTAGAGCGTCCTCTGGTGGACAGACTGTGCAACACCAACGCTCATAACATGGTTGACAGTCCGTCTTTATTTTTTAAATATTCATTTATCAGAATCATTTTTGTCATTATAAATGATTCTGATGAATGAATATTTAAAAAATAAATACAAAAAACTTTTTTTCAGCCGTTATAAATGCCGATACCAATATATCGGGAAATGCCTAATATCAGCTGATAATATCGGCTGATAACATCAGCCCCCCCGCTCTACTTGCAATTCCACGTTTCTTACTGTCAAAAAGACATTGTTGTCACTAATGTGAGTGTGATGTAGACCAGCTCGATTTGGGGAAAAATATGAATCACGATTTATTAGCTTAGAATTGATATCACGAGTCTCTGCCACGATGTTTATTGCACACATGAACCATGACAAAAAAATTGGCAGTACCAAACAATTATGTTTTTTTTGGCACCTATAGCACATTGTATATCACCACAGGCCTGTAAAAACAGAGGAGGCAGAGCACTGCAGCACTTGGGAGCGCCTTAAGACCTATTTTATACAGTCACAGACGAAAGTAGTAGCGTTTGATGCAGTCGTAAAATTAAAAATTAAAAGAGAATCGGTCATTAATTAAATGATGAACAGGGTGAATCGAGATTGCGATTGCATAACGATTAATCATGCAGGCCTAGTATGAAATGAGATTCTTTTTACCTGAAATGCATTTAGAATGCCGCGTAGAATAGGTGCAAAGTAAACGATGTATGTAAGACCTACACACACACACACACACACACGAGCACAAACAAGCTTCTCTGTAATCTAGGGCAGCTTGCTGTAAATTACACTGCCTCAGTAGTTGTTTGGAGTGTCTTCGAGAGAGCGTTTCTTCTCTCCAAGCATGTTTCCGCTACCCTAGTCTCCGAAGTGTTACAGCCATAATTAGCCTAGATTAATGAGGAGGCGACTTCAAAATAAAACGTATGAATAATAAAGGTGTTGTTATACAAACATTGTTTCATATTTCATTGTAATCTCGCACGGCACTCACATGGGATAGTAAGAAAGCATGTTATCAAATGCCACACTGACTATTTGTGCCCGTGAATATTGAAGGGGAAAAACCACACCTTTTCCATCTCGTTATACGTCAGACGGCTCTATTTCTGAATGACATTCGAGAGGCCTCATAAATAAAGTTAAATTTCCCTTTTCATTAATTAGCCTAGAAAAGCAAAGACTTTTAATACATACGCCTAACATGAAGCACTGTTCCTTTTATCTCTCTGATTGGCAGTATGAATTGCATTGAAACTGGTCAGGATACATGAAAGACTGCCCCCTTTTTACCTTTCGCAACACATACAGATAATTAAACCCATGGGGAAACATTGAGTGTACTCGGCGATCAGAATGGCTTAGGGGAATGCAGCTGTGTAACTAGAACATAATCATAACCCAAACACTGGCTTCTCTTCACTCAGGCAAAAAAACACCCTTCAAATTATTTCTATATGTATTTAAAAGGAAAGATTACAGTCAGTGACCACTGGCCTCCTTAAGGAAATGTTGTGACCCATTATTACAATAATTGTTCCGTTAAGGTCTTACTTAGGATGTTCTGTTCATACCAGTTTTTAGTACGTTGAACATTCCTGCACACGTGACATATTCAGTAATTGGCGGTGTCAAATATGAACGGGAAACCTCCACCGAATGGGATATATGAGTCGAAAGAGCCAACATACTTCCCTCATTTCTCCGTCTTGAGATAGCTCCCTTCATGGACCAGCGTTGCATAAATCACTCCTGAAAATAGCTGCTGGAAAAAAGAGAATTTTGTCTATTTTTGTTTTCTCTCTTTTGAAGGCTTCCTAAAATGAGGAACCCCTACCCAACACACACACATACACACACACACACACACACACACAAAAAAGGTTGCTTTGTACGATGTTAAATTTATCATGACGGAATGAAATTTTTATTTCCCCATGAAACGTATGTGCTGATCATTGATTTTGGAGCAGCATACCCAACACACTGAGACCAGTGAAAAGTGGAGAGAAAGTGGAACAAAGTTTTGCTCAGAATCCAGGCCAATGCTTCACCCCTCTGCCAAGTGCTGGGTTTCTGTTTTTGTTTCACCATGCCAGTGATGCTCTATGATTAGGTCTTTGTTTGAACTGAATAGAAGCCCACACACACAAATAAGTTTCTCTTAATTGGGGTATTTAAAGTATGAGAGTGGGTAGGAAGAAGACGAAACGCCTCAGAACCGAGGTAGGAAGCCTAAGTTTGATCTCCGGCAAAGGCGGAGTGTGACTTCCTGCCACTCACGATCTTACTTAGCTTTCTTTCTAACTTGTAACTTTATCCAATATGTGATGCCTCTCGCTGTGGCATGTCCTCGAGGAGTTATTGGTAGTTGACCAGCAGGCCTTAACAAAGACAGTTCATGGGTTTGGCAGCATGGACCCTCAGGGCCTTGGCAGTTCAGAACCAGGCCTGTTTGATCTATAGAGAACACACCGCCGATGTCGGCACCGGGAATGGTTATTTCCCTGGGGAAGCAGCTAGTGGAGACGGCAGAGGCTAAAAATATATTTGTGAGAGGCGATTACAGGTATAAAGTCGGATGTGAGCAGTGGAAAGGCTTTGAAATGCTAAATTTGTGTCCACTCCCTGCCTGTCACAGACACTGCACTTGAAAAGGGATGCTTTTTATCCTCTGTGATTTGCTCTATTTCACTCGCATATAAACTATATAGATTTGCACTCGACGTAATTATCTCTAGTATGGCACCAGGCAAATTGCGCGGGGATGGATAATATGTGAGAGAATATGTAAATATGGTTTAAAGGTGTTGCAACAATCGCTTCAGGGTGTCGGGTCAGGACACTATTTTGATGTTCAGGTGAGAGTTTTTTAGAGTTTATGCGGTTTATGTAAATGAATAGGCTGTGTGTGTGTGTGTGTGTGTGTGTGTGTGTGGTTTTGAAACAACTAAAGCACAGCAATACAGCGCTTCAGAAAGGATAATTACAGACCGACAGCAACTGCAAACCTAAGCTACAACATAGCCATCTACAGATAGCACGCATACAGCATAGGCCTAAAGGGTAGAGAAGAGAGCTTGTGATCGGGGTTCAATCCCCAGACCAACAGGATAAAATCAGGGTGGGGAAAGTGAAGGTGCCCTTGAGCAAGGCATGGGGAACTTTCATTAAGATCATCTCTCAATGCAAATCAGCTATTAGGCTAACTGAAATAACACCATGTGAATCTCTAGGTATGGTGAAGGGTATGTGATGATGGGGGGGGGCTATTTTAGTTCCAAAGGCCAAGGGAACTTTGGCAGGATGCATAGTATCCTGATCCATGTAAAAACTGGCCTTTGAAAATAAAAATGTACCTGCCTCTATGGGAGTTTAACATAGGGGGTGTATACATATGCCCCCTGTATTTTAAGGAAGAACATTTATTAATTTACAATACATTATTCATTCACAAAGAAAATTGGTGTTTTATTTTCCTAAATCTTTTAAATTAAGGCATTAAGATCAATTTCACAAAGATGTTTTTTTTTATCTTCTTTTCAGTCAACTTTAGCATGGGTGTGTAAACTTTCTCAAGCCACTGTGTATATATACTTATTATAAGAATTATAAAAAGCTCTTAAACAGAACACACAACCAAAATACTCTGTGCACAGCATAGAAACAATAGCACAGTAAAACACAGTTCAGACTATTACAGGCTTGGGGCTAGCTCTGAATCCCATCGTTACCAACAGAAACCTAAAATACATTCACGGCTAATAATAAACACTGACGGGGTGGAACCTAACACAACAATCAAAGCTCCATTTCCATGGACGCACACACTAAAAAAGGAACTGTCCATCAGAAACCGCTGCAGTCTGAAGTCAAGTCCAGCTGACGCCTGCTCCTCCGTGCCTCTCTTCACTGCTGCGTTCAGGGGCGTCGGCAGTGTCGGCACACAGAGTGCGCGTGCAGAGCGTGTGATCAGGCACAGTGGATACAGAATGGGAATGCATGCACAGGGACATGGCCTTTTTTCCATGTAGTAGAGCTATCATAAAAGCAATGAGACTGCTATCAACAACAAAAAGATACCGTCAATTTCATTAGCAACTGGAATCTGAGCAAAGAGAAATTCACTGAATAGAATTCGGTATTGTCTGCAGTGCTCGGAATACATCTGCATTAATGTGCTGTACCCTTTTTATCTGCCTTTCCTGTGGCCAAATTGCCTTTTGGTCTGTAACCCTGCATGTAAGAAAAACTGTTAAACAGATGCTTTTCCTTATCAGAAGCCCCTCTAAATTCTTTCTATGTTCCTCCTCCTCTTGATTAAGAGCAGCCCCAGACACAAAAGAGCAAAACACACTTATCAGACAGGGATCAGGGAAGAAAAATAACCCTCGCCGTGAAGGCACCTCTCCTCCCCCTTTTTTTTTTTTTCTCTGACTTCCCCAGCCAACAGAGGGAGGCAACATGCGGTCAAGGAGGACACACAAGTGCGGGGATGAGGAACAACTTGTCAAGATGGCGGATGATAAACCGAAAGCTCCATGTGGGTGGAAGAACCGAGGGATTGCAGCTAGCCCCTTGGGTGGCTTTACTCGCGTTAGTAACGAATGAGACTCGCGGCACATTGGCATTCATCATTCAGACCTTTTTGGCAAAGGTTTTGCCTTACATAAGTCACAGGGCGTGCAGGATGTGGTCTGCAAGGGCACCGCCATAAGAGCTTACAAAAAAAACCTGTTGTCAGAATGCCAAAGTACATTAAAGAATTATGCCCGCTAACTAAATGCAAGCTCCTCCATACTTATTTGCAACAAAATAGTTCTTTGACAAACTGAGCAAAAGTAAGCTAAGAAGTGCCACAGGGATTTAAAACACCCTGGCAGGAAGACAGTGGCTGCCTGTGTTATTCGCAGTCTCTCGGAAAACTTTAAAGCGTGAGGTAGCATGAATGACACTGGCAAGATGCGATGTGATTTCACAGATCTAAGAATAAAACCAACTGTTGCCTCACCACGCTCGCAAGTAGAGTTGCATTGGAAATTTGCTAATGAAGTGTTGAGGCCAGAAATCAACATACAGTGGCTTGAAGAAGTTTACACACCCAGGCTAAAGTTGATTTTAAAAAGAGGAATAAAAAACACATTTTTTGGAAATTGAGCTTAATGCCTTAATTAAAAAAAAAAAAAAATAGGAAAATCCAGCCTTTTAAGGACAGCAATTTTCTTTGTGAATGAGTAATTTATTGTAAATAAATAAATGTTCTTCCTTAATAGACCCCCCCACCCCCCCATCATCACATACTCTTCACCATACACAGAGATAGGCATGGGGAACTTTCCATAAGATCATCTCTCAATGCAAATCAAACCAACTATTAAGCTAACTGAAATAACACCATGCCAATCTCTAGGAATGGTGAAGGGTTTGTGATGATGATGATGTGGGGGTATTTTAATTTCAAAGGCCAAGGGAACTTTATCAGGATGCATAGTATCCTGATCCATGAAAAAACTGGTCTTTTAAAAATAAAAATGTACCTGTCTCTATGGGAGTTTAACATAGGGGTGTGTATACTTATGCCCCCTGTATTTTAAGGAAGAACATTTATTTATTTACAATACATTATTGAGAAATTATTTTAAGTAAAGGAAATTCTGCATTACTTAACCATGTCTCACTGTGGACACCAAAGACCTTAATGTATTACATACTGGTTTGAACAATGGCTTACAAAACCCAGGCCCACATAATAAAGAATTAATGAACTATTTGCCAGGGTGATGCATATTAAGCTGTGTTTAACAATCTGTCAGGCTAGGTCTCGACAGCCACTTGGCCTGGATGATGGATTTCAAAGCGGGATGAGACATCAATCACTGTCCTGTGGCGATTGGTTGTTTGTGTGTGCGGCGGTGGCCCTCCATCTCAGCGAGGCGAAGGTTGGCTGATTGCTCCCGCTGCCTCTCTACATTCATTGCGGCTACCTGACACCATGTTATACACCCAATGCTGAACGTGGAAATGCTTATTTACACTTGGCTGGGCCGAGACTCCACATACGCAATATCATTTGGGTGTCTTGATGCTGAATTGGCTGGTGCGTGGGTGCGAGCGGAGCAGGTTTCTCAGCCTGGTTATTGCCTCCCTTGCTGCTTTTGCCCATTTATTCCACGATAGGTTAGATGGAGGAGTGTTGGTTGTTTGTTTTGTTGGCCTGCCTGTCTTCTGGCCCTGCTGCTACGATAGCTGACTGACAAGTGGTTAAGATGTCTCTTTGTGCTTATCAAAACGTTGGCGCACAGAGGTGAAACGCTTTTCTCTGGATCTGCTTTGAAGCTGCAAGAGAATTCAGGTTTTAGATCCACGACAACAGCTGAAAGATTAAATTAAAAAGACCAACCTATTTATTATCATAACCTCCAATACCCTCAACTAGATGTAATTACAATATTGTGACTCAACAGATTTATCCTTTATTAATTTAGCTTTGCATAATGTTCAGTATGTCTGCACCGTTTTTATTGTAACTGCAAATAATCATTATCACTGGATTGTTATTTACTATTCAGCTTTTTTTCCTTCTGGACATTTTCTTTGTCTTGTTATCATCACTTGTGTTGCACATAATTGTTTTTCTAATGTTTTCTGGTTAATACTTTTCCACAAGCTATACAAATGTGGAAAAAGTGCACCCCAAATCTAATTATCGCTATTATATTACTACTATTATTTGAGTTTGTGGTACATTTAATACATATAAAAGCCTGGTTATATCTGCAATGTTAATTTGTTACAGAGAGTAGTGGCAGATCTTCAAAGCTGCTGAACAGGAAGGAGAAGCATGTTTACTGACTCAGTTTATGTGCTAAATGAGAAGAAAATGTTATGTCACAGCGCTTTATATTTTTTCTTTGACAGAAATGGAGCAGGAATAGACGACAGAGGAGACTACAGATTGAACAGGCTTCTTGAGGGAGTGGACTGAGGGATGGGCCGAGCTGGAATCTTGCCCTTAATGAGGTCATAAGGTGCAAGGTTACCTCTCTGGTGGCTTCAGACTTCAGATCCAGTATTAGGGGACCACTAAGGTCTATATAAAAAACTTCAGATCCAATATTAGGTGACCACTAAGGTCTATATAAAAGAGATTTCAGATACAGTATTAAGGGACCACTAAGGTCTATATAAAAGAGACTTCAGATACAGTATTAGGGGACCACTAAGGTCTATATAAAAGAGACTTCAGATACAGTATTAGGGGACCACTAAGGCCTATATAAAAGCAGCCAAAGAGCACTATGTCATGGGGCCTTTAATTGCAAAAGGTATTTGAATAAAGCTGTTTTTTTGTTTGATTAATCTCTCTGTACTGTAAGTGGCAGAGGTGTGGACTCTAGTCACATGACTTGTACTCGAGTCAGACATGAGTCACAAATTTGATGACTTTAGATTCTACTGGAGAATTTCTGACGATTTGTGGCTTCACGTGGACCTGAGCCTTTTGACAGAATACTTGATACCTTTCCCCAAACTCAAAGATTATAAAATGTTATTTAAAATGTGTTTTAAAATTAATTTCTGTTCCTTGCCTGACTCAAGTAACTCTATTAAATCTAGGAAGTCTTTACTTCATGAACGCCTCATTTCCCAGATCCACAATGACTAATCGCTATGTTGCTGAGTGCCTGTTGGAAAATGATGACTGAATGATAATTTTGTTTGCATATAAAGTATTCATGAAGCTATTGTACGCTGAAGCATCTTCGCCCATTCTTCCATTTCTTTGAGATTTCTGGGCTGTCTGTCACGCACTGCTCTTTGAAGGTCTATCCATAGATTTTCAATTATGTCGAGGTCAGGAGATGGTGAAGGCCATGGCAAAACCTTCAGTTTACGCCTCTTGATGTAATCCACCATGGATTTTTAGGTGTGTTTAGGATCATTATCCATTTGTAGAAGCCATCCTCTCTTTAACTTCAGCTTTTTCAAAGATGGCATCAAGTTAGCGTCCAAAATTTGCTGAAATGATGACTCTTCAATGAAGACCATATTTGTACAAGTATCTTTTTATCCATTAATGGTGTACCGCAACTGCAGTGTCTGCAGGTCTTTCTGGATGGATCGTGCAGTCAAACGGGGGTCTGGACTTGCTTTTCTCACAATCCTGCCAGCTGTTCTGTCTGATATTTGTCTTGGTCTTCCTGATCTTGCTTTAACTTCCGCTGTTCCTGATGATTGCCATTTCTTAATTACATTCCAAACAGAGGATATTGGCATTTGAAAACGCTTTGCTATCTTCTTCTGCTTTGTGAGCATCAGTTATTTTCAGTTTCAGTTTTCTAGACTGCTTAGAAGAAGCCTTGGTGCTGAATGTTGGGCCAAGGTCAGATGAGTCTGGGCTTTTAAAACCTTAAGACTGACATCAAATGGTCTTTCCAGATGATGATTTAGAACAATCCATGACACTGTCAGGTCTCAGCTTTCCAAAGGGGGCGGTGCATGCTAGAAACTCTGCAGGGTGCCCAAACTTTTGCACATGGCATTTTTTTGTTTTCTGTTATTTTGAAGAGTAAATGATGGAAATAAAATCTAACTTTTTGTGACATATTAAACGAATGTCTAATCTGTCACTTGATGCCTTTAGGAGATTTTTCCATCATTTCTTGGCTTCTTTATGCACATTAATACAATTTTTTTACCTGGGGGGGGGGCAAACATTCGAGCCCCCACTGTACATGCATGCATGCATACATACATACATACATATGAAAAGTAACTACATTCCCTGTTAATCTTTTTTTTTAAATTGAGAATCATTTTTGAATCGAAAATCAATGTTGGATCCAAGTGTGAGCCTAAAAATCTGAGTCTCCGCTTAACAGCAGAGACCAGGCTGTCGGCAATATCATTAGGTGTTGTCAGTCAGGTGGCAAACCCATAACCACATTAAACGTTTGTCACTGTCATTTCATAGTAATTGATTTCTCATTTGTGATGTCCAGGAGTGGCTGTATTTCATATTGCAAAACTATGCGCATTGATCCACAGTCATTTACACACTTGAGTCAAAAGTAGTACTACTGTTACGATGCATCAATAGAATGGAAAGCGTCAAACAGGAGGAGGTGAAAGATGAAGTCAGCCGAGGAATTGTTGTCCAGCTGTGATCTGTCCTAGCATGCTGATGCACATACTCTTTGTCCTTCATGTACTGAATGGCTCTCTGAACCATGCGTTTGTGCCAAATACTTCATAAATGTGCATCAAGAGTGGGAGTTTTCTTAAAATTTCTTTGTGCTGGAAAAGGACATGATGAGAAAAATGTACAGGGAATAAATATACTTATGCTTAAATGAGAAAGAGCTGCCAGTATACACTACTACTACTACTACTACTACTACTACTACTACTAATGTAGATGCCATTGTTTGCATAATCCTATCATTGTAATAGAGATGCCATGTACACCATTGAGCTAAATTAGTCGCCAGTCATTTGCCTGGCCTTGGAGTCATGTACCATCTCTGTCTTTATATAAAATGAAGAATGATGGAGGAAAATAGCATTACTGATATCATTTTAAACATGTTTTATTCAATAGAATAAATATCTAAATATAAGTTTAGTTGACTAAAACTTGACTAACAAAAAACTGAATGACTAAATATGACAAACTACCAAGAACATTTGGCACAAGATTAAGACTAAATTAAAAAATAGGTGACAAAAGTAACACTGGATGTATGTTGTGTGTGATGTCTGTAAGCTGGAAGGGACCTTGATTTTACCCTTGGGGATCAATAAAGTGTGTGTGTGTGTGTGTGTGTGTGTGTGTATATAGATATGTCTATACTGTAGATTGATATATAGATATATATAATTAAAAAAATATTAATTGATTTTGAATCAAAAGAGAAAGAAAATCAATATTAAAATTGTGATTTCAATACAAATCAGACATGAAACCCCTAAATACCAGACAAACTCGTACATCCGATTGGTATGGTCCATTGTTGTTGGTATGGTCTTAGCTGTAGTGATGGCCGAATGACGCTTCGTGAACCAGTGTCTTTATTTTCTGAGCCCACTAGATGGCGCTCTGTTCAACAATCCTTTGAGAATACACTGAATAGCAATGCCTTATAGGCCTTTCTCTTAAAACCAAGTGCGCCATATAGTGGGCTCAGAAAATAAGAACACTGGTTCACAAAGCTTCATTTGGCCATCACTACTTGGCTGTAATGCCTCCTCCAGATGGCCCTCCTCAAATGAGCTATTCTTCTCCAACACACTGAAGAAAGCAATGGAGGTGCTCAGAGTCTTGACAGTAACATATATTTCAAGTTTGTTGTTGTGCCCTTCACAGAAGTAGTCATAGGGGTGAGAGTCAAATTAGAACCCCACTGTGTTTTGAAATGAAGAATTGAAGCTTTTTTAATCATTGTTCACAGTGAGAAGAGGCAAATTACAACTGAGTTACCTGTCCTTATGCTGTAAGATAAATGTATACTGCATGTGAAAAGGACTGTAGACACCCCTGTCAATGTAATTTTACTGCAACAGCAAAAACTTTAATTATGGTAGAAGGTTTATGCACAATGAGTGATGGCGCAGTGGATACGACACATGCCTTTGGTGTGAAAGATCTGGGTTCAATTCCCACTGTGATTCATCCTCCAGTGTGTCCCTGAGCAAGACACTTAACCCCTAGTTGCTCCAGGGCCATGCGGCCTTTGACATAAATAGCAGTTGTAAGTCGCTTTGGTTAAAAGCGTCAGCTAAATGACATGTAATGTAATGAAGTACATCAAGGACTTACGTGGCGATCAATAGCTTACGAGACAGTCTCCCAATGCGTTTGCCGTTTTTGACATATGAATGACAGATTAATGGTGCTTGGTAGAAGGAATGCGTGTTTGAAGACCACCCAGCCACAGGGTTAGGGGTGAAAGGGTTAAAGAGGAGGGTTAAGTGAAAACGAAGCAGCAAGCTTCATTTGCAGCGCTCAGCCTGACTGACAATACACTGTAACAAATTGCTGTAAAACTACCGGATATTTTGCACAGTAGTGTACCGTTTTCCATTAATACAGTTTATGTAAATCCTGATGTCTTTGAGGAACAAAATATTAACAGCAAGCTCCTGTAAAAAGCAGTATTTATTTATTTTTTACAGCAAGCTACCTATAATCTTACGGTATAATATAGTATTTTATTTTCTTTAAATCAGAGTTGATCTCTCAGTCCGTTTTTATAGTTCATCTGAGCAAAATATAAAATTAAATGAAATTAAAAATAGGCCTACACATCAGTGTCTTTATTTGAGATTGAGGACTCGATAATAAGAAGATGAAGAATTAGGTTTCATCCAGTAAGTTGTTAACGGAGAATACTGTAGCAACTGTAAAATAACAGTATAATTGCAACCAAAGAGCTGACAGTATAATACTGTAATGTTTATTTTCCATACAGTACTGTAATATTTTGACAGTATTAAATTTAACAGGACATTTTGTTCCATACTGTACGATTCAAACTCCAAAGGTTCTCTGGTTATCTTTTAAATTAGTCTGTTTTTAATGCTATACACCTACTTGACTGTGGAGCCTTGAAGTATTCAATATTGAATAAATAAATAAGAGACCAAAATAAATGATCAAATAATGTAAAATATGCAAATCAACTAACTTCAGAAATAATTACATGAATTGTTAAAACTGAGCTGATTATTATGTAAATGGACTGTTCTTATATATTTTCTAGTCTTAACTATTTAAAGCGCTTTTACATAGTACAGGAACAATGCACACACATTCATACACTGTGCCACCTGCTCATCAGATAAACACACACACACACATTTACACACCCAGGGACACTTTGACATGGGAATTTCATAGTCTTACTGTTTTATAAAGTGTTAGTCCATTTTTTCAACATTGTAATCTTTTTCCAATGGCAATTTTATTTCATATCGCATTTTAATTTGTAACCTTTTTTATGACACTTTTTTTAATTCATAATTTCACTTTTCATGATGAGCGGTCATCGCCTCTCTTCAGCACGCAAGCGCAACAACTGCAACCAAATGTAGCCGTTTAGCTTTTGCTAGCTAGAACAACAAAATGACAGCATCATTCTGAATCTAGGTGATTGGCTGACTAGCTGCTGCCTTGAACACAGACACAGAAAGTAACCTCATTTTTATTTAGCTTAAAGGTCCCATGGCCTTAGTGGTCCCCTTATACTGTATCTGAAGTCTTTTATTTAGACCTTAGTGGTCCCCTAATACTGTATCTGAAGTCTCTTTTATATAGACCTTAGTGGTCTCCTAATACTGTAGCTGAAGTCTTTTATATAGACCTTAGTGGTCCCCTAATACTGTATCTGAAGTTCCTTTTAGACCTTAGTGGTCCCCTAATACTGTATCTGAAGTCTCTTTTATATAGACCTTAGTGGTCCCTAATACTGTATCTGAAGTCTCTTTTATATAGACCTTAGTGGTCCCCTAATACTGTATCTGAAGTCCCTTTTAGACCTTAGTGGTCCCCTAATACTGTATCTGAAGTCCCTTTTAGACCTTAGTGGTCCCCTAATACTGTATCTGAAGTCTCTTTTATATAGACCTTAGTGGTCCCCAAATACCGTATCTGAAGTCTCTTTTATATAGACCTTAGTGG
This sequence comes from Percina caprodes, assembly GCA_013375575.1. NCBI lineage: Eukaryota > Metazoa > Chordata > Actinopteri > Perciformes > Percidae > Percina > Percina caprodes. The sequence continues at coordinate 865,877 of JABXJD010000214.1, read as the reverse complement.
TCCCCTAATACTGTATCTGAAGTCTCTTTATATAGACCTTAGTGGTCCCTAATACTGTATCTGAAGTCTCTTTTATATAGACCTTAGTGGTCCCTAATACTGTATCTGAAGTCTCTTTTATATAGACCTTAGTGGTCCCTAATACTGTATCTGAAGTCTCTTTTATAAAGACCTTAGTGGTCCCCTAATACTGTATCTGAAGTCTCTTTTATATAGACGTTAGTGGTCCCTAATACTGTATCTGAAGTCTCTTTTATATAGACCTTAGTGGTCCCCTAATACTGTATCTGAAGTCTCTTTTATATAGACCTTAGTGGTCCCTAATACTGTATCTGAAGTCTCTTTTATATAGACCTTAGTGGTCCCCTAATACTGTATCAGAAGTCTCTTTTATATAGACCTTAGTGGTCCTCTAATACTGCATCTGAAGTCCCTTTTAGACCTTAGTGGTCCCCTACTACTGTATCTGAAGTCTCTTTCCCAAAATTCAGCCTTGGTGCAGAATTCCAGCCACTAGAGCCAGTCCCACAATGATCTTATGTTTAGTATGTGCCATTTCTGAGTCCGTAGCTTTTGAGGAGGGAGGGGGGAGGGGCAAGGTGGAGGCTGGGGGTGTGGCCTTGACCAACTGCCGCTTTGCTCGTTTCAAAGCCACGATATCTCTCATGTGTGTGCCAAATTCTCTGGGCAGGCAAAGCAGGGAAAGGGGAGGTAACCTTTTCAGCACTGAGGGGCGGAGAGGCATATATTTTCAGGTGAATGTGTTTGGATGCATCCCTAGTAATAAGTTTAAGGCTTTCGGTGGCATGTGATTGGCTGAAAGATGAGGGGGCAGTGAATAAGTGAAACAAAATAAAAAGTGTCAATAAAATAAAAATGACACAAAATAATGTTCTCCATTATAAAACATACTTACAAACAAATTCATTGGAAATAAAAATGTCTAATGAAATAAAAATGAACGGTAATAAAATAAATGTATTTGTTGATTTAATATTGAACAGTTTGTGCCAGCAGTGGGAGCTTCAAACCGATGCCTCCAATGGAGCACTCAGCAAAAGTGAATGACTTTGCACTTTAACAAATTAGCTCATCGCACATTTGTTGAAGATATGTAATAATAGCTCAAAACTCGTTTTACATTCAGGCTTTTCCATATCAGATAACATATATAGATATTACTCAACGTAATGAATGTGAGCAGAGATCAAGTGCAAATGATAAAATTAATTAAATCATGATGATTATCACAGTTAAAGCATGTGATGGATGAATTTCAGAATAGTACACATCTCTTTGACATGCCCAGGCAGCCAGCGCTTTCATCTATTGAACTATCACCTTTCAGGTTGCCTCATTACGTGCCTTGATCTTTTATGCAGTCAGGTAAAAACAGAAGCCTGGCAACGCTTTGATCTACAGCATAACAGATCCAAAAAACCGACAGGGTTTCAAGGTGGAAATGGTGGTTGTTAGACGACGTTAGACTAAAATATTGTTTATTTTGATGAATTATTGACTACGAAGCAAAATGTTGACCCCATGAAACATTAAAGGGGATATGACAAAGTGTGTAGAGCAGCAAAGCTGTCCAAACTGTTGTTCTTTTGTGTGTTTTGTGTGTGTGTGAAGACATTTATCCGAGTCAAGGCCACTGGGAAGGACATTGAGTCTTGGACCACCACTATCTTGGAAGACATCGTAACTGTATTCAGGCCGTTCATGTTAGAAAACTGTAGGATTTGTTCAAAGATATCATTAGCTGTAGGAGGATACCTTTTATGTGCGGTTTGCTGATATTTAGTCCCCCTTCGTCTTAATTGTCCCGACTCGTGTTTGTACAGTAAAACATCAACTCAAACGGTCCATTTGGGAATTACAAATTCATCAGTGACTTTCAAAGCTCTCCCTTCATTTGTACCAACAAAGAACCGAATGTAATGATTCAATCACTTTTAATTTTTTTGACACGTGTTTGGGTGATGAGCTGAAGTCCCTTTGTGGCCCATATGGCCATCAACACACAGATTAATCTAGATATTCATAGAAACTACCCCACTAAGAGTTTTTATATAATTCTTCATATTCACTGCAAGCTACTGGTGAAATCGCCTTTTCTTCCACAAGTTGTACTTGTAGTACTTACTTGTACTTAGCTTGTGCTAGATGTTGCCTGCTGGCCTGACATAGGTCACACAGGTGTTGATAATTAAGGCTGGTATTAAATATGCAGAGCTTAATTAACATGTGTTTTTTTTTTTTTTTATTGGCTGTCTTCCTGAGAATAAGAATAACTAGTAATGTCAGGGAAATCAAGGTTGCGGCGAATTGAGGAGTGGAATCAAATCAATGTAGCTGTAGATTTGAGCAATACAGATAATGTTACAGTGGTGTTGTATGAATATAAGACTGCTCAGGGCGTCAGAGGATGTTTGTCGCAAATTTGATTTTGCCCAGCAGAATGCTCTGTGTTGATGACTTTATCTAATTAATTTGTTCTCCAAGGCAACACACAAAGTCATCTGTTGAACTTTGAGTAACAAAAAAAAAAACTTTTACACACCACGTGTGACCTCCTAGACAGCGAAGCTAACGACCTGCAGCCCGGAGCGACACTCTGTCATGACATAATCGGCTTAGCCACACTTTAATTTAGAAAAATACTGAAAGCAATGAGAAAGTAATACAAGATGAAGCACTCGTGCCGACTCCGCCAAGAAATCAGAGGTTCATTAATTCTGACGTGATTGTACACTTAATGTTAGCTGTATCCCAAAAGGGTGAAGGACAAGGAATTTTTTTAAGGATGCTTGGCACAGTGTTGATCCCAGCATGTGCTCATCGTTACTTTGTGCATTTTGTATGCGACTGCTTAGCAGAGTATCATACGGTATTACATTAATTCCCCTGTATCAACAGTGTAGTGCTCCAGATTCAGAAGTACGCAGAGTGTCTCTTTAATTGTTTACCCCTTTTTCTTCTCCCGTTCTGTTTGAATATGCATGCAGAGGAAGAGCACATGTACTCCCAAGGATATATACTGTGAGAGAGTTTGGATCAAAACAGAACTGGCTTAAACTGGATGATGCTCAAAGAGGAGTTAACCTCGTTTTCTGCCTTGATCTGAATCAAAGTGTTTTGAAAGAAGGTGAAGATTTCGAAACTTTTACATACAATATGTCTGCTTTAATGATGTGATCAAGTTCCACCTTTTGGGGTGTTCAGTTGCTGAAACTTATTGATTGGCCTTTACTTTCTATGCCAAAAAGGGGAATATGTCTCACCTATCTGGAACTTTCAAAAGAACGAACTCCGAAGCTGCCTCTGTTGTAATGGAAATTGGGATTGACATAACAGTGCATTAAGGAGAAAGACCTGTTTTGGCAAAGCGTAGGAAATTACCATCTCTTTCTCCAAATGTCTGACGTGATTTGCCAGCACGGCTCTAAAAATCCTTCACTCTTCAATTTGCTTTTCAGTTTAAAAGCAACGGTTTAATAGCATAGTTATATAATGTGGTGACTCTGAAGGAAAATCCACCCCAGAACAGAATTAGCATATTCTTGTCTTGTTTGAACTTGAACATGAATACAGATTTCCTCCTCCTGCTAGGAACAACAACGAGGCAAATCGTGCAGGTGTTCCATTGACAATGACTAATAAAACCTGGCTTTGTGAAGACAAAGACGCTACCCAACCAGTTTTACAGCCTCTTACGTGGATGTGTATTTGTGACAATAGCACAGTTTGGGTTTGATTTGTTTATATCAATTAATTTATCAGTCTGTGATCACAGTGAATTGTGTATTAGGGTGGATCTCTCGGTAACAGAATCTATTGAGCTAATCTAAGTCCATTTCAAAAAAAAAATTTAAAAAGCAACAACAGCAGGCTTAAGATCAGATATGTATTGCTGCTCTGATCACTGCTGCTTTGCATAGGTCACGTACCACACACTGTGTCAGATGACATTTACTTCTGCGAAAGATTAATGAACCAAGATAGACTACAGTAAAAACGGAATCTGAAACTAATTTGCAAAGAAATATACAATGACTGGTTTGCTGCACAGTTAACTGAAACCATCCGTCGATGACTCATAAAACAAAGTGAAAATAATGGATTTAAGTGCCCATATTATGCTCATTTTCAGGCTTGTAATTGTATTTTGAGGTTGTACCAGAACAGGTTTCACTTTCCAATAACACCATATTTTTGTTGTATTGCACAATGATGCAGATCCTGATTTCACCCTGTGTGTTTAGGTCTCTGTTTTAGCTACAGAGTGAGACATCTCACTTCTATACTATCTTACTTCTATACTATCTTTGTTGGGAGTCACACATGCGCAGTAGCTAGGTAAGATCACATCAGCTAGATAACTCTTTCTCCAGCTTTGGTCAGTCCAAGGCAGGATTAGCTGGGAGACTTCTTCTAGACCAGGGCCACTAGTGGAATATCTGCAGAACAGGGACAGCTAGTGACGTAGAAAGCCGTGCAGATGTTGAACGGCTTACCCGGAGACTGAAGACAGAGGACTTTCAGAAACCTGTATCTCACACGTGGAAGCACCAGAAACACAAAATAACACCCCAAATCCCAGAAAAAGTGAATTTAAAAAAAAAATATGGGCACTTTAAGCTGTTCTCGTGTGTGTGGTATTTCTAGATAGATAGCTAGATGGATAGATACTTTATTGATCCCTAAGGGAAAATTCAAGGTTCCAGTAACATACATCACACACAGCACACACTATCATCATAACAGGATGATTAAAACAAATAATAAAAATAAAAAAAAAATCCACATGCAAAATATGGACAATTAAAGAAAAGATACTAAATAAAAAAAATCCACATGTCCAATGGACTAAGGAACTTATTTCTATACGTCTGGATGGAGGAAAGGAATGGCCGACACCTCCCTCCCCTCAAAACCTAGCGTAGACATGCCGTTGAGTGAGGTACTCAGCCCCCTAACTCCTCCTCTGGGCACTGTGGTAGAATCAGGCATCTCCTAAGTGCAAATGTGTGTAGCTGTGCGACCCCGTGATGCTGAAATGCGATTTCTTGCTTTCCTCCAGCCTTCTCTGATTGAATGCAACTTTTTTTTTTTTTTAAGTTACATGACTTTGATTTTCTTTGTAGATCAGGATACTTTCATAAGCATTTCATGTTCGAGAGAAATTTCTTGATTTTTAAATTAACATTCATGACCAAATCCCAGAAGTGATTCCATTTGAGGAGGCATCATACAAATACAAAACCATGATGGATTTTTTTAAAAAGATGTTAGAATAGTTATGTTTGGAGCTGCTTGGTAGTTAAGTTTGTTCTTTTTTTAAGTTAAGCAGATTAATGGCATAGCCTAGATGAACCTCCTTTAGCCACCCTGCTACACTACCTCACCAAGTCACTTATCCTATTCACCACTGTACTCTACTTCTCTCCCCTGCCCATTGTTCCTCCCCTTTATCTCCCCCCTAATCTCCCCCTAGCCTCTATCTCTTCTAGGAGGCACATAATTATAGGCCTTGGGGCCATCATAGGCTTGCTCACCAACGTCAAAGAGCTCCGTTTCTTCATCCACGCCCATTGTAATGTGAGCATGAACTTGACCCAACTCCCTCGCGCTACGTCACTTCCGGTCAGCGATTTATAGATGCGGAAGTTATTTCATCACAATTTTATCTAAATATATCGTTTATGGCCGTGATATATTCCTGTTTCTCATTAATATACACTATGCTGTATAGAGGTGTCCAACCTGCACATTGCTCTTTAAGTTTCATGCTTATCCTCATTTTTTGACTTACGTTAGGCAAGTTGACTAAATACTCACCATAAACATACAGGTAATTTGAAGCGTTTTGAACAAAGGACCAAAGCTTTCATATTTCTGGTTTCTCTTTGCTTGCTTTTTAGTAAGTGCATGTTGTGGTAGACTCTTGCCTCCAGTAACCCTGACAAGAATTCACTGGTAAAGGCCATAAATAAATGATCAGGAATGTCATACAGTAGCAGAACTACTGCAGTCTGGAATCCATCAATCCTCAATGGTGTGTATTCAACAGATCAGGACAGTCACTGATTGGTTTACGTAGAGATGGGCATTTAAGGCTCACAGAGCCTTAATAGTAATGTTACTCTTGCTCACCTCAAATACTACCATTTTCTTTTTAATCCTGTCTGGCTTATTGAAGATAACCGAACCTTTAAGGGACTAAGCGTATCTCTCAATTCACATCAAAGACTGCTGTCCGAGACATGAATACCTTGTCCGTCAATAACTGGTAGAAATTCCGACATTTCTGATCATCATCTGCCGTGTCTTTGTTCTTCGGGCAAATGTGCCTGGAATGCTTCAAAGGCATGTTAATCAAGCCCCGTGTTAAGATGCCAGGAGACCAATTATACTCGCGAGCTGCTCCTCAGCTTTCTCATTTCCCCTGAATCCTGCTGCTCAAATATTGTTATAGCCCAGATTTCGTTTCCACGGCAATGCAATAGTTGACCTTGACAAATCGCCGCACGCTGACAGGAATTGGTAACACGGAAACAGTATGGGGTTACTTCAACTTCTCTGCAGCTCCTGTGGAAAGCAGCAGCCTCCCCCTGTCTAAGATCTACATTGGTCTCTATGTTAATGAACAGAAAGAGCGGCTTTGTTGCTCAGCGCTTGCATGACTGTGACTGGAGACTGAATGGGTGAAATAGTCGAAAGACTGTTGGTCATATTTTCAATAATTTGACCTGGACTTGATAATACTCAATGGCTGCACTTCAAGGACCAGCCACAGGATTTGGCCTCCTAACTTGAACAGGAAGCACTTTCTTAACCCTTGTGTTGTCTTCCGTCAAAATTATAAATCAACAATTTTGTTGACGCTTTTTTTTTTTAATTTTTCTTACGTTTTTGTCACATTTTGACACTTTTTTCCCATGTTTGTCACCACGTAACAATAACTTAACTTTAGTTTACAGTTATTTTTGGAATGTATAGTCAATAACCTAATTTATAGGAAATTATACCTAATGTTTGAGTTAGAAAAGCAGAAATTAGGAATTATTTAGACTAAAATTAAATGTGTACTTTATTTTATTTTACAGACTCAAGGTCCAGATAAAAAGTACACACAACACATTACAAGAGGAGTACAAACCAAACACAAACATAAATACATATAGACAAACTGCCTCCCAAAAATACCCCGAGAGAGACACACATACATACAAACCTACAAATAGCTATGCCCAATAATTAAAACAGTTACAGGTGCGTGTTCCAGTGATTCCAGAGTTTTGACGAATGTCTAATAGCACTTTCGCATTTAAAATCGTATTATTTGACTCGGTTAATCGGCATATGAATCTGTACGTAAGATTCCTCAGCACAGCATGGAATGTGGGAACATTACACACACAAATGGCTAGCACTGGTCCAACATGGACACTTCATCATATGTATGTTGATGGATAATCACAGACTGGAATATGTCAATATGTTTTTTTTTTTTAAATGCTATAAAATTGAATAAGACACCACAGAATTACCCATCAAAATCACTCCAAAGAGCGTTGTGTGGAACCAATGATGTTATTTTGGGTAATTATAATTGGGTAGTTAAAAAGAACATTGATATAGGAAAACGGGTCAATTTGACCCGAGGACAACACGAGGGTAAACTCCTTTTCATAACTGCTGAAGGTCACAGTTAAAGCGCCATAACTCTGCCATATAGGTCACAGAGGCAAAAAGCCAGTCTTCTTTCGGAGTTTGCGGAGAACAGATGTGAGTTGATCATTGGGCTCTCCATCCCTCCAGCTGTTTCTCACGTCGCTGCAGGGCTCATTGAAGATCGGAGGAATCCGTCAGCAGTGGAAGCCGCGTCCCCCACAAAGCCACATCCTCGTCCTAATCATCATCCGTCCATCCGTCCGCCGCAGGATTAACATGCCTTCGGGTGGCGCCAAAAGGCCCCGGCATGCCCCTCGCCCCCGACCGGCCAGCGAGGGTCCGTCTTTGCTCGGCTGGCATCGCATTCTGTTCACACCGGGACAAACTTGATTTGACCGGAGGGAGCCTCTTGTGATTGATGATTCCACCACGTATCTTCAGCCACAGCAATCTGGCCGGGCTCTACTGCTGTGCAAATGTTTGCGTGTGGGTGTGCATGTGTGTACAGCTGTCTGAATGTGGCGGCGAGTAAAACAATCTTGTGCAGTTTCTGAGTAAGGATATTTAGGACAGAAATGGTTTGGATGTGTGTGGAAGGGTCCACACTGGCCGAGTCACATGCTCGGCCATAGCAGCTCCAGTTATTCGCTTGTTGTTTGTGATGAGACCTGCGACCTCACTCTCTGTAAGGTTATTTTTTGAGCATTTTCAGCCTTTATTTGTATAGGAGAGCCGAAGATGTGAATGGGGTGAGAGAGGGAAAATGACATGCAGCAAAGGAACACAGGTCGGAGGAGAAAACCTCTACATATAGGCGCACGCTCTACCAGGTAAGCTAACCAGGCGCCCCCAGGCTTTGTAAAAGGAAGCTCGAAATGCCAATGGGGTCCCCCCCACACACACCCATAGGTTTTCTCAGCTTTAGCTAAGAAGTGCTGGCCACATCCTGCGCCCAAGCCAGAAGCTTTCCACGCTGCTTCTGCTGCTTCTTCTTCTGCTGCTGCTTTTATTTTCAATTAAGGTCATCCCCCATCGGGCTCATGTTCCCACGGTGTTCCTCAGGTTAACAGACATCGAAGCACCAGTGCTCTGTCGCTACTGTAGTACAGTGTGGATCAATAACACTGATTGCACTGTGTGTGGACAAAATGATGTGAACACCTCCATGGAAAAAAATAATATGCTAGCTCTGGATTAATTTGATTAAACACATGGCGAGAAAGATGCGACCATATTAGGACAGAGGCCAATTAAGGGTGTTGTCAACCTGAACGGAAGTCAAGTAACCTGCGCGGTGATGGTGATTGAGTATGTGGGGTTTTCAAAGCAACGTGAGTCCAAATTACCTGTGCCGAAATTGCTGGTGCATAAGTAAAGAAAAGAAATTAGAATTATGTAATATGTCAAGGAGAAACAGCCAGCAAAATAAAGACAACGTGCGCCCCAGACGCAGACAAACTGCATAAACAAAGAGGAACGGCGGTGGAAAAGTGGAAACTAACAAAGCCAAGGAGATGTGATGGACAACACAGTATACATTGGATTTGACAAATGCACGCCATTGACGTGCAACCTAGCCTGGCCCACATTTGTTGCAGTGCTTCCAGTGATCTTTTGAAAGTCATCTTTTTCATGGCAGTCTTGTGTTATCTTATGTGCCCCTTTTTATGTGTCGCTGTGTAGAGAACTAAAGCAGACCCCCACACACACACACACACATATAGGCTTACACACCAACCTTAATGACATAAATGGCATGTAATGGTGATGATACAGAGCTGGAGGGGGAAAATAAATCACTGATGTAATGTTTCCGGTGAAAGCGTGCTTCACGCTGCACATGAAGCCAATGCTCGGGGCTCCATCTGCTGTTTGGTCACGTGAACTTCATCCTGGGTGTTCTGACAATGCCCCAGCTGACTCACTTCAGCTGCCTGCCCGTGAACGAAGGAGGACAGCCAGACTCTGCTATGACGCCGGGGCAGTATAATTTATGCCTGTGAATTATGGATATACCAAGCAAGTCAAGGCCAATATATGTTTAATACCACGCGCCCCACCATTTATTTGGGCTGGGGTTATGATTTCATAGCTGGCGCTATTCTGTTGATGATGGACTTCCTGATTTATCCGCTCAAGTCAGGCAGGGCCATCAATTAAGGCGCCTTGCCAGGACAGACGAACCGAATGTACTGTCACCTGTTGTTTATGACGGACTCTCGCAAGTTAGCTTCCTGCAGAACGCGCGGCAGTTCTCCAACTTATTCTGCTCACCACTTTCATTACCCACAGACCCCAGGCCGTAAAACAACGTGCAGTTTGTGCAGCCTCTAAACTGGCGCTCTCTGTTTTTCGGCTTCATTAAAACATCGACTTTTTATCTGATAATTGGAATCACGAGGTAACCCCCTATACGTAGCATTGGTTTATGACCGCATTTTATAACCTCGCAGAAGTTGGGAACATATCATTTCTCACAGGCTGAGATGTGTATATACTATCCATTCCCCTGGAAGCCATCGCCTGCAATTTCCTTCCTCTTTCATCATTCTAAATGTGCCTAAATGGTTTGGGTGGGGTGGGGTGGGGGGTGGGGTGGAGGGGTTCAGCCACAATAACTGCAACTTTGTGTCAGGAGGGGAATTTGGAATCTTTGATGCTTTCCCTGGCATGAAATGTATTTACAAATACCTTTGTGGGAGCCAATAAAAGGTTTAATATTTAATTAGGCCTAAGGGCATCTCACAATAATTTCTGATCAATGGTGTGATAAAGGAGTCTTCCCTCACTGTCAGTCTGTGTGAGGAGAAAGCCTGGCTTCCTCCTTTTAAACGTTACTACGGTTACTCGCACGCCGACTGCACTTTGGGGAGGACAGTTAATCATCGCGCATTTACAATGCGCCTCTCTGGAATGCCGAGCAGCCACGAGAGCCTCCGGATTCATGTTTGTATACGTTTGTGAATTTTAAGGCTTCCGACTTCACATGATTACCATGAATGATGAATGGTGAACAATGATGAAAAATGTATTCGGGCTCTTTGTGCCAACGCTGATGAAACTTTCATGATTCCTGTGGGGAAAGCGGACACGTCATAGTGCACTGTGAGATTGGATTGTATAATCAAGAGTTTTAACTCGCCGAGAGGCTTTTTGAAAGGACCCCCCCCCCCTTTGGTTCGCCACTTTTTGAGTGTGATAACAAATACCCCACAGGTCTGACATGCGAGCCTGCTTTTGAAATAAAATCTGGATCCCAAATATCTCACTTAGACATTCTGAACTTGGGTGATCCTGTTCATTGAACAGTCTTATGAATGTCTTTATAGTCTGGAGATATCTGAACGTTTTCAGTAGCTTCTTTGGAGTCTGTCAGCCAAAGAAATCGCAGGGAAGTGGGAGTTTATCTTGAGAATAGAAGTTTTCCAACAAAAAATTGGTTTTGAGCAAGCTTGGATACTATGAAGTGGTATCTCTTTGAGTCCCACATGACATTTTCCCTACTGTATGTTGCACATCTTTTCATGCAGGCAGTCTCATTGTCAGAGCTACAGTACATTGCTTTACTTTTGTCATAAGACAATATAAAGTGAAATATTTCTAATAAAATTTTTATAGAGGCACAGTCCCTTCCCTTCCAATGGACCCAATGGGACCTTATGTCGTAAAGATACATATGTATAGTAGTGTAGAGATCCAGTTTGAATTGAGCCATGAATTAAAAGGTCATTTTGCAAGGGAACAAAGTGTTTGTCGTTGCTTTGTCAAAGTACCACTTGGTTCTCGTCTCCCACAATATACTTCACCGTGCTTTCTCCTCGGCTGGCTTGCTAGCTAGCTTAGCTATGTTCCACAACACATGTAACCCTATCTTACTGGTGGGTTTTATTCAGCGTCTTCATCAACTGGGAAGCGAAGGAATGAGCAAGATCTGTTGCTCATGTGAGTAACAGCGAGATGTCACATGATGTGACTGTGGGCTGAGTTACCTTTTTAAAATATCTTATTTTCACTTATACTTAACCCTTGTATTGTCTTCACTTTCGGGACCTCCTCGTATCCCTCGGGTCAAACTGACCAGTGAATTATTCGGGATTTTAAAAACAATTCTGAAATAATTTTACTTCATAATCTATTAACAAATATTGTCTTTATCTCAATTTCAATCAATTGAGGTAACATATGTTAAGGGAATGCAATCAGTCTCTACTAGAACACAATTAAAAATGGAAGTGGGATTCATTTTTTGTCATAAGGTTATAATTCATGTATGCATGTACTATGTGATCATTCTTATCTTGGAAAAAGTGGTCATATCCAGAATAATTTTCTGAATTGAGTCAGGAATACATGTTTATCAAAGAAAATAAGGTAAGGCCGTTGATTTTCAGGTAGTAAAAATGCAACTTGTACCATTTTTCTTCTAAAAATTTGAAATGGGTCAATTTGACCCGAATACGATACAAGGGTTAAACAGGCCAACGACTTTCTTGACTTGCAAAATTATCTTTTAAATGGACGAACATCATATGTTCATATTCATGGAACAATTCAAACAGGGCCGGAAAAATTATTTCTCTTCCCCATTTACTACAGTATAGAGCCCGACAGACATATCGGCCGGCCGATATTAGGCATTTCCCAATCCATCAGTATCTGCATTTATAATAGCCAATAAAAAATAAGTTTTTTTAAATATTGATTCATCAGAATCATAATGACAAATACTTCTGATAAAAATATCTAAAAAAAGAAATAAAAATGGATGGTCAACCATGTTATGAGCATTGGCGTTGCATAGTCTGTCCACCAGAGGACGCTCTACAACGTCCCTGTTAGTGATGGCGTTGCATAGTCTGTCCACCAGAGGACGCTCTACAACGTCCCTGTTAGTGTTGGCGTTGCATAGTCTGTCCACCAGAGGACGCTCTACAACGTCCCTGTTAGTGATGGTGTTGCATAGTCTGTCCACCAGAGGACGCTCTACAACGTCCCTGTTAGTGATGGCGTTGCATAGTCTGTCCACCAGAGGACGCTCTACAACGTCCCTGTTAGTGATGGCGTTGCATAGTCTGTCCACCAGAGGACGCTCTACAACGTCCCTGTTGTACGTCAGTTTGTTTTTGTTCAAAAGACTAAATTTTATATCTTAACTTTGTATTTTTACAGATTTTATTTATCATAGCTTGTATATATTTTGATGTTCTGTTGTGACATTTCTGTATTTTCTTTTTTAAATATCGGCCAACATATCAGAATATGAGATTTTGAAATCGGTCGAGCTCTACTACAGTACTTATTTTTCAAAAGTAATAAGGTGCCATGGTGGTCCACTGGCCGGGGCGGGACTCCGCCTCTCTATCTAGACCAGGGAGCTGGTCAAAGCATAGCAGCTAGCATCATGGGAGCATCACTGACTAAATCTCACTGCTGTGTAATTTAACACACCTGCTGTGTGGCGCTAAAGCCTTCAATGTAGCGCTTTCAAAAAAACGCAAAGCAGCTGTCAAAGCTCTGTCAACACACTGCTTCCTCTGCTGCTAGATTTTTCTGTGAAACTTTCTGGGTGCTAAAAAAGAAAGTCTGTCACATTTTCAGTCCCTTCGACAGGATGAAGCCTCTTCTGCTCTAGTATTACTCTCAGATCAGCCTGTACTCTTGCGCCACATAGCAATTAGGGGAAGTGTTTGCTCTGTTTTGGAGACTTTTGTTTTCGCTGCCGCTGAACTCATGTCAGAGAGCGTCAAAACCTCAGAGACCAGGCATAAAACATATAAACGTCCAATTATAGATGCTTCAAAGATAGATGCATTTAAAAATTAATAATGGGTGGGGGGGAGGCATTAGGCTACATAATTCACGGCGGTTGGTTATGTAAGCGGCCCAAATATGAAGAGGCAGGGTATTGTCTCTTATTTAAATGGAAATGGGTGTGCCTGTCTGTCAGTTTTTGTCATTGTGATCACTTGCGTGTATTGTCACGTGCTTACTTGCGTATGTGTGCATCACACAAATTTTTTTTTTCTTTTTCGGATGTGCCTGAACACGGAACTCGGATGGAACATGTAAAATGAGGACAATGCATTGTTGAAGGCAGTGAACGGTCTCTTTTTAAAAGCTCCAAGTTGCTTCAGTGTCAAGGTGCGTTCAGTCGTCCGCCGTCCCAGAAGACGTCGACCTGCTCTGCTCTGTCTCCTTGTTGCTTCGATTCAGCATCAAGGCCGCTCCGCCTGACGTCTGCGCGGCTAAAGCACGGGACATGAATCCCCTCAGAGCCATGATGTATAAATAGGAGGATCCCAAGGCTCGATGACCGCCCCTACGTGCCAACTTTGTCTCTCGCAGCAACATCAGCCAACAGCCAACATTTGAAATGTTTCTTTTCAATGACCCAATCAAAAACAAAAAGAATAATAATTTATTCACATCCATCTGTATGGTTTTCCTACACAAGGGAAATAGAGGAATTGTTTGCTTTACAGAAATTGGTAGAAGATATTACAAAACTTCAGACTGCAGTAACTGTGGAACACAGAATGGTCTGCTATTGAGGTGAACTGTCTCAGAGCAAAACAACTGAACTCAAATAGGGATGTATCCTTGGGCCGTGTTCTCCTACTAGACATTCTAGGTCAAGTCTTGGGTTCAGTTAAATACTCTCCTAAATAACACAATTATGTATTGGTCTTAATAATTTCCCCAAAATCATTCCATCGATGCATTTTGCAACAATTTATAATACAGACTAGGACAGATGGGGTTAGTTGGGTTTTAAGGATTTGATGTGAGTTAATTCAGGACCTCCCATAATAATGCCCCTGATCTTCTCATTCCCACCCAGCGGACAGGTTGCAGGCAGCTCGTTTTTACCCAAGTAATGAGTCCTGACAATGAGCCGAAGCATTGGGGACTTAAGGGAGCACCGTACAATTCATGGTTGACGCAGGATACTTCCAGAGCCTATTGCTGCAAAGATTAAAACCAAATCTGAATCTATCTTCCCCTTAACACACAAAAAAACCCAAATCTTTAATTAAGTTTGCTTTGTTGCCGCTATCTTGTAGGTTAAGAAGAAAAGAAACAATGACAAATGTATGTAGGTTCTTAATTAGCAGTAGGAATCCCAGTTGTTGCATAATTTAATTGACTGTCTGAGGACTGAAATTCTTTCTTTTGCATTGATCACCCTGGGCTCTGAATGCAATTTAGTGTGTGTGTGTGTGTTTTCTTTGGTCATTTTTAAAGAGCTTTTAATTCCCACAGAAACATGCATTTAGCATATGAGCACCTTTGGACCAAGTATAAAAAGCAAGAAAAGAACACATTAGACAGCTCATGTGTAGCCCAAATCCATCCAGTGACGGTACCTAAGCTCCTGTCTACCTAGAAAGGTAAGACAGCAACTTGATCTTGTGAGTAAGGATTACAGAATGGAGGAAAGGGGGAGACAGATGGATTAGGCTCTTCTTATTTGGGTAGCTACTCCTTGAATTACTTGAATGTTCTCAGTCGTGTGATACAACTGCTAATGACCACCAAAAAAAAGGTGACTATGCTTCTCAGGAAAATGTAGCTTATAAAGGTTTGTACTGTAGCTTGTTAATAATTGTATTACTGAGAAAAAAAACAATAAAAACATTGTTGAAAACAAAAAAACAATTCTGTCCAAGGGGGCCTCATGTCAGTGATGCTCCCAGATCTCAGCAATTACTTTGACTCCAATGCTATCGGAGCTGAAAGAAATGATGGCCCAACCTATAAAATATAAGATATAAACTGCAATAGACAGGCTGCATTTTTTTAAAGTAGGACTTAGGGCTGGGTGAGATAGAGAAAATCAAACATCACGATATTCTTTACCAAATACCTCAATGTCAATATTGTATGGTTGACTATTGGTGCTTTAATAAAATGGTATTTACACAATGAGATTTTTTATAAGTATAATAGAACAGAACAGTCTGGTAAGTTCAGAAAATGACATGACTTTACTGTAATGCAGCCTTTAAAATCAGGAAAAGACAAAAACTTACGATATTACGTTATCCAAAACCTAAGACGATATC
The DNA here is from genome assembly GCA_013375575.1 of Percina caprodes. Taxonomy (NCBI): domain Eukaryota; kingdom Metazoa; phylum Chordata; class Actinopteri; order Perciformes; family Percidae; genus Percina; species Percina caprodes. The sequence continues at coordinate 850,134 of JABXJD010000214.1, read as the reverse complement.
TGGTCTCATATCACGATATCAATATAATATCGATATATTGCCCATCCCTAGTAGGAACTGAAATAAACTGCAGCTGCGTGGATTAGGTAGGTTGTCACTTCCAAAATGGATACACATTTACAGACGTCATACGTGAGTGAGATGACTTTTCCTATGCTTTTATATTTTAACCTTTCACCCTGACCATATCTGAGTGCCCAACCAAAAAAAAACCAGCACCTCTTCACATTTAAGAATCTGGAACCAGCACGTTTTGGCATTGTTGCTTGCCAACTATTTAGTATTACACTGCCATAATGTTAGAAGAGTTGTGAGAGAAAATGGTTAAAATCAATGCACAGGCCAAGAAATTCTAATATGTAGTCCCTAGAGGGGGTCAAGCTACACCAGATACTACATTCCCCATATTAAACTCGATAGCAGCTTTCATTAGACCCTCTCTGCTGCCTAAATGTCTACTTTTATTAAACCCTACATCTCTAGTTGTTATCACCACAGCCTTTCTGTAACACTTTTACACTCCACTTCAATGGTGAATAAGCTGAAATGCATGTGTAAAGTCTGCGGAGTAGCCCTTTTTTTTTTATAGATTTGAATGAATAAATTCTTTATCTAAAAACACTTTAATTTTATTGTGATACCGGTAACGACATGTAGCCGGCCACCCACGGTGGCCACCCACTCTGTTTTAAAGCAGTTTAGGTCCAAATCCCCGCTGACTCACTTTTTATTACATATTATTGCTGTAATCTAATACATGTGTACCATGTTGGTTATGTTCCACTGATGAAGGCCTGCTTTCTGAAACCCATAAAACTGACACTAAAAATAAATGTGGAAAAGTGAAGCCCCCATATGGTGCCACATCTTTTTGTTTTGCAGTGCTGCTGTTTGAATTGATCCTCTGCTGTAACTGTACAAGAGCGCCCAGTCAAATGGAAGAAGCACACCTGTCCCCAATTAAAAGTATTATGGCTTGTCACGGTTACTCGTGGTTCGCTCGTGCTCTGCCGGCGTATTAATGCAGCATCTATTCATGTTACCGCCTGTTAGTTAAGCATGAGTCGCCACTACAGCTGAACACTGTGTTCTTGCTCTCTTGTAGTTGATCATTGTCTTGGTGTATCGGCTGTAGCCCCCATTGGCTGGAATGCCTTTTTAATGTCATTCATTCTGCCACGACTATATTCCTATAGTCCTTAATGTCACCCACTTGCGGAAATGGGAAATGGCTAACCGCAATTAGACGTTGGTTTGCATAGACTCCCAAAACGAAAATGGTGGCAGTGTAGTCATGTGACAATAATGATATGATCGTTCTATCTGACTTACCGGCCACAAGAAACGTGAAATGGACCTAGTTAAGTTTAGGCAACAACAAAAAGTCAGCAATTGGCCTAAAATGAGTCACATAAACCTATTAAAATGAGGCCATAATGTGATGTCACAGACGTCAATGCGTCACCTATTGGTTTCCTATAGGAAACAAACCCTAGACTACCCTGGTCCTGTGTTTGTTTGGCGCCCTTATATTAGTGTCTCATGACTTTCTTATTTGCTCTCGCGGCAATTACTACAGCCACGTAACTGTGGCTCGTTATGAGCTGCTTGCATAATCAATTTATACGATTTTCTGGGTGAGGACGGGCTGCCCTTGCTCTTATCATGAGTTTTATTTTTTTTTCCAGAGCACATTTGGACCAATCTGGGTGCAAACCTCAGCAAATCCCAGATACCCCTTCCTCCTCCAGAGACTGACTGTGATTCCAATTATGAAGGAATATGTACAGGAGTTTGGGCGACTGCCGCAGGTCCCATGGAAATACTGTTTTAATTAATCTTGGGCAGAAATTGGCAGCTTGGGCATCGCAATACTCATCACAGCTCCCTGAAGTAGATCCAATTTTCTGTCTCAATAGGCATTAAATTAGCAAGAACATTTCAACCTTTGTCACCCCGGCACGCATAACAAATGGAATACATTTGGCTACATGGCATAAGAGAGTGCTAATAAATGACTCGCCACCCTAGTGAGGTACTGGTAGACGGTGGCACATAAGCCGGCACCTCATCAACAACATTTGGGATGTGCGAGTGAGAATGCATTCTGCGTGAAATTGTCAGATGATTCAGAGATCATTTTCCTGGATAGTTTTGAGTAGGGCTGGGCGATGGGGAGAAAATCAGATCTCACGATATTCTCGAAGAAATACCTCGATATCGATATTGCAGCGATATTCTAGGGTTGCCAATTGGTGCTTTAACATATCGTCACACTTAGATTTTAGATAAATAATCAAAAGTAACGTGGACATAATGTCTAAGTGGGGAAAAGGTGAATAATAAAAGAGCAAGAACAGTCTGGTAAATTCAGAAAAGTACGTCGCTTTACTGTAATGCAGCCTTTAAGACCAGGAAAAGATAAGTCTAGTCTCATATCACGATATCGATACAATATCGATATATTGCCCAGCCCTAGTTTTGAGATTAATGGAGTGTAAAATATTACTGAATGCTACCTTTTGAGTATTCACCATACTATGCCAAGCTTGATTAATAATAGTTTACCCTCATCTTGCATTGGCTCTATATGTTCATGCCTGTGTTTACCCTATGTCTCATTAGGAAGTAGTCTTGGCTGACTGATAGATCACCTTTAAGCATATGTTTCATATGTATATGAAATTAAACAACTGTTATATTTATAGAAAGTGGCCCACACCACCGTGATATAATTTACTTATGTGTTTGGAGGATGGGTTGTGGGAAGTTTCTGTCAAAACGGACATGTTGCAGCAACGGGTCAATGCAAGTCCTTTTATTAAAGTTCTGCTGAATTCGTTTCCTTCAGGAAAACTCCAGCACATACTGTACCTACGGGAGGAAAGCGATTCACTTACTGGTTGGCACACATAATCATGTTGCAAATCCATTCTGGGTCAGTTTGTGTACAGTTGGTATCAGTCACAAAACTTCCATCTCCACGTGACACGGCACAAAGGGAATATGACATTGTATTAGGGATGTACAGACCTCAACAATGACGATAATCACCCAGAGTGGGCAGCTCATTTCAGATTTATTATATTGTTCATGCATGCCTCACCCTGACAGGTAATGTGCTTCCATCTCTGCAAGACTCTGGGCACATCACTGGTTGACTTTCTTCCAACCACCGATTGAGGTGAATTGCTCTATACTCATACAGTATATAGCACCTACTGGACATTAAAATCTCTTTTGCTGAACCTGGACAATCTAAATTGTTCCTTTGACGGCTATTGTCCATACATTGTGTACATTTTGATTGCCATCTGTCCACAAGTTGCAGTAGAATCCAGAGCTAGGATTTTCCACAGCCTTGTCCAAGGCCTTTGATCGTCTCTTTCTTTCAATCCCTTTTGTTCATAGGGCCTTTGGTAGCTGTCTTAGGAAGCAACATATAAGGGACACCTAATGAGAGTATCACATCGCATTTGAAGGACAGATGGCAAAAGGACGGCAGTATGTTGTGCGAGTCAATACAGGAGCTGGGACAAGTATTGCGTGTTTGATTAAAAAAATAATGAATCGGCAGGAAAATATTGTTGGGCAATATGTTAGCAATACTACCCGACATGTTATATGGTCCATGATTAGAATGGAACAAAATAATGAGCCTGCCGTTGGATGGTTTAACGCTGTGAAATTGATGGCAGGCCATGTTGTTTCAATACTTTTCTCTTTACTCCTCCTAGCAGCAGTTGATTAGGACTTAGCTTACATAAAAATGTCAGAAACTAAATGTGCATGATTCACAATAAGAAGCTGTGTATCTTTTTGTTAATAGTGGTGGTGGCTACACAAATGACCCTAGCTCCAAGTTCTTTAGCTAAGTCTCATTGTTGCAGTCCTTACCTGGCGCATTAAACTCAGCATAGGTCATAGGTGTGCGGTTATACTTTTCAGTTACTAAAAGTGTATCTTCACCTCACAATGCAATATGGAGGACTGCAATATCCCAGGGGAGGAGGGGCGCAATATTGCAGGTGGGGCCCCATTTTTGTTAACCCTCATGTTGTCCTCGGGTCAAATTAACCCGTTTTCCTATATCAATGTTCTTTTTAATTACCCAAATTAACATGATTGATTCGACACAACGCTCTTTGGCAAGTACAAGTCTCTCCTTTCATTAGTTTTGGGGTGTCTTATTGTTATTTATAGCATTTGGAGGAAAATATTAAAGTGTTTTTGAAATAGTATTGAGTAAAAGTTGACATATTCCAGTCTGTGATCCATTAACATCCATTCCTTTAATTTTAGTCTAAATAATTCCTAAATTCTGCTTTTCTAACTCAAACAATAGGTATAATTTCCTATAAATGAGGTTTATTGACCATACATTCCAAAAATAACTGTAAAACTAAAGTTAAGTTAGTGTTATGTAGTGTTAAATGTGAAAACAAAGCATCAAAAGTGCAAAACAGGGACAAAACCGGAAGAAAAAGTTAAAAACATTACTAAAAAGCTTCAACCAAAGACTTTTACGTTTGACGGGAAGACAACACAAGGGTTATTCATCAGACTTGACTCCCGACGTCCATCCACGGTGCCTCATTTGACCACAAATAGTAACAGAATCCAGTAACAGACATTTTTTTTGTAACCTTTTCCTTCGCTAGTATAGGTTCATTGAAAAGCATTTGTGTTTCTCTAGCAATGATGAGCAAGCTCCATCTTAACCCCCTTCCCTGTCATCATCTACTTCTGTGCAGCATTTTAATTGGCCAAGGCTGGCACAACCTTCCAACCCAGCTGTTTCCCTGCTACATCCTGGAGCAAGACTAGTGTTCCTCACTAATTACCGCCGCTGTCGGCGATGATCTGTGACACAGCCGGCTCCCGCTGAATTACCCTCACCTCTCCCATTCACAGTACCTGTCAATATCCTTCCTCATTTTCATACATCAGTGAAAAAAAAAAAAAAAAAATCTGTAAAGTAGAGCAAAGAATTGACCGAAAAATGATGCCCTTTCAAGAGGCTCCCGCAAGACTAATGACTGTTAAAAAGCAATCAAGTGGTAGCAGCAGTCTGGGCGGTAGATCTCCGTATTTTATTGCTAACGCCTGGTCACGCCACCTCTGCTGTTTAAATTATTGCTATGTAAATCACCTGAAGTGCTTTGGTATTGGAAAGCAGCAGATTTAAGATTCTGGCGCATGTGCTAAGTAGACAGGATCCCGATATTTGCAGAGGGCTTCATTGAGGGACTAACTCCTGCTATTCATCAGCGTGTCAGTCTACCTCAAGCTGGCCCTACATCCTGAGAAGTTCGCTGGCGGAACAAATCAAGTTCTCTCTGACTCGCACATAAAATGCTTATTCTGTACTTCTGCAAAACTGATGTGAAGTGCATCGCCGAAAAGTTCTGAACTAGCTTGTAGTAGAAGCACGGTTTAAGGTACCTCTGCATGGTCTTCCTTTCAACCAAGGAACTTTACTCCCTTCCAGTTTTCCAATGTAAAAAGGTAGGGTGCTTGCAATGTGTATATGGGAGCTATAAAACCATTTTTGTTTTTAATGTTTTTCTGTATAGGGACATGCATGTAGCATAGCACCACAGCATGTATAGCCTAAGCTAATTTGCAATGCACGTCCAAACATGGACCTTTTTTTTTAAAATACAATACCTCAACATTTAATTAAAAGACGGTAAAGAACACAAACTCAGCACTAGATACTGTAAACTTATGGTTTTTCTTTATATAGCCTTTAAATTTGTGATTGGGACATTTTTAAGATTGACGTGAGGTCTTGAAAGCCTCTTGAGTTTTCATCTAGGAGTCAAATTCTTCAAGATAAAGCGTATTTATAGCTAAAATATTGTCTGAAGATTTTTTGTTATGAGTCAATATGGTTTTTCATACAATGAAAGGCTTTATATTTGACAGAAATCTATGCATTTACCCGTTTTTCTGACAATTTGATAAACAAAAGTATATCATGCTTGGGTAAATAACCCCCAATTAACAAAACTAGTTTGAAAATATATACATTACTATTTAAATAAATCAACAGGACAGTGCGGTCCACTAAAAATGAGATTAACGCTCATATTCAAGTTTATGTTTCTTTTGTCAGGGTGGTCTTAAACACATTAAGAGAGGATTTTAATGATTTTTATTCTCAATTGTTATCCTTTTGGTGCTGGTGACTTTCCTTTGGGGGCTGGCTAAAACCAATTTGGGGGTCTCTAGTGCACAGTATGTGTACAGGACCCAGGACTGCCGTGAAAAGGGTTTGGATGCTCATCTTAGGACAAATCTTTCTGTAAGATGTCACTGTCCTCTGCTGGTTTTTAGAATGTATTACACCTAGAGTGTAGAGATCCATTTTAGGCAAAGATAAAGCCTGGTTTGTTTAGGAAAAATGAAGCTTTTTCAGGTTTTAATTCATGTTTATTCACGTAGACCTCTCTGTAGTCCAACTAGTTGTACTGTGGCCCGCTGCTACCCTGCCACTGAGGACAACTTTGTGTTGGAATTCAAGCTTGTGATTGTTAATATGCTTATCGTGGAAGAAAACCTCTACTGTGGGAATTAATTGTTTTATTGTTTCAAAGTCTCTGTTGTCTTCCTCAGCACGTAGGCTCATACCTTTTGCAATAGAAATGCCTTCCCTTATTCCCCAGCTTATTTTATTTATTTTTTATTCCTGAGCCAGATAGGGTGTGGAATTTAATAATTTCAAATTGATTTCTCCTCAGCACAAATAAATCGGTCATGCCCACCAGAAATGTATGTGAGAAATGTTGTCACTGTGAGACCTGTGGTGCCTTTTTTTATCACCTTGTTGGTCTTTGCATATATTTTGGTATCTCATGTGAGATACCAAGTGATAAACGGAAGACGTATATGTCATTGTTTTGCATACACGGTTTCATTTTCCAGTAACACTTGCTGGTTTGTGCAAACTATGATATGCATGCAATTTAGGAAATTAAACACAAAAGATACAGTGTACAGGATGCAGGCACACTGTCACACTCACAAGCGCGCACACACACACACACACACCGTTCTCCCCCGCTACACCCCCAGAGCTTTGGTCATGAGCCTGCTTCCTACCGTCAGCAGACCGTCCCGCAGGATAAGCTCCATTCACTCCCGGCTCAATTAGGCAGTGAACTTTCTGTAAAAGTCATACTGTAGTTTCAGCATGATAAGGTTTTTATATATTTAACGAAGTAATTACATTTAGATGGTTTGGAACATGGTATCAAATAGCAGCCCCACCTGTCTCAAAACGTTATAGAGTTCTAGACTTGTATAGGTATAAATCCACTCTGCCTTATCTTCTACATGCACTACATAGTAATGATAGAACAGAAGAGGACTCTACTCATCGGTGTGGTAGAAAATGAATTGAATATGTATCTAATAGATGCCTTTCCATCTACCTGTTTTTAATGACCATTTTGAACTTAATTATTAACTTATTAAAAACTTGATTGGAAAACAGAGCCATTTGAAAAGAAGATATTGCAAAGAAGTTTTTAACTTGAGGTGGAAAAGTGTATGTATCCATAAAAGAAAATAACAATACTGGAAACAGACATAGCTAATATTCGCATAAGGGTAGCGGATGGAAACGCACAGGAACTCAATTCTTTGTTTTCCTGAAAATTAAGTTAAAATGTGCAGATGAAGCACCTGGTTAAGCAGTCCTCTCCAGCTGTTATGAATCCCATCCGTGTGGCATCTGATATTGCTATGGTTACGTTCTGTTAGTTTAGGCACAAACACGTGGTTAGGGTTAGGAAAGGGTTGGAATAAGTCGTTGGTTGAGATTAGAAAACTGTTTTGGCTTGTTGAAATTACCAAGATCCGATCACTTCCTGAGAAAGATATTTATTTTTCTTATTTTTCATTCATCTCGTCTGGTGGATGCAGGAGCCTCATTTAAGCAGAACGACTTTCATGTTTTGGTTATTTATTGAAATGAGTATTTATTTGGTTTAAAGGCTTTTTTTTTTTTCGCTATGGTAGCAGTAATTACCAGTGAAGGCTCGGGAAAGGCCGTCGTCATGGTTAGAAGAAAGCTTCATAGCGTTGTAGAGCTGCTAGCACGACTGTGGACTCCTGCTGTTGATGCCATATATACACCTCAAGCTCTAACAATGTGTTCACATGGGACTCCATTTGAGAGAGTGAAAAGAATTACATTATTTCCCCCTCTTTTACAAAGAAGCAAATGAACAGGAAGAAAAGCAAGGGGGAGAAATGAATTGTATGAAGGCACCTTGTGATGAGAGACGAACAGAGAATGACAATCAGTTGCAGGCATTGTCTTAGAGGGGAGGGGAGGGGAGGGGAGGGGTGAGACGAGACGGAGGCAGACAGTCATATGAACCGCTTGTGTAGCTCCCTCCTAATGACTCCCACTGTGCCGTTTTTACCATAGGCAAGGATTACCATTAAACCCGAGTCACATCATCTCACATGATCCTCTCTGCTGCCCAAGGTTTATTCACACACATGCCCTGACGTGCGCACACATGGAATCTGGGGGGGGGGATAAAAGGGAGGTTGCCTGAGGGTTGGGGGTCACGGGACGAACACCGGGTGTATTCCTTTGCATTTCAACCATTACTTTATCACAGATCACAACCTCTGATCTTTTAATTAGTGTTCAAGTTTTATTTATAGTATCAAATCATAACGAGTTATCTCGAGACACTTAAAAGATTAGTAGGTCTAGACCACACTCTGTAATTTATAAAGTCCCAACAATTCTAGTAATTCCCCCATGAGCGAGCATTTAGTGTGACAGAGGCGAGGAAGAACTCCCTTTTAGGGAGAAACCTGGGACAGACCCAGGCTCTTGGTAGGCGGAGTCTGACGGGGCCGGTTGCGGGTGTGATGCATAATGGCAATAATGGCCCGAAATATGTTTCGGTAACACTTTACAATAGGGTACACAAAAAAGGGTAGTTACTGTTTTTGAAAGAGTAAGGAATGATAAGTTACCCTTTTTCAGAAGGGAAAACAGAAAAACGGTAACTACCCTTCTGAAAAAGAGTAACTTCCCTTTTGAAAAAGAGTAACTCACAATAAAGATAATGGAACAGTGACTAAAAAATGGTGGTGGTAGTAGTAGTTCATGTCATAGCAGGGCACTGCAGGGCATTACAGGGTGCAGCGTGGTACAGCAGAGCATAGGAGGACGTAGCAGGGTGTAGTGCAGCAGGACCACGGCAACAGCTGCAACCAAGGTCTTGGTGCCACCCTAATCCAAGGAAATATGCTGGGCCAAAAAAACAGTTGTTACACTATTAAACTAATCTCACAGGCATACATTAATAGATAATTGACTCAATTATCTTTTACATGCTAAACTAATTGCTACATTTGCATCTGGCAATAAAGGGAATTAGTTTGGATTACAGCTATCAATTTTGCCGCTTCTGTATTTGTGAATGTAATCATAAGGTTTGTATTAGCTGTACATCACATTCATATACACTCATTTGACACATTTATGGCTGAAAGTGAACTGTGCGGAAGTTTGGCAGCGAGATGGTAAGCTTCTTACAGACTTAATCAGTAAATAGCTGGCTCCTCCTCGACTCAAATGGGACCGTAAAAAACACTGCAGTGCATTTTCAGATCAATAGCACTTTGAATTATTAAAAACACAGCAGTCTATGATGATGATGATAAGTTTCATTTAGAGGAAGCATAAGACCCTAAGGTCAAACATAATTGATCATTTGAACTATTACAGTATTCATCTTGACATTTTTAAAAGAATTGTTAAAAAAAAAAAAAAAACACAACAGACGGGGACTCCAGACAAATGATGGTCATAACAACCCTGACACCCTAATGGACCTGCATACTAGTCCTCCAGGGGAACATGTGAACTGCACATACATAAGGAATGTGGCTGCATTTTCAAAATGCACTTCTTGAGAATGAGCTTAGCGCTAGCTTTGTGTAATCCTCGCCCGACATGCCCCAATTATGAAAGGAATACATGCAGCCTGGAATAATGATAACCAACGTGATACACATGTGACTGGGTTAAGAGTCTTTGCCTTTCAGTTTGTAAGATCACATTGGGGGGGAAAAAATTACTCCTTTCCTCTTGGAAAACTGCTATGATGTGTAATTTCACATGTAGCTCTGATAGCATCAGGTTCGTCACATATTTCCAAAAAGAAAGTTAACATTTGAACAGTGGTGGAAGGAGTACTCATATTCTTTATCGACAGAGCTCCATCATTTGATTAGTGAAGTCATGCAGTTATAGGATTGCTAATTGGTGTGTGTTGATACCCTTGAGGATAACTGATGTACCTCAACCAAAAAAATATGAATGCAACCAAACCGCTATTGTTCACATTATCCAGGGTCCTCTATGCAACCTGGTGATAAGCCTGCAGTGAATAATGGGAAGAATGTAGAACTTTGGAGGTTTTAGAAAGAAAAGCCTTCCTTGTGTATCTTGGCCTAGATTCTAACTCCTCTGGGCTATTATCGCTGTAGGGTTTGTCAACAATAGCAGCCAATCATTTTTTTTTTCTATCTCAAAAACATGTCCTGAGGTTATAGTAGCAGCAGACCAAAAATAATCAAGATTTTGATGTATCATCAGCTTATTTAAACTAATCAAAGTTTTTTTTTTTTTTTTTTCCCAGAACACTGAAGCAAATAAACAAATGGCGCACATGCTGGAGGGGTGAATTCAAATGAATGTTGCACAGGCAACTCATAAATAAAGGTAAGTAAGAAATAAAACTGTATGCTGGGAGCAGAGGAGAATGGTGAGTTTTTTTTTTCCACATTGCTGTAACTCCCATTAATTAAAACCCATTTTTACACTTGCTTGACTCCACTTTCAGCTGAAACTAATCACATTGGAGGCTCATTTTTTGACTGGTACCTCTACAGCAGCTCCCCACCTGTTTTACACACACACACACACACACACACACACACACACACACACACACACAGACCAGTTTACCAGTCATGAATAGTCACACTCAACATGAAGAAAACAGTTGTGTAGTGTCGTGTGTGGCTCTGGAGGAGCTTTGTCAGGTCTGGAAGAAAGGAAAACAAATCTGATTTAAAAACAAAGGCATTACAGGAAGAATCTTTTTGCAGAACAAATGCTCTCCATGCTTCCGTCTCACATGCTAATGGGAGCACAAGCAGCATAGGGTGGGGGGTGGAAGGACAATGTCTTTTTTCAAAATACATATTCAAAATGGGACATTTTGGGTTGTGTGTGTCGTGCTTTTTTTTGTCGTTTCATTTTAGTAATGGGCTATAGTGCAACAGCAGATAATACAAAAACGACCCATGCTGTGTTACTGATGTTGCTTGCAGCACCAAATTGGACTATTTGTAAAAGGCTACCACTTCATAACAAATCAATTTTCATATAGTGCTCATAAAGGCATGCCGAAACCTCACAGTCCATGTACACACATGTGAGTTAATGGATAGGCCTGCTCACATAACTTTTGTTTTAATCTGAAACAACTTTGTAACTAATAAAAACGTCCTCACAATCAACGCTGGACCCATTTAGGCAACTGCAGACGTCCAGGGTGTTTTTTAGGATAATAATCATGTGCCTGAGGGGCTCACACTACCTTCTCCACTCTAGGAAATGCGATGTTATGTGATGCATCACGCGGGAGTCAGAAAATCCGGGTAGTCATGCGCTGATCCCGTATTTAAGGTCGACGGTTACTGGTTTGGGGGAAGTAGGTGCTGGGTCCGCATGGAAGGGAAACTTTTATACACACTTAGTTGACAGAGAAAGTAATTAATGCTGTGCTTAAGTAATGCACATTCACTTTAGGTAAAGGCTTAGTTGAAGTGCATATTTGAGGGTGAATCAGCATTCGGTAAACACTGACTCCAAATCAGCCGTGCGTAAAATTTGGCAACCGTTTTTTGGGGATAATGTGGCAGGGCTGTGTGTTGGTGCTTGTGGGCGCGGTGGTCGTGAGCGCACAGTTCCCCAGAGAGTGTGTGACACCCGACGGACTCAGGAGTGGACAGTGCTGCCCGTCGCCCTCTGGACTCAACAACGACCCGTGCGGCTCCAGCACCGGGCGCGGACAGTGTGTGGCCATCACGGTGGACGCGCGCCCGCACGGCCCTCAGTACCCGCACGACGGGCGGGATGACCGGGAACGATGGCCCATCCGTTTCTTTAACCGTACATGTCAGTGTAACGGGAACTTCAGCGGTTATAACTGCGGCCGCTGCAGACACGGATGGACGGGGCCCAACTGTGACCAGCGAGTTTCTGTCGGTGAGTGCGCGTCCTCGGGGACATATTTCAATCATAAGGTTTATGGCTGTAGCTCATGGGCAGTTAGGAGAGGTCATAGCTAGCAAATCTAGGGTCTGTTGCTCAGTGGCACTTTAGCACTTCTTTAGGACACACAGCGAAATGGTCCCACTTTGGAAATGTAACTATTTTATATGGCAAATGCAGATTATTTTATCAAAGGTTATTGAAATAGACAGACGAATTTAGAACAATGCACTTAGAAAAGGGCATTTCATTATTGAACCTGCCTGTATACGCACATTTATTTGCTACTTCTTTTCTCAGTCATAAAAAAAGCTGATCCCCATTTAACGCATGCCTGATTGAGTTAATCCACTTTCCCTCTGCGATAATCCCCCAGTAAGAAGAAACGTGATGCAGCTCAGCGCGGACGAGAAGCGTGCGTTCGTGAACGCGCTGGACCGGGCCAAGCGCACGGTGCACCCCGACCTGGTGATCGCCACGCGGCGCTATCAGGAGATCTTCGGGCCCGACGGGAACACTGCGCAGTTCGAAAACATCACCGTCTACAATTACTTCGTGTGGAGCCACTACTTCTCGGTCAGCAAGACGTTCCTGGGGGCGGGCCAGGCCAGTTTTGGGGGAGTGGACTTCTCCCACGAGGGCCCCGGCTTTGTCACTTGGCACAGGTTCCACCTGCTGCAGCTGGAGCGAGACATGCAGGTAGGGTGCTTGAAGAGGGGTGACAGTAAGATTCATGGGGGAGGCCAATGGCATAGTCCACACAATAGAAACACGGGTAGCTCTTTATAACAGGGTACACAAAAAAGGTAACGGATGAGGAGTTACCTTTTTTCAAAAGTTACTTTTTCAGAGGGGTAGTTACTCTTTTTCAAAAGTTACCCTTTTTCAGATAGGTAGTTTTTTCAGAAGAGTAGTTACTCTTTTTCAGAGGGGTAGTTACCCTTTTTCAGAGGGGTAGTTACCCTTTTTCAGAGGGGTAGTTACCCTTTTTCAGAAGAGTAGTTACCCTTTTTTGGAAGCGTAGTTACTCTTTTTCAGAGAGGGAGTTACCCTTTTTCGGAAGGGTAGTTACCCTTTTTCGGAAGGGTAGTAACTGTTTTTCTGTTTTCCCTTTTTGAAAAAGGGTAACTACCCCTCTGAAAAAGGGTAACTACCCTTCTGAAAAAAACGGTAACTACCCTTTTTGTGTACCTTATTGTAAAGTGTTCCCAAAACACATTTGGGGTCGTACTAAGATGAAAAGCCTGACTGTCCAGATTCTTTTATTCACCACTATATCAGACAGCTGTGTAACCCCATAGCTTCTTTTACCTAATGCGTTTCAACTATTGGTGAGGAAGCCAGAACTTAAACACTTTAATAAGTGTGCAGCGCGCAAAATGTGATTTGAAAACTTTGAAATTCAATTTGATCAGCACACCATCAATTTGGAGAGGGTGGAGATTGAACGGTATTGAACAGAGCTTTTGTGAGAGGAGTTACTGAGCTTACTAAGTTTGTATGGTTATTTCCATCCAGCGGTTCAGAATTACCCAAGTTGTTGTTGTAGGCTGTACAGAGTGGCAAGCACAGTCATTAAGGCCGTGTGGTTTTAGAAATCCTGGCAGCAAGTTGGATTCCTGTAGAGAAACTCTACGTGCAGGATGAACTACACCAACATTATTAAAACATACATCTTTGTTCTACTCAAATTCAATTCTATATATTATACTGGCAACACTTAATAATAATGGTATATGCATGATTCATGCATGAAAAAGCATGAATTCATTAATGTAGTACATGTAGTATCAGTAATGTACAAGGATTAATAGTATCTACTGCATGACTTAATGCAGGAACAATATGTTAATTAAGGTATTTGAATATCATAATTTTTGATTTATAAATGATCATGTATTCTTAAAAAAAAAACTCCCAGCAGTGTACATAATGTCTATTCCTAAAGAAATTGTAGTGTTGTAATCATTGTTAACTAAGCATTACTTCTTCATTACTTCATCATGTTTGTGGCCCATAAATAAAGTGCTGACCTGGTCCATTTTTAACATTGATACATAGATATGATTAATGGTGGCATCAAATTAAATACATTAAGACAACAGCATAAGGCATCCAGTAATATGGCCAGGGACAGTACCCACCCAAGTAGGATATTTATGAATTTGAAGTGTCTGAACACAATAAATGTCTTGACTTTTTTATTTTTTTATTTGTGGGGTCACAAAGATTGGGGCATATGCCACCATTAATCATATCTATGTATTAATGTTAAAGATGGACCAGGTCACCACTTTATTTGAAGGGCCACACACACAAAGTAATGAAAAAGTAATGTTTAGTTAGTTATTATTATTATTATTATTATTATTATTATTCAGCCTGTCACTTTAACTACAGATTTGCCTATGAAGAAGACGTGAACATCATTAATAAATCAGAAATCATGATTTAAATACTTAATTGATGCAATAAATAACGTGTTGTTCCTTCATTAAGTCATGAATGAAATACTATTAGTCCTTGTACATAAAGTACTACATGCATGAATTCCTGATAATTCATCTACCATTAGAATAAAATGTTACCATAACTTAATGTGTTATATTTATCTTAAATGAGTGTTTTTCAATAAGCCAGTCACAGCTAAAGTTGTGGAAAAGCAAGAATGAGCATCCCACTTTAACTTCTAAAACAGAATTTTCTTTCCAGTAAAAGTTTCTAAACCATTTTAAAAATCAATCCCGACTTTATACATGTTTCCTGCCACCTGGTTGCATGTGTATTTTAATTTTTTCTCTTCATGTAGACATAGACATATATTTCATATTAAGTGATTAGAGACCCTATAATTGTTTCCACAAATGCTTTTAGAGAACCAATTTTCAGATGTATTCATGCATGAACTGTCTCGAAAAGCAAATCGCAGTGTGTGAAAATGATAACCAATTTATTTAGTGCATCGACTCCATTGCCAAATGAGACTGAAAGGAAACTTTTGACATGCCCAAAACAGGATGGAAGCGTAATAATAAAGTAAAGCCTCGAGCTAACTCCTAGCCTTCCTAGCCTCGATCTTCACATTCCCGAACTCATATTTGGCCATCCTTTTGTTTTATTTCTTTCAAACAACCAGGACATGCTGCAAGAGCCCTCCTTCGCCCTGCCCTACTGGAACTTTGCCATCGGTGGAAGCACATGTGACATCTGCACAGATGACCTGATGGGAGCCAGGAGCAGCTTTGACATGAATTCCCTGAGCACCAACTCCATCTTCTCCCAGTGGAGGGTCATATGTGAGAGCGTAGAAGACTATGACACGCTGGGAACCATCTGCAACAGTAAGACTATAGTTTCTTCAAAAGGCAAATACTCCTGTGATGTTACAGGCATATGGTCCTCTTTAGTCTTTCTGTCTAAAAACAAATTGCTATAGTCTACCTTTCCTGGTCCCCTGTCTCCTTCCAGGCTCCGAGACTTCTCCCATCCGAAGGAACCCAGCAGGAAATGTTAATAGGCCGATGGTCCAGCGTCTCCCAGAGCCCCAGGATGTGGCGGACTGCCTGCAGGTCAACGCTTTTGACACGCCGCCCTATTACTCCACCTCCTCCGAAAGCTTCAGGAACACAATTGAAGGTGAGAGACTGTGACCGTGTGTCTGTCACGCAGTGCATTCAGTTAGTGTTTTGCCATCGTTTCACTGATTTCTTGTTGTGCAATACTGTTATAAAATACCTCAAAGGACATTGGAATCTGTGCAATTTCATACAGTGCAATATTTATTTATTTATTATTTAGTACTTAACCATTTCATTACAGTGCAATATTTATTTATTTATTATTTTGTACTTAACCATTTCATTTCATTACAGTGCAATATTTATTTATTTGTTAATACTTGTCTACTTTTCACACAATTTGTTTTCAAAGCTATTTTATATATGTATACAGTTGCTCTCCGGACTCAGGACTGTGCACCAGGCCCCCCACCTCTCCTTTTTTCTTCTGCACTAAATATACTTTATATTTTTGATATTTTACATTCTTATATCTTATATTTTTGATATTTTGTGTCAACACTGTAAAGGGATTTCTTCTATCTCATTGCACAGGTACTGTGTACTTGTGTATAATGACAATAAAGGTATTCTATTCTTGTGGTTTCCATGTTTCGGCAGGCTACAGCGCCCCCAAGGGGAACTATGACCCCGTGGTGAGGAGCCTCCACAACCTGGCCCATCTGTTCCTCAACGGGACAGGAGGACAGACTCACCTCTCGCCAAATGACCCCATCTTTGTCCTGCTCCACACCTACACCGACGCTATATTTGATGAATGGTTAAGGAGACGCAGTCCAGGTTTAAAAAACAAACAAAAAAACACTTGTTCTAGTCCTTGACTTTCTAATACCTCCATATTTTACTGCTTTACAGTTAGCATGATGAGCCTTAGGCTAACTTCATGTATTTCTTGACAGATTCAACTCTGTATCCTGAAGAAAATGCCCCCATTGGTCACAACAGGGGCTACAACATGGTGCCCTTCTGGCCTCCAGTGACTAACGCGGAGATGTTTGTGACCGCACCTGAAAATCTTGGTTACTCTTATGAAGCTCAATGGCCAGGTATTCACTTCGGATGACTTGTAGTACTGGCGCAATTGTTTTTGTGGGTTTCCTTTCACTCCAGCCTTTGACGAAATCCAGGCGACAAGCGTAATAATCACCCTCTTCTATCTTTCTAGCTCAACCTTTCACTCTGACTGAAATCATCACCATGGCAATAGTCGCTGGCCTCGTGCTCGTCGCAGTCATTTTCGCCGCCACCACATGTGCCGTGCGTGCCAGGTCGTACAAGATGGACAGCCACCAGCCTCTGCTTGGGGATCAGTACCAGCGCTACGACGACAACAAAAGCCAATCGGTAGTCTAAGTTCGTCGTTCCAACACGAGCCTCTCGTCTTTCTTTACTTTTACAGTGCTACAGCTATGCAGTTTGTGAAAGCGTCAATCACTCCTCACTGGAGAGCATGTGTAGATTCTCGAATGCTACAATTTGATAGTAAGTAATCTATTGGCTGCATTCATGTCCCTATAATAAGGAACGTGTTCACTTTTCTTTTACAAGTTGTACAGATCTGAATCAGTTATTGAAGATGCATTTTTCAAATGGAAAGGTTGAGAAATATGTAACACTTTTTAAGAGTATGGTTTTAGCGAAGATTGCGCTGATGCAATCTTTGAAATGGAAAATTTGATAATGTGTTCAAATAAAGAGAACCTGGACAACTGACGTGTTGGTGTGCTAGTGATGCCACCAGGTGGTGCTCAACTATGATTCTAGTCTACCCTCATGTTGTCCTTGGGTCACATTGACCCGTTTTCCTATATCAATTTTCTTTGTAATTACCCAAAATAACATGATTGATTCCACACAACGCTCTTTGGCAAGTACCAATCTCTACTTTCATTAATTTTGGGGTGTCTTATTCAATTTTAGAGCATTTGGAGATAAAAATTGAAGTGATTTTGAAATAGTATTGAGTAAAAGTTGACATATTCCAGTCTGTGGTTATCCACCAACATACATTCCTTTAATTTTAGTCTAAATAATTCCTAATTTCTGCTTTTCTAACTCAAACATTAGGTATAATTTCCTAAAAATTAGGTTTATTGACCATAAATTCCAAAAATAACTGTGAAACTAAAGTTAATAAGTTAGTGTTACGTAAAAAAAAAGGTGACAAACATTGTAAAAAGGGACAAAAACATAAGAAAAGGTTAAAAACATTGATTAAAGCGTCAACAAAAGTGTTGAGTTTCACTTTTGACGGGAAGACAACACAAGGGTTAAAGGATTCTGCAGTTTAGTGTCTCTTGTTGCTGTTGCAGTTACAGTACAAGGTGATCAGGTGTAAAATGACTAAATTAATAAAAGTATATTCTGATAGGGTATACAAAAATGTTTTAAAACCTTTAGAACAAATTAAAAAGTATAGAGTAGTTGCACAATTATGTTTCATAGAAGCGTTAGTAGTTGTTGTAAAATGCCTTGCCAGTGTACCAGAGCCCTAATGACCACATGGGGGTGCAATAGTTCAATTTCTGAACCAACATGCAGGAGAGAAAGCTTTGGAGGGGGGAGGGTTTTGTTTTTAATGGGAAAATAAATTGATCCGAATTACCTGCAGTGTCATTACTGAATGGAGAGCTGAAAAGATGCAGAAGAACTGTAGTGGAATGCAGTGTCAACCGGTTGTAATCCTGAAATCTTGAACTGTGCAGGCTACTCACACCATGTGCAGCTTTTTTTTCCCCATTTTCTTTTTAAAACTAAATATGTGAAATGGTCATTAATGCTATTCTGTTTTTATACAAATGCTTCTGCCAGAATGTGACTGCATACCAAATTATCTTTAATGATTAAATGCTATGCCTACACAGTGGTTTGTTTTGACTGCTGAATGTGATGTAAAACGCACCAAAAACTGAAATGTATGTACATATCCAATCACAATATCTGTTGTAGAGTCTAATTGGACTCTATAATCATATATCCCATTATTTGTTTTAATTAGATTATATTGTGATAATAGATTAGACTCATACGGACCAATACGGACCAAAGTATGTTGGTGGACTGGTAGCTGGAGAGGTGCCAGTTCACCTCCTGGGCACTGCCAATGTGCTCTTTAGCAAGGCACTGAACCTCCAACTGTTCGGGGCACCTTTCCATGGGTATTCTGACATTTTGCCATTATGTATAGGGACTGAGCGTGTGTGACCCTATACCTGTGTATAGGGACTGAGCATGTGTGTGTAATTCAGGCCTGTGTAGTGTGTAAGTAATAACACATTATATATATAGTAGGAATTAGCTTGTAGTCTTCAGCCCATGTATCCTTATGGGGGGCTAGTAGGTCCAGCCTTTTGTAGGAATTAGCTTGTATCGTATTGGGGGCTAGTAGCTCCAGCCATTAGACTCCCGACTATATATAAAAAAAATACGTTTTGAAGGAATTAGCTTGTATCCTAATGGGGGCTAGTAGCTCCAGCCATTAGACTCCCGACTATAAAAATACGTTTTGTAGGAATTAGCTTGTATCCTAATGGGGGCTAGTAGCTCCAGCCATTAGACTCCCAACTCCTCGTTTGTAATACCTGATACATGTATCCCCCTGCGTACAGTAATCGTTACATAACACCCCAGTGTCCCTTCACCTGTCCGGTGTCTGGTTTCAGAGGAGTCTCCCTTATGGGAGGGTCCTTAAACTGGCTGACTACTGGCCAGCCGCCTTGGATGGGAGGTCTGTTGGTGTCCCAGCGGTGCGCTGGCTCCAGTCAAGTGTTGGTGGCTCTTCATCATTAACTTCATTCTGTGAGCTGGTTGACTTAAAGTTGTGAGGAGCACGCGCTTGTTGCAACTTTTTTGAATCCACTCGTCGCGCGCGTCTCTAACCCCCAAACAGCTCGCGACTGTGTCTGCCTGCTTGTGTTCGATACAGCGGAGCCGTGGGAGCTTTCCGACTGTCTACGATGGACGAGGGGAATGTCTTGCCTGATTTGAAGGATATAGAGGCCAAGTTGGGTCTGAAGGTGCCGGATAGTCTCATTCGCTCTCTCGCCGGAGGAAAGCATCACGACATGCACGAGAAGTCGCCAGCACCGCACTTAGCCAACTGCAAATTACATGCTAACAACGCGGACTTGAAAAGACTGGAGACCAAAATGCTATTCTTAAAACAAGAAATGGTAAGTTTTTAGTTTTTTTGTTTAGTTTTTTCCTGTAACCTGTTTTAATTGAACGAGCTGTTCAGGGTATCTGTTCCAGTAACGTTTAAGGGAAGTGTGCCAGTTGTTAAATTACTTTACCAACTTGTAATTACAATATATAGGTCACTTATGCTTAAATGTACAGTCGTGCCAGTCGTTTAACAAGACCGTAATATGGCTCTTAGAAATCAGCTAGGCTATTAGATATCATAGTTTCATGTCAGGCAAGTTACAATGTGTCTCTCTTTGTGTATCACATCACATTTATTGGCAACCAAGCTTAAAAAACTATATTAGTTGCAAAACAGGTCTAAACAGTATATTAACATGTGGGTGTTAAATGTAAAGTTCCACTAATGGGTGGTGGTGGGCCTCAAATGCACTGTATGACCGGTCAATATGTGAGAGCCATTCACACCTGCAGACCTTTGTTGATAAACCCTCATCACCTCAGAAAATAAGCCCACCTCTCTTATTATTCATCCTTACCTCAGAAAATAAGCCCACCTCTCCTATTATTCATCCTCACATCAGACAATAAGCCCTCTTTTATCTAAAGTGCTTTGTGAAATCCAACTGTGCCATTGTTATTACCTTATGATTTCGTAGTTTACTCTGCCAACACTTGCCATTTAATTATTTTCCAATGCCATGCTTGTTAGACAGGAGCATTGTTAGAGCCAAGTCACAGCAAACCCCTATATTAAGTAGATAGCAGATGGCCTCCTCGACAGTTTTACAGACTAGTAGAGCTGTACCATGGCTGGCAGACCAATCAACACGTTGTGTTGATAGGCTTACCTTTAGGTGACAGAGAGACCTGAAACAATCACATGTATTGACAAAAGGTTCAACCGTTATCTTGCTTTATCTGTCTTGTGTCAATCTGACAGCCATGCTATTTTTTTAATAGCGCTGATATGAGGGGAGTATAGATCTAGTGTAATGCCATTAGTGGCCTCTTGTTGTTGGACAGCTCATCTTGAATATGGGCCATCATGGGCTTCTCTGTTTTTGCACTTCACTAATCCAATCAGAATTCTCTGTTTTGGTGTACACACACACACACACACACACAATGCTTGCAATATGTGAGGCAGGAAATGAAATATTCTACAGTTTATCAGAGGAGCAAATTATCTCTGTTAGGGACGAGCTCTTATTACTTTCATTCAGACAAATTAAAAATGTTGAAAGTTCATTGTTACTGTACACTACAGACACAATTATGCAGCACTAATTGTGTTTCCTAAACTCATTTTTGTGCTACCAACCCACCGGTGCCATCTGACTAAAATGAGGTAGCTGCTTGGACTTAAAATGCAATATGATAATTTTCTGAGCTGCCATGTGTGGATAAAGCGGGTGGTTATGCTCACAAAACAAATACACCGGCAGCAATACGAGCTAAAAGGAGGCTGGTTGCAAATCCGGCCCAAAGAAAGGCTGTTTTATCAAGCCAGCTGTCTGGAGCACTGTACCAGCCCTGTTTGCCTTCATCTGCCTCAATGTGTTTTGAGTGTAGCAGGCTGTTACAGCTGTTGGTTAACCATTTTTTATTCTGACAGAGTGCTAGTCACCCAGTAGACACAGGGGAATCCATTTGATTGACCCCCATAGGCTGTCTACTTCCATCCCCAGTCAATAGCATGGTTTGTCATGGCAGGGAGTTAAATCAATGGCCATGCTGTGTAAAGTAGGCATATCATTCAGAATCCTGGATGCAAACCGTTTCCTGGCTGTGCAGTTATGAGTAGTATGAGCTACCCCCGGTGACACATAGTTAAGTCTCTTTGTTAACAACAAAGCCCGATAGTCCCGACAAATAGCACATAGTGTTCCTGCCATGAGAGGACATAAGAATGCAAACAGTTATTGGGGAAACCTATCTCACCACAAGGTTTAATTAGTAGCTGATCTGGAGCTTTACTTATCACATGGACTTCAGCAGCAGTTGGGCACTTCCCAGTTATAGAATTGTAGATTTTATTTTCTGCACACTTTCAGCTCTTGCATTCATGTTAACAAATGCTAATGAAAACCACTTGATACGATCAATAGCTACTAAATGGACCATGTGGCGAGATTATTTTCTTACCTGCTGTTTTAAAGGTCTAGCATGAACTTTGAACCTCAATGCTTAGTTAGCAATGATTATGGTACTGGTTGTGTATTATTTTGATTTCCATTGTAGCTCTGGGCGCATCCTTTTGTACTGATATTTAGTAAAGGAGTAGTTCAACATTTTTGGAAAACAATAATTCACTTTCTTGCAGAGCAGATATTTGCCATTCTCATATCTATTTGTTTAAAATAATGCTACAGCCAGCAGCAGGGTAGCCAAGTCATTTATTGGAAAGGCACAATGACTCAGAGTCTCTTGGCAATCTCACTGTAACGCCAAAACTCCAGGAAGTTACAGCTTCTGGCCATGAAATAGTAAGGTGCCTTAACCCTGTGTAAAACAACAATGTTGTCATCTTTACATGAGTTAATTCCCAAGTGTGAGAGGTGCTGGCTGTGCATGTTTTTTTCCCTTTGGACAGAGCCAGACTAGCTGTTTCTAAGCTTGCTGGCTGTTTGCTGTAGCCGTATGTTTAATGATCAATCTTGGCATCTAACTCACAGCAAGAGATTGAACCGCCACATTCCCCAAAATATTGAACTATTCTTTAAAATGCTGGATCATTTTTAACCGTTGTGTTGTCTTCCCGTGTTTGAGTTAGAAAAGCAGAAATTAGGAATTATTTAGAGTAAAATTAAAGGAATGTAATATATGTTGATGGATAATTACAGACTGGAATATGTCAAATTTTACTCAATACTATTTCAAAACACTTCAATTTTTTTGGGGCGTTGTGTGATCAATTATGTTATTTTGGGTAATTACAATTGGGTAGAAAACGGGTCAATTTGACCCGAGGACAACATGAGGGTTAAGTGGCATTACCTGACCGGGATGTTTTTCTCCAACTCACAGGCACATCTACGGGCCATCGATGTGAAGCTGATGCAGCAGCTTATGTCAATCAACGAAGGCATTGAGTCCATCCGTTGGATGATAGAAGACAGAGGTGGCGTGGCGAGCCAAGAGGGCAGCCTGACGGGCAGCTTGTACAGCCTGTCGGACAGCCAGGACGGTACCTCGCTGCGCGGCAGCTTCAACAGCTTGAATGATGGTAACAGCGACGGGCTAGATGGTCTGTCTGTGGGTAGTTACTTGGACACTCTAGCAGAGGACCTCTCGGATGACCCCTCACCTACGGATCTCGACTGTTTTGTGGAGAAAACGGTTATTGATGGGGAAGCTTTCAGCAAATCGCCACTGAAAGTCCGAGTGGAATCAGATGAATACTACTGCTTTGGATAATAATAATAATAAGCTAAACACAGAGCCTACTGAGATATTCTGTGTAGACAGATTTAAAAATGTGGTTCTTCACTTTGATAAATTAACACCGCTGCCTGTTTTTTCCTACATGCTTTACATTTGACTCATAATAGCGACAGCCAAGGTTTTGGCGATACCAAATGACTAATGTTACTTTTCACCATGTAACCAGCTTCCTTAAATTGCGGATTGAACACACACCTCATCAAACCGTTGCCACTTAATGTCACACCAAATGCAAGTGAAAACATCTTACCAACTCTCACGTCTTAGTATTTTATCATGCAGGTCAATTAAATTACAAAAAAGGGTGCTCTGTTATTGTTTAAATATTGTATTTATTGTGGAGTTATCCAATACCTCAGCACAGTTAGAATACTTCTTAGTCTAAAATTGCTGAAGATGGGGTGAATGTTTTGCAACATCAGCTGAACAGCACATTTTCTTGTCTGTGGTAAATGGAACTGCGACTTTGTGTTAGGTCGACCACAATCAGCTGATCTAAGTGAAGGAGTAGATTGTTAAGTGATTCAAGTGGGAAAACCTGTTTAAAGTGATAAGTGTTAAAGCAAGTGCAATTCGCTACCATGCCAAATTCTGTGCACCACCTACTATAAATGTTGAGCTTTTAATTATTTTTACTTAAATATTTTGAATGATGGAAGTTCCTAATTTAAACCACACTCCAGAGATTAGTAGCACATTCAAAGCATGGATGCTCGACTGAAAACCAAAGCCATTTGATTGTCTTATTATTAATTTTGGCCTGAGGCAAACTGTGTTAACAGCAGATGGGAGATTTGTTGGTGGTGGACATATGGGAAACACGTTTGCTTTGCAGACACATTTTAATCCTCTGTTGTCAAAAAAAAGGGTTTAATGAGAGCTACACATTGCTGTATGTAACTCTGTTTTAGCTTTAAACTTTGTGTGGATTTGTTTGACATTTGTATTTTATGCTGCCTCCTTTTGAAAGAAAACCATGTTTTTTTGTATTGATTTCTGTTCATTTTGTTGTGGAAATGAAATAATATATTGTGATTTTCCTCCTGCTCATATTGTGTACGTCTTTAATGCAAAGAACCACAGTAACGCTTGCATAATTCATTTTTTGAAACAAAAAAAAGCAGGTCACTGACCCAGAGTCTTAATGAGATGGAAAATTAACAATAGGGTGGTTTCCTTTTTTGGTCAACTTAAGAATACTCTCTTGATAATGAAGTCAGACTTTGTGGTGCCCTGTGTAATGTCGCATGACAAACTGACCCGCGTTAAGTCACTTTGTCACTCTAATTGTGGAAAAATTGTTGCTTATGTGTGCCCTTTAAAAACTCCCAAGCCATTAGCAGAGGAATGCCACTTAGGATAATATTTAGAATGGCACACCATGTACTACCATAGATGAGGACTCATGTTACCCAAAGCTCAATCATGAGTGCAATGCTTTGAGGTAATTTGAAAATAACACCAACCAAAAGTGAGACACAAGTGAAATGCCGGCCATGCCTAATATTTGATGGTCTATGCTATTTTAAGTGTTGTGCATCGCAAAAGCTTCTTATCGATCACATGGTAATTAAAGTTCCAAACATGCATACAGGGGGAAGTCATTATAGGACAGATGAGAACCTTTGGCTCTTTGGCTTGCAATTGAATGAGTGGCCACTGGCCAATGGGAACAGTACTTCAGTAGTTCTCAGACTGGGATCTGACATCAGGACGTGGCTTTGGAAACACTGCTGTGTTGGATAAGTGTATTCACTTTGTCCATAGAGCTGTCTCATGTTAGGATCTCATCTTATTCATGATAGCTGTATCATGAAATCCCGGATGGAGGATTGTGTGGACGTGTTCTCAATGCGTGGCACTCGTCTTGCATAATATGAAATGCACAAAAATAGCAAGATTGGACAAAAAAGGACACTTTTAGTGTTACATTAGTTCCAGACGGATATAATCACTTTATCCAGTCACATTAAGCAGACTTGTAACTTTGTCTCACTCCAAGTGCAAAGCTGCTTTATTTGGTTTTATGCTGCCTTTCCTTATCTCTACCTCCCAGAGGCTTTGGCAAGCTTAAGCACCCTGTCAAGCTGAACCGCGCTGAGGCCACTAAACCAAAGAGCCTTGTGAATGGCAGCACAACCTCCTTGTCAGCAATTCAATTAAAAACACAAAGTTCTCTAAACTTCCCTACATTTCATGTCTTAACAACTGTAACCATGTCATGACTGACTGATAGCTAATATCCCTTCGGGGGAAATGTTGAGACTAGAGCTAGTGGCCTTGAAATAATTGGACGCACAGAACAGGTTCTGCAAGTTTATGTTGTAATAGGTCTGAGTCAAAATTCCTAAGAGCTACATGGTACACTACACATAAACAAAAGTTGCTTTTTTTGGCCTCCCAGCGTCTTCATAAGTGCACATTTCCTACATGAAAGGGAGAAGCAGTTGACACAGCCGTGCAGTCTTTCACCAAATAATCCAATCACATATGAGCAAATTAATTATTTTTTTTTGCTCAAGCTGCAAACTTAAACTTAAATATTTCCTCATCCCAAGCAAAGACTTAATACACATTACCAAATAATTGTCCCCTTATGGATGTGAGTGAGAAAACCCACTATCAGTATTCATTCAGTCATTTATATTTATTATACAGGAAAGTTAAAAATAACATTACATTACAATATAAACGGGCCTGACTCAGTTTAAAAACTGGTTCTGAGAACATTTTTACAGGACATCAATATGGACTAGACAAATTTGGACAACTAAAACAATACAGTTTCATAAGGACAAAGACATTTATACAAAACATCAGCCTGGGCAAGACAAATACAGACTTGGACAATACATGAGCATTAGTATACATTACAAGTCAAGTGAAGTTACTCAAAGTTTGTCAAATTCTTCTGTGTGCATTTACAGTCCCCCTGTTCTGAGGGTGAATGACACCCAGGCTTTGTGGAAAGCAAACAAAAGGGGTAATCAACTGCTGTCCCCTGAGTTTGGGAGCAGAGTGCAAAACAATGATTTATTCATTCTCTTAGTTAGTCCTCCGTTACTTCACTTGAACACGAGTAATTACACTGGCGCACAGTCGAGACAGCCGCATCCAGCAGGGATCCATTAGCAAATTAGACACTGGGGTTGGGCCTGTGTCACGAGATGAAGGGAAACCCATACCGTCTGGTATCTGGGAAACTGTCACCATGCTTCCAAATGAGGATACAGGATATGGGTTATTGGAGTACGTTGGGGGGGGGATCAAAAGAGACAGTGGAGCCCTTAGACAGAAAGCCACAGAAGTAAATACACACAGTGTTCAAGTAACTTAATTTAGGTTTAATTGGGTTTTTTTAAGTAGATGTTCCATAAACACCACTGTTGTATTAAAGAGTGCGTGTGTTGTGCGTAACACGGCGGACTTAACGAGAGTTGGGCGTCTGCTGCTGCTTTTAATCTTTAGTGTGTTTTTTTTTTTTTTAGTCCCTATCCATTTTAACACAAAAGTCACACAATAACACAAACTAACCGATCAAGGCAGCGGTACACCAGCAACTTCCATGTTCTGAATGGTTTGTAAAAAGAGTCTGGTGGCTTGGAAGAGAGCATAGGTGACGGCTCTCCCCATCGGCAAGGTAAAGCAGTGAAAATATTCTTAATATAGCATTTTTTTCAGGTGGCTAAAGTATGCTTTGTTGTGTGGCTCTGTTCACAGCGGTACGTTGCCTAGCTTCCATGTCGGGACTCCCGTCTGCTTCTTCAAACTAGGTACCTCATACAACCTCACTACCAAAATATCATAACTATCCCTTTAAGAATGACTGTGTGTAATGGCTTCGGGTGCTATGCATTCATGTTAATGCTTGTGATGGATGTAGCACATTAGATTCACTGTCGGCCTTATTACATTCCAAGACACGAGTAGCTCCATGTTGGGAGATTTATGAAGCCGTGGAAAACTCAATAAGGCCTGTACCATCGCATGAATATCTTGTTTCGTCTAGGAAAAATACTTAATAAATGTCAAGGTTAGCCACAACTTAATGTTGCGCTTCATTTAAGATTTTCCGCAATGTCGATGCGATGGTAGAGTTACACTTCAGACCAAGCAAATACCTCAATCTGATTAGATTATTGCATATGTGGGAGTCATATGTCTACGTAATATGTTAGGAAAGCATCTGTTTTGTGGAAATAAAGTCTTACAGGAGCTCTAAGCTGGCCTTCTGCCAAGCTGTGGATCTGTGAATCACTTCTTGGAGTCCTGTTAAACTTCTGTGCTCCTGGGAACCGCTGTCACCAAAACACAGCACAGGAGACGTGACTCTGTTTATGTCAGTGCGTATATTAAACGTTAACAATGGCCGCCACTGCTACTCATAAATTAGCTCAGCTGAGATTTAGAGAGAACACCCTTCGGAAGCTACATTACACAGAAAGCGTCTGACGAAGCCCAATACAGAAAATGGCCGGCCTGGGAACACATCACTCCTCCAGGGGGGTCAAGCAGCATTCTATTCATAGTTCATGTTTATTTTTTTAATCGCCATATACACAAGGAGCGCTTGATTATTTATCAAATTATTTACAGATTTTAAAGGTCGCATGGGATGAAAATGTCACTTCATGAGTTGTTTTTTTTAACATTAATATGCGTTCCCCCAGCCTGCCTATGGTCCCCCGGTGGCTAGAAATGTGATAGGTGTTAACCGAGCCCCGGGTATCCTGAAAATGAAAGCTCGGATGGGCAGATCTGGCATCTTGCCCCTTATGAGGTCATAAGGAGCAAGGTTACCTCCCCTTTCTCTGCTTTGCCCGCCCAGAGAATTTGACCCACGCACGACGACATGGCTTTCAAACGAGTAAAGTGGCAGTTGGTCAAGGCCACGCCCCCACCCCACAAACTTATAATTTAAGTGGTTGGTAAGTGGAGTTTTATGCATCACTAAATTAAAACCGGCTGCACCACACAATCTACTTTTTTACAAAGAGATAAGTTATCTCAACGTGTTACCAACCCATGAGTGCTGATTGTCGTATAGCTAACTGAGTGAAGAGCAAAATGGGATGGTGGAAACATCTGACCCAACACTGACTCAAAATGCTCTCAAATAATCATGTGAGCCGGGAAGATTTTAAACCACATTTCATAAAAATATCATGGTATATAGCTCAAATTCCGAAACGACATGGTAATAAAAAAATGAGCAATGGCCTAAATAACCAGTTAGTGCAAGTAAGGTTAGCATAGTCTGATATTTTCCTGCTCATTCTAAACTGAATTATTGAGATATACTGTGTGTGTGTGTGTATGTATGTATGTATGTATGTATGTATGTATGTGTGTGTGTGTATATATATAGATAGATAGATAGATATAGATATAGCAATATAGATATACATCTAGATAGATGTGTGTGTGTGTGTGTATGTATGTGTATATAGATAGATAGATAGATAGATAGATATATATATATATATATATATATATATATATATATATATATATATCTCTCTCTCTCTCTCTCTCTCTCTCTCTCTCTCTCTCTCTCTCTCTCTATGGTTTCTCGTTAGCAGGTTCTTGTGGGCTACTTGTCACAAAGTGATGCACGCGCAACTCACATTTGCACTCGACTCACATCGGGTACTGACACCACCCTATTATTTTGGCTGTTATGACTTCATATTTACATGCTCTAGTTAGGTGCTTTTGATTGGGCCGCACTTCCGAATGCGACAAACCCTTCTTGGCCTTGGAAGAATCAAAAAATGTATTTTAACACTTAAATGCTCCACCTCACAGATTTAGTCATTGAATTATTCTGCGATTGAGACACAATCAGTGGCTGCTTGTGAAGTCATTTTCTATTGTAAGCACAAACTGGTGGAACTAGTAATGCTCTGTGACCACCGCTAATGTCAACATATTTCCCAGCTCGTATTAGGAATTTGCATTTATGCTACAAACTAAGGATTGGACAAATTAGTCATTATTAATCACCAAAGGATGATAACCTTTATGCTGAAGATCCATGAAGTTCACCTTCACTCTTAGAGCCAGCGGTGCCCAGTGCAGATACAGGGCGTCACGCTGAAACTGATCAGTATAAACTGATCATAAGTCATAGAAGTATGTTTAACATGACATATAAGCTATCCTGATTCACAAAAAAAGACACAGATCAGACACAGTACAGTACCTCCAGTATTATCTTACCCTATCTTGTATTCATTGCTCTTTTTTTACCTTTTGAATGTGTTGAGTCACCCTGTGACACCCTGGCTGCGCGGGATGGCTCTCTGTGTTGGGTGCCTTTTTTTCCCCTGACCACACTCTGAGAGCCGAGCCGTTGGGCCAGCTGAGATTAAACAGCAGGCTACACCAGCCAGGAGCCTTCAACAGACAGAGAGGAGAGAACAAAACAAACCTCTATCCCATTTGATCCCCCCCTTTTTTCTCTTTCTATCCGGGCCAGGAAACCTTTCCGTGCCTATATTAGGAATCAAAGGGACGTCTACAGAAGCCAATGACCCTGCCACAGCTTTTGAACTTTTTGCTTTGCTCTTTGACAACCGTGTTGTGACTCATGGAAGAGAAATACATGTCATCGTGGTCGCTTTGAAGCTTACGCGAGTCGCAGTGTATATGATTATTTCAGCCCTATATACAAATCTGTCTTTGGGATAGCTGTGCCCGTGCACTTGACTTACTCTATGTGAAACATCCAATCAGAAATGGACACAAACAGCCTATTAGGAGAGTCTCACGTTGCTTATTTCCTCTGAGAAACCATCCCAGCAACAGGCAGCATGAAGCCAAAAGGTCAAAATTCTTTTCAAGTGTGTCCTGGCAACAAGATGAGCCTGCGTCGTTAAGGAGAGCAGAGCTGGGGGTTACCCCTTGGTTGGGAAACATGGTTGAGTAAAATGCTTCCCTGTGGATGACTACTTTAAGGCCCTGGACACTCATTCAGGTCACACAAGGGCAGTTTGGGGTCAACACAGTTGATTGATCCAGAGGGAAATGTCAAGAATCGTTGATCTGATGACTTTGTGGTTAAGTAGATTGCATATTCTACCAATCTGCTAGACACAAGCTCATGGTTTTGTTCTTCTGCATTGAGTTTTTTTTCCCCGGGATGGTACAATTTTATCCTATCTGGTGCACAATTGCATTTGTCAGCATAAAGAGACACATAACGATTTAAAGTGAAAGACCGCCAGTAGGAAAACCAGCCGTCATAGATCACGTTTGTTTTGTTTACTCTAAGTATTTTTTTCAAGCCTCATAAAGAATACTTCCGAGAAATTTCACATTACAGTTACTGTTTCCTCAAGCTCTTTGCGTCCTTCCTTCAATTTGTCATTTTCTGCCCATGTGAGTTGTGGACTGTGCTTTGAATTTGCTCCTCTGTCTTCATTACTGTACACAAGAGTATCCGTTTTTCTTGTCACATTGGGATTCCATTTTCCCCCAATTGCTCTGTCTGCACTCTCTCATAAACTGTCATTTTTTTTTTCCCTGGGAAAGAGATGTGATCCTCTTGGGAAAGAGAAAATGGTGCCTTCCCCCAAAAACTGCCCTGCAAGGCCAAAACCCCTCCCATGGTCCTCCTTATGGTCAATGCTGTAGTCTGAAGACACGTCGTGAAATTAGTTTTGGAACCTACTGGCAAAAATAACGTCATACAGCTTGGTTATTGATCAACCACTTTTTGTACCAGTTCCACATTTGTTTTCTAATCCTTTTGTGGCTTATCAACACTTGGCTTCCATCCGTTTCTTGTATGATAGAGTTATTTCTGCTCATTCTCAGTCTTCTGATCAACGTGATATTGTTTCAGCCAGCTGTGTTGGATTCCACACTGACAGACAAAGTAGTTGCTGTCGGTCCCTTCATCCCTGTTATGCTAAAATGTGGCACAAATTAGGATTAACTGTTTAGTTTGATGATAAAATAAAACCCTTTTTCTTCCATGTAGCACTGATTGGGGAACAGAAAGTTCCCAGGGTCATCCAACTTGCCACTAAAACCCTCATCTGCCTGTCAAAACTGGTGTAACAGGACCTAGAAGATTTTGCTAAAGGACTGCTAATATCTCATGGGATTAGGATGCAAAACTGGCATGCCATGTTTCCTTGGCACCCTCTAAAAGCCCCTCATTCAAACCCAGAGCTTCAATAAAAACACAAGATCATTTCTACTTGAGTAGGCTTTGGATGGTCTCCACAGAGTAAGTGTCATTTTGGAAGGTACCGGCATGCCCCATCTACCTGAAAGCCAGCATGCAGAAGTAGATTTAGAGTCAGGTTGTAAATGTGGAAAAACCGTTGGATAGAGAGTCCTCATGTCGATTTATGAACCATATGATATTAGATTTTTAATCTTATCAACAAATCCACATTTGTCATCACCTTGATGGATGCAATGACAACCAAATGCATTGATTTGTAAGGTCCCTAAAAGCATCTATGTTAGGGACTGTATGGAAATGATGTGGGTGAAGAGGGGCTTAACGTTATGTGTGAATTTAAAATTGTGTTCCCCTTTTTGTGAAGGTGGAAACGACTGTTTATTGTTTTTAATCACAAAAATCTATAAAGATCCAGTGTGTTTTATGATTCTCAAAACAGCCCTATAAGCTTTGACCCAGCGTGCACCCTAAAGCCACCATTGATTTGGAGCATTTGAATCTTTTTTCTTGCATTAAATCTTGCAAGGGGTTAAAATGAAATGTAATACTCAACCACACAACACAAATCGTTTTTGTACAGTCCATAATCGAAAGGAGTTCAGTAAAATGTTTTAATTTCCATGTGTCCAGCACGTATAGATAGTGGAGATGGACAAAAAATAGTGTTATTTTTCTTTTTCTTTCTTTTGCTGTGGTGTTCCTCTCCACCAAAACATTTAACCCAGACATTCACCAGTTGGAAAACCACACTGCTGAAATAACACCGCGCTTTTGTCTTGACTTGTCTCTGATTACTCCAGCGTTCAGCCTCCCAGCCCCCACGTACATACCCTGTGGGGATAGCCACCTGTCTCAGTTGACTCCTGGGATTCCTCGCTGGCCTAACAGACAGCTCTTTGTGCTGGGGGGGGCAGTAAAGCCTCTTAGCAGGCTGTTACTGATAGGACTCAGGAGACTGCTGCCTTCGGGGAGGGGTTACAACAGTGTATTACTGTGACGTCGTTCGGCTACTGTCGCCAGTGGTATTGATATTATTCATGATACGCCTTTGGTGGGTTTTGGTATTGGGGAAAAGTCTTAACCCTTGTGTTGTCTTCCCATCAAAATTGAAAACCAACACTTTTGTGAGGCTTTTTAGCAACGTTTCTAACTTTTTCTTACGTTTTCTGCCCGTTTTTAACCCTACGTAACACTAACTTAACTTTAGTTTTACAGTTATCTTTGGAATTTATGGTCAATAAACCTCATTTCTAGGAAAGTATACCTAATATTTGAGTTAGAAAAGCAGAAATGAGGAATTATTGAGACTAAAATTAAAGGGATGGATAATCACAGACTGGAATATGTCCACTTTTACTCAATACTACTTCAAAACCACTTTTTTTTTCTTCAAATAAATTACAAATTGAATTGAATGACAGTAGAGACTTGTACTTGCCAAAGAGCGTTGTGTGGAATCAATCATGTTATTTTGGGTGATTACAATTGGGTAGTTAAAAAGATCACTGATATAGGAAAACGGGTCAGTTTAACTTGAGGACAACATGAGGGTTAAAATGCCGGGCCAATGGTACAGTACAGGCCAGCTAAGGTGACACCAGCTCCGCTGTATATGTGCAGAGACCTGGTCGGGCCGCTGGCACATTGCATTAGTGATTGCCACTGTAGGGCTCATGATTTGAATCACTGGTGCGGTACTCGCTGACAGCCTAACTGCCCATGTAGTCAGATGGCTGGATGTTCTGCCCCCACCTTCTCTTGAGTGCTGATGCCACATGGGTGGGGATGTTGTACTCGCTAAGAGACTCATGAAGACAAATGATTGTGCAGATTGCGGATAGGGTAAAAAAAAAAGTGCTGGAAGAGCAAAGTAGATTTTCTTTAAAGTGGCGAATGCATTCAGTTGTGAACATTTCCTCAACCATTTACACTCGAATAGAAGACGTTTTAAACCTTTTTACTCCATGTAACCTTAGAGAGATTCAGCAAATAAATACTGATGATATCAAGGAGAAATTATTTAGGAATTGGACTACCATAAGTCCCATTTCTGTAAAGGCCACTGCTTGATCTTTCCATAATGTCATAATCCCTGGAAAAACTAGTAAATGAACGTTGGGTTGTATTTTGTTCCGAGAAGGTCAAGAATGAAGCTACATACTCAAGCTCCAATTTTGCCCTCCATCCTATCTAAAACAACTATTCCGTCCACATTTAGTTTTATTCTGGAGGGGTCCAACCTCAGAGGAATATAGCAACGACAATTCTACAAAATAAAAGCCTTTTTCTGTATCCTCCTCTTTGGATTTACTTGAAGCTTACAAAGCATTTACTGTGTTTTTAGAGATGAATTTCCTTCAGACAATGTGTATGTAACATTAAAATGAATTGAATTGAAATTACATATTGTCTTTTTTTACAAAGTGTTGGATAAGGAAAGTGACGGGGCATCTCTAGATCTTGGAAAGCAATGCAACATAGCAGGGATTCCACTACAGCCGTCTTCTGAGAACAGCGGGAGGATAGATGTATGGCTGCTACGCTTAAAACGCAAAAAAGCCTTCTCTTTTGTTAGGGGTGCTGACATTCCATCTTTAGGTGGCATTGCATTTTTGTAGCACTATAAATGTTTGCAAAGGGTTATTTGTATGTGGAGGATACTTCTGCGTTTATACAATGGAGTCTTGTGGATCTGATATTGCCTGAGGTAAAGGTCCCACGACATGGAAATGTGACTTTATGAGGTTGTTTAACATTAATATTAGATATTAGAGTCCCCCCATCATGCCTATGGTCCCCCAGTGGCTAGAAATGGTGATTGGTGTAAACAGAGCCCTGGGTATCCTGCTAGCCATTATGTAGATTAAAGCACACGTTGGTACTAAGAGGAAAACTTGCAACAGGGTGGTTACTCTCCTGATGCGATTGGCTTCATCATCTTCCTTTTTCTTTATAATGTGATGCATTCTGGAGAAATTGGTGCACCGATTCAAAGGATAGACAACAGCAGGATATCTGTGACAATGCATTATTTTGGCAAACACAACATCATATAGGCTTTCAGGTGTGTCGATGACCTGGGCCCTGGAACGCGGGACCTGCCGAGTCACGTGACCGCGTCCGCTGATGACGTCACGCGTTAGTAAGACCCCGCAGCCATGACTGTTGGCTGCTCGCTCTCTGTGCTTTCCCAGCGAGAACACATATGTATAACTTTCACAAAGCAACAGCACAGTCTGCTTTTGTCCTGGAAGTCATTAAATAAATCCTCAGAGCAAGGTAGCAATTTAGCTCAAATGAATCATTCTTTACCTGTAGGAAACTAGATAAACACAGCATAGCATACAGTATGCATACAGCGGTGCATAAATCAGTTTGACTCCTTGCAAATAACAGGTTCATGCAGGTCTGATGGAAAGTGTCTCCCTGAATACCTTGCAGCTTTGGTGTGATGGCTGCTTTGTAGGCTGCTGACACTTGTGTGCTCTCTTCGCTTTTGACATTTTCTCACGTGGGACCTGAGGTAATGTGCTCTTCATCAAACAAGGTAGAGCTGCATGCGTAGCAAAGGCCAAGGGAACTTCATCAGGATGCATAGTATCCTGATCCATGAAATAACTGGCCTTTAAAAATAAAAAAATAAAAATGTGCCTGCCTCTATGGGAATTTAACATAGGGGGGTGTATACTTAAGGAAGAACATTTATTTATTTACAATACGTTATTCATTCACAAAGAAAATTGGTGTCTTTAAAACGTTGGATTTTCTGAAATTTTTTGAATTAAGGCATTAAGATTAATTTCCAAAAGATGTTTTTTTTATTCCTCTTTTTCATCAACTTTAGCCTGGGTGTGTAAACTTATTCTAGCCACTGTATATTGTTTGACTTTGAGTAGGTTTGACAGTTGTTCCATTTTAAAATTCCAATCATTGCCGTTCTCGACACGCATACACAGATTTCTTTTGAAGATCTCTTCGACATATTTTCCTCTTAGATGCATTTTGCACAACAAGTCAGGCTCAAGCATGCATTATTATCTTTTAAGGACATGAAATATTGTCACCGAGTGGCATTTTTTTCCTTCTTTTATAACTGGTGTGACCTTCGTGCAGACGCATGGCAGATAGATAGCCATCAATGGAATCCAGTCTGTGACGCCCATGGGTGCTTCTTTGGCTGTCGTCTTTTTATTTGCAGGAACTTAATGGCAGCAGAGTATGAAAGCGTGTGCATGGAAAACAAGTTTCTGTTGCCTCTTTGGCTGCTTTTACACTGACTAGAGGCCATGATTACACCTGTTTAAAGCTTGGAATCCACTCAGGAAGTCCAACGCCAACAGAACTATCTAGCGTCTGTGATCTTGACGAAAAGGGACAAGTGGAAGCTTTAAGAGCACAAACAGACATTTACCACAGGGATGCATTCACCTAGTCAGGGACTTGGAAACCTGTTTTAAAGCCAACTGAGCTCTGTGTTCAGCATGCCGTGGTCTCGTTCCGAGGCAACTGGAAGTCCTCATAAATCAAGAGAGGAGCAGCAGAGCAGGATTTAAAGTACTGACACAGCAATGGCACACAGCCTCACACACTGCTGCTGTTTAATAAGCATATTAGAAATCAGAATCAGAAATACTTCATTGATCCCCGAAGGGAAATTCTGTCACAGTTGCAAGAAGCATATAAATATAAGAAGAAATATAAATAAAAGAAATATGAGAAGTGTGGATATGAACGGTATTTGCATAGTTAAGGGAAAGTTATGATACAGTATTTACATGGTTAAGGAACTGTAATGGTCAACAGCAATAATGAATTAATAGTAGTAGCAGAGTATTGCACATTATATACAGTGGCTTGAGAAAGTTTACACACCCAGGCTAAAGTTGATTAAAAACATAAATCTTTTGGAAATTGATCTTAATGCCTTAAGTAAAAAGAAAAATACAAAAATACAACCTTTTAAAGGACACCAATTTTCTTTGTGAATCATAATGTGTTGTAAATAAATAAATGTTCTTCCTTAAAATACAGGGGGCATAAGTATAATATACACGTGTGTTAATTTCCCATAGAGGCAAGCATAATTTTATTTTTAAAGGCCAGTTATTTCATGGATCAGGATACTATGCATCCTAATGAAGTTCCCTTGGCCTTTGGAATTAAAATAAATGGTAACTTTGTAAAAATGTGCATGTTATTTAAAAGCAAACGGGCTAACATACCAATGAGACAAAACTGAATTCAACTGTGGGAACTTAACTGGTTTATAGTTGTGTCTGGGAATGTAACCTTGCGAGAATGCCCTCCAAAACTCCCAAACTCATACCTCACCAGTACTGTTTGGCATCTTCAAGCCATCACTGGAGCGCTACTCAACAGATAAGATGATAATAATAGGGTGGCGCAAAAAACCCCCAAAAAAAACACGCAGGCTGTGAAGCAAAAAATTGCTAAATAACTTCCACACAGGCGGAATTTAATGACTTAATCAAGCCTTTGTTACGTTATAACGACAATTATAGGTTAAGGTGAGTTAATGGTTGCGTGATGCAAGTAATGACTTGGCAAGATGCCAGATTCAAAGATGACATAAAAGCTCTCTGGGGTTTGAATATGAATTGTTTTTTAAGGGTTTACAGCTCCAGATTAAGTGGACTGATAACATGTCGTCTTCAGAATAATAAAGGGCGCTTGGCATGAAACAAAAGTTAGACATTGAAGTTGAAGCCTAAGCAAAAGTTATTTATGGAACATCATTTAATCTGACATGCGTTGCAATGTAATGGCGCAGGCGGATTTGCTGAGGGAAGATGGAAATGGGCACAAATGGCAGCGAAGGCCGGAGGCGTAAATTGGACTTTTATCACTAGCTCATTTTTTCCATCCTGCCTTAAAATCGATAGGTGGCCTTTGTTTTACACCAGCAATGCAGAGAGAGGGCATTCAATAACACAGACCGTTAAAAAGCACATTGCAGTGTGCAGTAGAGCTTTTCTATGTTACCGTACTGTGTGTTGGCTCTAGGCAGCTTGGGGCTTTTTCCACCACTTCACCGGTATATCTCGACAGCTGTCTGACGCGTTGCCGTGCGTAACGTACATTCATGGTCCCCATAGGATGAGGCCTACTGACGTTAGGGATCCCCGGACCTTTCCTCTAGTGCCTCCATGAGGTTGAGGTTTTTTTTATTGTGAAATGTTTAACCCTTGTGTTGTCCTCCCGGGTCAAAAACGGACAAAGATTTGACATGTTTGTCCTTTTATCAGCCTTTTTTTTTCTCTTACTATCACTAGTTTTACAGTACTTTTGGGAATTCTTGGTCAATAACCCTCATTTATATAGAATTGTACCTAATATTTGAGTTAACCCTCATGTTGTCCTCGGGTCTAATTTGACCCAATTTCAGTTTTTTCATCACAAAAAATGGGCCTTCGAAATAAGCTGAAAATGTCAACATTAGAAATATCAAATCATTTTGGAAAAAACATCAAAAAAGCACCCACAACATTGAAAAGTGACAAAAATGTCAGAAAAAGCGATAACGTTTTTTCATGGTTGGAAGGAAGACAACACAAGGGTTAAAAAAGCCGGAATTATGAATTATTTTGACTCTGAGTTAGGATCAGAGGAACGAACAGATGAGTGAGGAATGAAAGTGATCAATTGTATTTGCAAAGAGGGTTGAATGGAATCCAGTCCATTTTTTTTGTGGTAATTTGGTTAAAAAGAAACTCATATTTCAGATATAGACATTTTTTAAAGGGGACAAATTTGACCCGAGGACAACAGGAGGGTTAACTAACTACAGATATACATCATGAATCCTCATAACTTTAGAGATCTTTTGACTTTTTTTATTTAGCACCACAAGCAGGTAAAACCTGTGATTTTGAGTGAAATTTCTTGACAAATATTGTATGGATTACCATAACATTTTCATACCTACATTTATGTTCCATACAGGAAGAATTTCTATAATGTTGGTGATCCCCTGACTTTTCCTCTAGTTCCACCAGCAGCTCACATTTTGTTTTTCTCCAATAGTTTGGTTTCTGATTAAATGTGGATGATATTTCCATCATCATCAGTTGTACTTTGTGTTTAATGCTAATAGCAAATGTTAGCATTCTAATAAAAGTAAGGCCACATTCAACTTTAGCCTTGGCATGCATCGGTTGATGTCATGTCCTTGGTCTATGGATGCTGGCGTTACAGCCGCGTCCATCCACGCGGTCAGTAGGGGTGGGGGGGGATCAATACAGCATAGTATTGCAGTATTTTCAGTGGCAATATTGTATCGATACACAGGCGCCAAGTATGGATCTTTTATTACATGTGTGTTGGTCAGTTTGTCTGCTTGACAATCCCATTATGCAGCAATTAAAATGTAGACATGTTTCTTTTTAGATAAAACAGATGTTGACAAAGTTTCCTTTTGGGACGTCATTTGAAATTGGAAAGAATTACAAGTTGGAAAAAAAGGCTAGAAATTGCATTACATCTGAGAATATTGCAATATGTGTAAAATCGCAATAATATTGTATCGTGATGGTATCGGGAGCCGTCTGGTGATTCCCCTACCCGTACCTCTCACGGGCAAACACAAGTGATTGTTGGCACCCTCAGTTCTCCCAACATTTCCCCGCGGCTGTGTCACCGCATTACTTTACGCACAGCTCATAAAAGGATGATAACACTCTTACCTTATCAGGCCTCGGCCACGGTGATGTCACTCGGAGCTGTAACTGAAATGCAAACATACCAAGAGAAACACGCAAGGTGTGTTTTAGCCCAGCGGTGGCCTAATGGGGGAGCAGCTTCCTCTTTTCAGAGGTTGAGTGTGGGTCAGATGGGTCTCATCTGTTGTGGTGTCGGAGTGAGCGGGGTAGAGTGTTTGTGTTGCCAACATGTAATAACTGCAGTTAATGTGAGTGTTCGCTGTGCTCTGTTGTCTGTGTCAACACGCGCCTCAGCCCTCACACTCCACTTTGTGCAAACACACCATAGGTGAGCAGGAAATCAGATCTTGCATGATGTCAACGCTGCTTTGGTTAACTCCCAGCCCTTTTTTTTTTTTTTTTTTTAGCATGCAAAAGTGTGTGCCGAGCTGTAGCTATCCTTGGGACTGTAAATCATGATAGCATCCAGCTTCTTAAGTATGACTCTGGCATAATTTTGGTTTATGGAGAAGAAGCAAAGTATGTGTTTGTCTGCATCTTGCACTCAGAAAAACATAATAAAAAAAAAAAAAAAAGGATAGTGATATATGTTCTGGGAACAAGACACCAGGGTGAGATATGTAAAACCTAGAGTAAACAAATTAAAACGCCAAATAAGCAGGGCTGAACAAAATTTGTCATGCAAAAAGAAATTTGTCTCACTCCCTATTCATTATACTAGCAATAGTTCCACATTCCCAGTTTGAGTTGTTGGACTTGTTTATCAGTCTTAGGTAACAACTCCCTTAAGACGTATTTCCTGTTGGCTGTGGTTATCATTAATCCTTGTTTCAATCAAGTTTAACACATAATCGTATAACAAACTAAAAACTGGCACGGTGAGTTGCTTCCTCACATTCCAGTGTTTATTAGCCATTTAATGATTTGCAATACATCAATTTAAGATGTGACAGGTTTGTCCCGAGTGTAAAGATGCACAGTCGCCTTCCAAATTTGCCTGCGGTCCCACCGCTGCGCTGAGAGGAAAGGACTGTTAAAGAGCAACTAGTGTGTGCTGAGTCAAACAAAGCCGAGGATTGTGTGCGCCTGTGACGGGCTAATCTGTTTTGACAGCTAAGTAAAGACTTGAGGTAACCGAGGGCACCGTGCAGGAAGGCCAAACGATTGCCTCAGATACCTTTTTTTATTTTTTTATGATTAACTCTTCCCTTCAAAGCTGGTGAAGGGAAAGTGTTGTCTTCCTCTAGAGCGGTGTGTTCATCACGCAGTCATTCTACACCCCTGCCACAGTGGAAAGTTAATTTGGTGTGCTAGTTTGTGTATGCAAGGGCAGGCAGGCGATTGGAAGGGGACGTTTTATGACCCTTTTGTTTTCTAAGACAAAAAAGTCCCTCGGCGTGTAAAAGGAGATGTCTGATTATGTCTGTTTCCGTGACGATGAAGAGTCTACAAGGCGGATCAGGTAGTCGGGAGGGTGAATTATGTTGTTTAAGCAAGCGGCGTCTGCTCAAAGCTGCGTGTGTTCCTTGTGACAGTTTGATATGCCGGCAGGTTTGCGAACGGAAAGATGATTTGAACGCTGGTAGGAAAAGCAAATACTGGCTGTTGTACAAATACTTTCCTCATACTGTCATGTGAGGACGGGCCTCTGGGAGAAGATATTTCAATCAGGAGAGCAGATATGCAAATGAGGTTTATTGTACAGCTCAATAAAATGTACAAAGTCTTTGGCGATTAGACTCCATCTTTATAGGAATATTTGGTATATCTACATAGGGGTAGAGAACCATCAGACCCCCCCCCCCATATGGCATCTCAACACCGGTGGAGGTGACAAAGGAGCCCTAAGACCAGACCGAAGGAGGCTCCGGACCGGTCAGCTGGAGTAGAGGACTGGAGGTGGAAGGGGGGGGGGTTTAGGGTGGAGGGTTACACTCTTTGCCTGCAACGGCAGCTGATAGCAAAGGGAGAAACAGCAGGGTTGTGACTCTGTGATTGGCCCTTGCAATTTGTGTACGATTCCGATTGGTTTAGCAGGAAGGTGAACGCCTCCACCAGCTGATTCCATTTAGGAAGAGAGCATTCATTAAATTAGGTCTTCCTGGAAGGATTTACGCTGAGCTTGTATTTAAATCAGAGGACACTAGTTGCAGATATGCGCCAGTTATACACAGCAAAAAAGTCCATTTATTAGGATAACAGCTGACTTGATTTAGGAGAGCACTGATTAAATGTTAGGTCTTCCTAAAAGACTTTGCGCTGAGCTACATCAGCTGCCAGTTTTTAAAAGGACTAGAGCCTACAGCCGTGTTGGCGGTTCTGAGGCTGTATAGGCGCAGCTAAAGGCTAATGATAGCATGCCGACAAGCTCACAGTTGAGAGGGGCGACCTCTGGCTCACCCAGTGGGAGCGTTTGAGTCCTGCAGCGGCCCGGGTTCGAGTCCGACCTGCGGCCGTTCGCTGTGTCATCTCCCATCTCTCTCCCCCTTTCCTGTCTATCTGTCACTGATAAAGGTAAAAGCTTCCCAAAAAAGTCTTCAAAACACAGTTGAGGCTGAGGAATGTTAGTTTTGCAGGTATTCGGTCATAAACCAGAGTATGCAAATTCAATATTGTGACCTGATTATGGAGATGAAAAGTCATAGTATAAGCAAAGTGATTACAATTCATCGTGAGGGGGACATGAATGTGTGTAGAAGATATCATAGCAATCCAATTACTGTTGAGCTTTCACTTAAAAATGAAAACTGTCAACCGCGCCGTGGCGCTAGAAAACATAAATGGCATCTACAAAGTCAATGTTCAACCTCTGGGGACCATGAACATCTGTTCAAAATTCTATACCAATCCGTCAAGTAGACGTAGAGATATTTCACAAATTATAGTTGACTTGTTTGTCTTGGAGTGACAGGATCAAAGCTACAGTCGGCTAAGAAACACACATGAACGTTAATCTCAGTCAAATCAACAAAAACAAAATACCCCACGAGGAGGTATTAGTTACACCATGTTCGCTGACGCAATGACACGGAAGGGTTGACGAAAACCCGATTTAAGCATCTCTTTGATGCATTTCATGTTTGGCCCAATTCATTGGCCACATTTCTCAGATGATAGATGATAGATGATACGTTCCTCAGTCCAAGGAAATCCACTGCCTTCACGCCTGAACTGCACCCGCTTTGACAATGTCTTGATTTCAAATGTTCTCCACCACCTCTCCCTATTTGCCTTCTGATAATCAAAACAAATGAGCTAAACTCCTTTTGGAGCGGCTTAACCAGCACGATGGGGTCCCATTTGGTGTGTTGGCTGAGTCATCACGGCCCAATCCTCAACTATAGGTTTCTGTTTGCTTAACCTCTTGCTAAGCCAGTGTGTAGCTAGCATGAGTCATGATGATACTGAGCTGTGAACTGTTTCAACGGGCGGACGACAAACTTATCATCCACGCTGCATCTAAAGCTACTGGGGGCAAACGCTGCAGTTATAGAGTTGACATTCTGTGTAGAAAGGGACAGAAAAGGTGTCTTTGTTATGACTCTGGTTTATTAGGGTCAAGAAAGTAAGTCTTTTTCTTGGTAGAATCCCATGAAAATGTACAAAGAGGCCTGATTGACATCTTGCTAATGCAGTCTTTCAAGTGTTTTAGCTTTGGCGCCATCGACTTGGTAACGTTACACCATTCGCCCGCATTCAAGCCAAGCGTGACGCACTGGCAACATCTGATCTCACAGCTAAAAGGCTTGTGCAGACAAGTCTTGTGTAAACCAACCGGCGTCTCCTGAACCTGGAGGGAGGCTGGGTAACCCCTAAAGCCCACTGGGGCCATTAAAACAACAGGTGCTTGAGGGAAGCTCAGCTGCCGAGTGCAGGCAGTGGCTAGCCAGCTTGTGGTTTCGCTCGCAGCAGCTGCAGGTAACTGTTGGGTCTTGACCTCAGGGTGAAGGAGTCGCCCAACAGTTGAGCGTATGTACTTCTAATAGCCCACTGAATCTGAACGCGCTCCAGACCTCATTAGACAAAGGGCTCCAAAGGTCTTGCGCGACCGGTGTGATTAACTGGTAGCCACCGTGTTTGCTGTAAACTGGCTTAAGAAATGGACGTTATGCATAGGACTCCACACAAACCACACGGCAGGCTGTGGAGCAGCTGTGCTTGTTAGTGCACAGACAGATGGGATACCGTATAAGGCAGAGCTCTGTCTCTAGC
The DNA here is from genome assembly GCA_013375575.1 of Percina caprodes. Taxonomy (NCBI): domain Eukaryota; kingdom Metazoa; phylum Chordata; class Actinopteri; order Perciformes; family Percidae; genus Percina; species Percina caprodes. Next base: position 806,550 of record JABXJD010000214.1, on the reverse strand, counting down.
TATCCACGCTTTATTAAGTCTCAAGTGACTATAGAGAGTCTATTCAAGCAAGTACACACGTGCATGTGTTGTCTGTGTTATCCCATATCCATACATTTTTATTCATGTGCATTTCATTTCAGCGCATTTTAGCTTCTGACCTCCTGCAACAATAAATCGCTGGATAGAAAATGTATTTATGTGATGTATGGTAGATGTATACTGTGCAATAATCCAAAGTAAGGAGCAGTTTGATAGCGCAACAGCTGGTGCACTTGGAAGGTTACCCTGCATTTCACGATGCTTAGTGATTATTCATTTAAGGACATTATATTTTCATATTTGAGTACTCTACTGAGGTTTAACTAGCTACTTATCTTGGTGGATTCAAATTTATGTGTTTTCAGTTGTACGAAAGCGGATGCCGAAATAAGAATGCTGTCTTCTTCAGGCATGAAAGGCACAACAAAAAGCAAAAGTGGAACACACTGAATCCAAAGGTCACTTTTATTTAATTCAGTGTGAATAACTTTAATACTGTCACGTTGACAGTGCTAGAGAACAGACACATTTCTCATAGACTAGCCCACACAAAACATGCCTAATGACTTTAGGAAGTACACACTAGTTGACTTTATTTTGGGTAAACAATAAGTCACGTCCATTGTATATTTAATTAACAATTTAAAAACTTTGGAAGAAACCATCGTCCACTCAACCTAGACAGCTGGTGCTTTTCTGTGCACTTCCATGAAGTGATTACATAATACTTAAAAAAAAAAAAAAGAAATCCAAATACTGACATAATACCGTATATAATACCTTATATATTGGCTTTAGCAGCACTATATTTCAGTGAGTAGGCAATACACACGCACTCAAAATTCCTCATCTAGCCAATTGTGCATTCAAACCACACTTCTTAGTTTCACATCTTTGTGTATTTACAATATGAGACTTCTAGCCACCAGCACTTTAAAAAATGCTCTATTGGCCATTTTTGCTAAAACAACCGCGACTTTATAAGTTGATTAACACCAGTTGGAGCCGCATCGGCCTTTTAGGGTAATCAGCATGGTTCGTGGCCAACAGCAGTGCAATGTCAAAGACAAATAATGCTGTTATCAGCTAATACAACCATTAGCGTAATTCTGCTAATCTGTTAACTGCCTCAAGGCCGTTTTCATGCTGCTTCATGCTCTGAATTTACTGGGAGGTCATCTCTATTAGTAGACACATGACTGTTAAAAACCTTGAAGAATAGGCCTATTCTGATGTTGCTCTAGGTTGCTCTCTGTTGTAAAATACTCCTGAAAATAATGATCTCCCAATGCATTTATTTCAATGCAGGAAACGGCAACAACAAAAAAAGGATTCTAATTTATATCTACATCCTCTTTAAGATTCATATATCAACTTCATTGAAACTGTATTGCTAACCATATGAATTAATATATCCACTTAACATACTACTTTGCACTGGACTGTTTCAGTGATTAAAAAGCTTTTTTATCATGACTATACAGTACACACGTCTACTTGCCGTAGACTTACGTGGGTCACAGTGTTCAAAGCTACATTGAGCAATAGGCTCCTTCATAATTATCAGTGTATGGTTGTTCCTATGTCATTATGCATATTTTCACAGATAAACAGCTGGTGATTTTCACACAATCGTCCAGTCCTAAAATAATGCTAGAGTGAGTTCTCCTACTGTTAGACATGACATCACAGCTGCCAGCTGTGATGTCATGTCTAGCAGGAGTAGGAAAAGTAGGAAAGTAACTGAAGATGTGTGTGTGTGTGTGTGTGTGTGTGTGTGTGTGTGCGCGCGCAATTCTGTGTCTATGACAGCACTGTGAGCGTGACCGTTCCTTTGGTCCTTTTCAGGATGCCTACGGCTTCTTCATGAGTGACGCCCTCTAGAGTCTGCCCGTTAACGGCCATTATCTGGTCTCCTCGCTTCAGGCGGCCGTCCTCCGCTGCTGCCCCCTAAGGGCACACACACACACACACACACACACACACACACACACACACGGAAATAGCATTGCTTAATAACACGCTATTTGTCAATTCTGCAAATTTAAAACGGAGAAATGTGCTACGTACCTTTCCAAAAACAGTTTTAACATAGATCGGCAAGTCTCCGTGGGGGCTGCCGTACCCTCCGACTATACTGAAACCCAGTCCGTCTGGTCCTCTTTCAAGATTGATGGTCTTATACTGTGGTGGGCTGATGGGAAGACAGACACAGTTAGTGACTACTGTATATGGACTACATTCGCTTCAGCAAACAGACAGACTGACATAAGGGGTAAGATGGATGTGTAATAAGCACTTCATACCCGAGGTCATCCTGGAAGATGCAGCTGGGTGTGAGACCTGCAGCTGCCTGCTCCTGAGAGGGACCTGTCACGGTGGTGTCACCGCCCGTTACCACCTACAGGTTCACACACACACACACACACACACGTTTATGGTTTGGTGACTTGCAAGATAAAGACTGATAGCATTGTGGTTGTGCTGGATGAGGGAGACAAGTTTTATGGAACTTCAAAGCCTGCCGCTGGTAGCCTTCGACTGTTCTTTTCAGGTAAAACCTTTGTACACAGATAAAGTAAAGAATAGACTACATAGTCAGCTGTAGATTATTTAACTGTCTGCGTGTTTATCTAACTAGAACACTGTGTGTGTGTGTGTGTGTGTGTGTGTGTGTGTGTGTGTGTGTGTGTGTGTGTGACCTGCAGCTGTATGGTGCCTGTGGCGTTCTTGAGCAGCGTGACAGCCTGTGAGTGGGTCATGCCTTCAGCAGAGGCTCCACAGATACTGACGATGCGGTCCCCAATCTAGACAAGTGAGAGTTTAATACAATTAAAAGGATACATGTGAGAGAACCAACCTGGCACGTTCAGCTGGCTTCTGACCCCCCAGTGTTTGGGTTGGAAACAATGGTACCAACAATGGAAATGTAACACAAGTTAGGTCTGTGGTCTATTTGATATAATAAACACTCAAATGTTTCCTTAATCCCTAAAACCGGTATGAATATGTGTCCCCACTTTTCAAAGTGTGCAGAAGTGCTATTTGTGATTTCTATGATGTTACTTCACAAAGGTCTGGATAACTCAACAGGATGTGGCTAATACTATTTGAAAATGTAATTCTCCCTGTGTTCGTTCGGCTGAATAATTTCATTATGTAGCGTTCTTATCTCTCATTCCTGCAGAAAAGATAAAGCAGCATGAATAAACTATTCAAGATCCCCCTCTTTCATTTCAATGAGCCCTTCTGTAGGCTTAATGCTCTGAATGCAGGAGTGGGAGATTTATTATCCGTGTTAGCAACGGCTTTTGTCCTCCTCCAGTCTGTCACACAGAGCTCCAATTGTCACTTGTCTCTGTCATTTAACTGCTAAGGTCACTGCTTAAGGCTGTAGGCTCTTGACCTTTGGGAGTCACACAGAGTAAAGTGAGTGGGAATGACATCGCTGTGCATAGTTAAGATTCACATTAAAGCCTACACAAGAATTACTGACATGCAAATTCGTAGTCTTGTATTCCGCTGGAAATAGGGGTGAAAGTATCGCGATATTTTCAGTGGCAATACTGTATCGATACACAGGCGCCAAGTATGGATCTTTTATTATATGTGTTGGTCAGTTTGTCTGTTTGACAATCCCATTTAATAAAATTGATACGATATGAAAAAAAGTGATATAAACAAATGTATCTTTTTAGATAAAGCAGATGTTGACAAAGTTTCCTTTTGGGAACATCATTTGAAATTGGGAAAAAAGGTTAGAGATTGCAATATATCGCAAATTACTGCAATAATATCGTATCGTGGCATAAGAATCGTGATAATATCGTATCGGGAGGCGTCTTGATTCCCACCCCTAGCTGGAAGCTGAACAAAGGTCACTGAGAGGGAGGGGTAAAGCTCGTACCTTGAGCTTCTGGGTCTGAGCAGCCAGGCCGACAGGATTCATCATGGCGATAAAGATGGGAATATCACCCAGAGGGCTGCCCACGCCCCCTGCTATACTGATACCCAGAGAATCACTGGCGCCTTTAGTGAACTCAACTGTTCTGGTGTCCTGATGCTCTGGAGCTGCAAGGACGCAAAATGTGAAAAATGTTAGGGTGCCTTGTACACAACTTATTTTTTCCTATGACCGCGTCTCAAATTAAAATCCCTTCTGAAGATACCTACAATCTGGAGTCTTGCTTTGTTTGTCAGAGTCACTGGGAACGTTGCCAGAGTCTGAACATGACTGTGAGGCCACCTTGGTGCTGCTTGTTTCACTCATCTGAAAACAAAGACATACAGCGCTGTTACGTCCTTTGTTTCGTTCTCTCAGAGCAATTTCCATTTGACATTAAAATGGTATCCATTACATCCATTACAGTACCTGACTACATTGAGACAGCCTTCTTTCTGAGTGGAAAGGGCCTGCCTTAAACCTCCCTACTTCCATTATTATAGGCCCCACGCAGCACTACAACACAAGGCACATAATTGTCAACACATTCATCCAACACAGTTTAAAGCAGATGTGTCATTCACTAACTATGCTTCCTTCTGATTGGCCAGAGCAATAGATGTACCTTGAGCAGTGCAGCTACGGCCTCCTGAGTGGTCGACCTGACGTCCTCCCCGTTGACCGACAGGATCTGGTCACCCTGCATCAGTCGGCCGTCGGTGTCCACCAAACCTCCTTTCACAATGTCGGACACAAACACCCCTGTGTCATTCCTGGTAGGAAAGGTCGAAAGACACAGTTGCAATATAATTTATTACTGTAAAGGCAGTTTTATAGCTGTTACGCAGCCTACGTAAGTGGCCTGATGTAAATGGACTTGTATATCTTATATAGCGCTTATATATACATATATATATATATATATATATATCCCCTGTGTTTTCTGACCACGGTGGGAAATCTGTAGCAGGAGAAGTTAACCCTCTCCTTGATTTCATGTTAGCCGAGGGGGAGGTGCACGTCAGGCTACGGCGTAGGGTCCAGCATAGACGCTGAAGGGTCTGCGGGGGTACGCCACGGATTCTACGCACAACCATAAAACGGTCTTAAGTCATACTGTCATTATTTCTACCAGTTGACCTGAACTGTATCATACTACTGACGTGAATATGTAATTGGTAATACACTACTGATGCAGCTATTTTCACATTTTTCCAGTGGACCTCTGCACAACTGTGGCTTACGTTCCTGGGGAGCGGCTGGTAAGATGGAATATTTAATGGCAACTGTGACCTCAAATGTTTTCCATCTCGAATCCTGCATATGCTTACTGTGCAGACCAAAAAAAGTGAGAAGCTATCATGTATTATTAAGATACTGACTTCAACTAACTTAGGCAGTTATTTACCTCTAATACTGGTAATATTGGTGGCACTTCTAAGAATCCTTCATGTTAAGGGGATATTAAACATTTATGAGAAGCATTTCTTGCACATTCTTTGCTTGATTGACATGTGTCTACACCTCTACCAAAGTCAGGTGTGGTGATGTCACCTGCTTGTCCCACCCCAGCCCCTCCCAGGCTTTTACCCCGTCAATCCTATTTGGGTTTTAAGGCTCTATATCTTCCAAATAAGCAGTGAGTGTTTAACAAACCAGTTGGTTTTGTCACAGGAAAATACAATTAGACCTTCTTCGTCTAAAGCCAAAGGTCATCATAGTCACCCATGTGCTTGCTCTGAGTACTGACCTCTGGGACAGTGAGTTAACTGCAGAGACCTGTTTTCCAAAAGCAGATCACTACTGTTGACTTTGCAGAAGCTGTGAAGAAAGGCAACTCGATCACACAATCCCCAGTGCCAGAGATACTTGGCTGTCACCGCTCCTCACCACTAACTGCTAGCTTGCAATTTGAATTTTAGCCCAGGGTTTAGGGTTGTCTGTTACGTTGCATTCTTTTCCATCCTATGGAGCGTTTCAGTTGTTTTTTTTTCCCCCACTTGTGTAGCAAAACCACTTTGACAGAGGCAAAGATTTACAACTACATTTAAAGTTGAACTGCAGAACCGATAAGAAACTGGTATGGCAAAACTGGTATGCACCCACATTAACACACTTGGACAAATCCAGAGTTATAAAAACAGTCATTCACACACATGATCAAATGTGTGTACACATGAGTTGTCTGTGTAAGCCATTCCTGAGGGTTATCCCAGAGGTGAGATCAATCACGACACTACACACACCTATGGACCTGCAGGCCTTTTTCCAAATATGCCCTTAACCAATAAATGCTGCTGCAAGAATAAATAATCAGCCGGAGCTGAGTGTACAGTACGTGTAAGACGGCCTACAGTTGGCCAATCCTAGTAAGACTTGTGAAAATCTTTCTCCACAGCTCTAATGGGAAGGAAAGTAAAAAAGTTCCCAGATAGAGGCTCCGTATTTCTCTAACTCTCTCTCTACACTACGCACTATCTATACCTAAATATACAGGTCTTTTAACAATGATTACCTCTCGTCCCGTGATCTGCATTAAAAAAAAAGGAAAAATGCATATAGTTACTGCTGTCAAACTATGTGGAAGATTCCTCCTATGTTGCTTTTTTTATTTACCATAAAAAGCAACTTAATAATACCTGCAGTGTATTAAGCAGTAGTACTCATAATAAGTCTGTCTCACCTCCTCCCTACGATGCTCAGGCCGAGGCCCTGGCCAGGCCTCTTGTGGAGCTCCACAGTGAAGGAGTCCCACAGGTCTTCCTCCTTGTACTGGGCCTCATCCCTGTAGACCACCAGCCGGACTCTCTGCGGGGTCTGCCGCAGCACGTTGATGGCTTCATCGTGACTGGCTGCACGCAGGTCGATGCCGTTCACCTGCGACCACAGAAAAGGAGGTTAGTATCTGTGTGCTCCAGTAATATGATGATGTCCTATTGTAGCAACAGAAAAATATAATAACAGACAGACTAATGTCTTAATAAGCCTAACCATTGTTCTTATTGAAAACTAAAAATATTTAATCTAAAACTGTTTGGGCTAATTTCCATTTTTAGGCATTCTGCAAAGTAGCAAAGCCCTTTCCATTCCTGAAATGAAGTGAATGCAGCAGAGGGCTATAAAAAGTGCCAACAGCCTAATTTAATGCTAAAACAGATTTTTCTTCAAACTGCTGAGCTATTTAAACACTGGATCATAATATTAAAAACGCTTAGATTTTACTTAAGGGAAGCGGACTTCCCACTAAAGTCTGTGAGAAGCACGAGTGGTCAGTATAAGGACTGATGTCCAGCTGCTTTTACCACATTAAAGGGGGGGAAATAGCCCATTAGCTATCACTATGGACATGCAAAGGATTTTTCCCATCGCAGCTAATGGCATTGCTGTGGACTGGGAAACCGCTTCTTTCACCTTTCCCTCTCGGAGCCTATTCTCTAAACACAGCAGCTTGGCTTAAGGACAGAACTGAATAGTAGAGGGCAATTAAGTCATAAGGGTGTGTATGTGTGTGTGCATGCATGTGTGCCTTTCAATTCAGGTCTACTGCTTGAGCTGCCATAACAGAAGTCTTGCGCTCCACCCCTGCCCGCCCTCTGTGAGAAAGCATAAGGTCAGATGCAGGGCAAATCCAAGTTGAGCTGATAGTTAACCTGTCTCTCCACATAATGCATGCAGGATTCATACCAGTGGTAACTTCCCCCTTACTTTTATTTTTTTTTTTTTTTACTCACTTCATTCTTCAGTACTTGCACTTTTGTTTGGGTTGGATTTTTTTTTTTGCCAAAATTGGACATATTTTTTTTTAGATATATTTGAGATGTATATTATCAAATGTACTGCATGTGATCCTTGAATGAACTTGGGAAGCTTTCATGTTGAAGCTCCTCAGGCAGCCACATCTCAGTTATTGAAATGTGTTCAGCCTCTTTTTTTTAATTTAGGTCATATGTAACGCTCATTATACTGCCACGGCACCGTACCTCTAGGATTTGGTCTCCTGCCCAAAGCCTGCCATCTTTGGAGGCTGCCCCTTCTTCATAAACTTCATGGATAATGATGGCACCCTGGAGGGAGAGGAAAAAAGACAAAAAAGAGTAGATAAGAACAGAATAGCAGAAGAAGGTGAACAGGAATTGTAGGAAATGAAGTAAGAACAGTAATGAAAGGTAATGGAGGAAATAAATAGTGTTGGGTGTGTGTGTGTGGGGGGGGGAGACAGTAATTGTACAAGGAAACGTGTTGAAGAGAATAATACATTTAGCATTTGACAGCAGACGAACATAATTTCCGACATAATTTTGGATTATCATTCTCAGTGAGTATGCTCCTGACTTCTGGTGTGTTTTCTCTGCGTTCCAGTGTGAGTGTCATTTGGGGTTCAGAGGTTACATTCCAGGGCTGGATATTGTGTGCTGCGGCCGAGGCCAGACAAAGAGCTGCTCCCCCAAGCCTGACTGAGCAGACAGAATAGATGGGCTGAGGAGAGGACGACGGAAGGAGGAGGAAGGCTGTGACAACATCATTTCCTACATTCCTGAGCTACCATGGCTATTTGGAACCTGGGTTATACCACCACCACAGATTCTAAGTGGGTGGCAACTTAGAAACACAGTCATGTAACTACAGATTTACAATATATTTCAACAAAGAGGATTGTAGATTGGAAAAAGTGCAAATATGGCAGTAATAGTGGCAGTCATGTTTTTTGTATTATTTGAGTGAGGAGATAGAACCGTATCAACGGATTGTAATTCATATTTTTGTTTCCTACCAGCAGGGTGTCGCAGCCTCCCACGATGCTAAGGCCCAGGCCTGTGCGGCCCTTGGAGATGTCGATGGTGGTCTCACAGCCGGGGATGATGGGACAGGTCGCCGGGTCACAGGCCAGAGTGGAAGGGGTGGAAGAGCGACTCAGACCTAAAATAAAGGAGGCGTACAGCAACCTGATTGATCCTCAAATCATCTCCCAGAATAAGAAGTCAGACTTTGAAAGAGGACTCACTAGGGACCGCCTCCGCCTCCTGTTGACTCAGGGTAGTCGTGGCGGCACTACGCATGCTGGGTAGGCTGACAAGGACATCAGGCGAGCGATCACCGTCCTGGCAGGTTGACTGGAGAGAGGACAATGAGGAGGGGGTCTCATTTGTTGAGAAGGCTACCTTCACTGGACCTTTGGCTTTTCTCAGTAGAGAACTGACCTAAAACACAATAGAATTACTAATCAGACTCTTTACAACGTGACTGTTGTTGTGTTCTAAGTAATTCTTATGAAAACAACAAATGTCAGGTTCATTAAATTTGGAAACTTAACTAAATCCTCGCCTTTACAGGAAATACAGTGTGATGATTACAGTTTATTTCCAATGATGCTGTACCTCTTCCACAGTGTAGCCTAGCACAGATTCCCCATTCACAGCTAAGAGTTTGTCCCCTGGTTTCATGCAGCCCTCCTGCATAGAGCAGATCACAATTTTGATTAGAAATCAACTGTATGATGTACACAAACCATATGCTGCATTGTGTAATACATACTTTGCCTGTGTGCCCTTTCCCTTCAGATATACTCTGAATCTCAATCCACTCTCAGTGTTTCCCTCCACGAAGGTGATGCCAAGTCCTCCGTCGTCCTATTGGAGAATGACATGATTGCATAAAAAGGAGTAAAATTGATATAATTTAGTGCAGTCTTAACGTAGCCTGCAAACAGACACATGGCTGTGTCTGTCTGCAACACGAGCTAAGTAACGTAGCTGCACCAGCTGCCGAAAACAAGCAGAACCGATGACAATTCTCTCCAGAATGATAATTAGTCACAGCTTCACCTTCCATCCTTCACACTTCTGATCTTTTTGTGCTTGCATGTTCATATCAATGAGCTTCCCAGATGCTTCTGCGTTTACACTGTCATCCCCTGCCGCTTTACATACCATATGGATCGTCCCAAACGGGGGCTACCATCAAAGTCCCTTTTTCACTCGTTTCTTTCAGTGGAACGGAATCATAACAATGACATGTTTTCCAAGGGACCTCTTGTTGTATATAGCTATAGTATATAGATGTTTCTAGTTTAATGGGTTACACGTTTGAGGTAACCCCTGGTGAGACTTCTTTTATATGATGGAGCTAAAGGGATGGTGTTATCGGTGGTGCTCAAAGTTTCAAAGAATGACAAAATAATCCACAAATCTCACTGTGAGCAGTTTTCTGTGGGAACAATTTTCTGGAAAAGACATGCCGCTGTGAGTTTTTGAAATGAGATATTTTTTGTTGACATCATGGCAAATAAAACCGATAATACCTGCCTTGCTAGAAAGAAGACACCACAAACGGGCAAACAGCTGTTCCTCTTTTTATTATCTGGGTGAACAGAGCTTTTGGAACTGCTCTTCTCCCATTTACGAGTTTTGTTTATTCACCCTTTCATTTATCAATTGTCTTTTCTCTTTCCTGGCAGCTTGTCAGACTTCACTGCTTCTGTTTGCTCCCGCTCTCTTTCTCTATCATACCCCATTGACTTTTTTGTGTAAACCTCCCTCATTATAGCATATTTGCTTCCAAGACTTCCTCTCTATTATTGTCTTTATTTTGGGATTTCAAAAGAAGAAGGTTGTCCTGTGTGTGTGTGTGTGTGATGTGTATCCCTCATACCGCGCCGACGGTGGGGTCCAGTGTATCTCACCTTCAGCTTTATGACGTGATGCTCATATTTTGAAGTATGGGCATCCCCGTTAGCAGCAGTTGTTTCTAGCTGTGAGAAAACAGGCAGTAGTTGATACAGGATGAAGGAAATAACTGAAACGTGTGTTCGTGTCTGTTGGCCAGTGGGAAGACAGTACGGAGCGTCGTTGTGGTTTTTTTGGTTGTCTTGGGAGTTACACACAGGCGTGGGAGGTTAGGAACTCCAGGACCACACAACGTGTGTGTCTGTGTCTGTGTGTGTGTGTTACCTCAGTGTGGGGCTCCGCTTTGTCTCCTTCGTTTTCTCTCACAGGTCCCACAGCCATCTGGTTCAGCGCCTCCGTGTTCCTGTTCCAAAGGGTCATAACTCACGTAAATGGTCGCTCCTCTGCTTTGTGACAGCGGAGCCATGATTTACGTCGGCTGATCACAGCGTCTCTTCCAGGGTTCAGAAAAGGGATACGAGTTATGTAAAAGGTTAAGTAGTGTGATTTCGGCACGCACTGTTTGGGGCAAGGATCAAACGTGTCTGATTCTGTGCTGATTTGTCAGCTGCTATGTCCCAAATGCATACTTCATACTAGCTGTATACAGTTCATACTACATACTAGTTAGTTAGTTTCATTTTATTTCTGTCATGCCAAACATTTGGCCCCTCCCACATCAAATTACAAGACACCACAAACTCATTTAGCAAACGTCTTCACACACAAACACAGAATATATAGCATATAACCACAAATCTAATCTATATAGTATATATTGTGTTTTGTAGTTAGTGTACAAGAAATGACTGTTCACTGTTTTATACTAGCTAAATATGCTTCCTTATTGATGTCCATAAGAGACACTGTTAGTCACCACTGAATGTGGATTACTTCACCATCAAGTGCATCCTTCTGTTGAATTACAATAGCTCCCTCTATTGAATTCTGAATGACATTACAGTGGACTTTTCAGGTCTGTTTTCATCATAAGCAGGCTAACAATGAAATGGAGTTGCTGTTGCCATGGAAATGTATTCAAAGTAGCTTTTATCATAGGAAGAAAAATGTTGTTTTTTTACCTAACAAAGATGATTTTGACTTTGGATGGAGAGCTCTTGATTATGGACGATGCATTCTGGTGACTGTGGCCATAAAGGACTTGCCCATTGATCTGACAGGATGCAAAAATATAGAATTTTACACACCTTTTCTCCAAGAGTAAATATGTAATACAAAACAGTGACGCCAAAAGACATAACAGAAAAGCATGCTTAAATTCTACATAAAAGATATTAAGGAGTCCCATATCCTGCCAGCTTTGTTTTCAAGCCCACGAGAGTTGAGAAGTTCAAGTTCAAGACCTTTATTTGTCCCCGAGGGGCAATTAGTTTTGCTGCAGTAGCAAATAAGTTGACATACAGTACATGACAACAAAGACGACAACATCAATTAAAAAAACAGGGTCAGAACAAATGGGTAAAATAATATAACAACATTAAAAGATTAAGTTCAAAGTATGCCTTATGTGCAGGCGTTACCTATTCTTTAGAGTTAAACGGAGCGATAGCAGAGGGTACGAAGGAGAATTTATATCTTTGTTTTGGCTGGTGGCTGACTGAAGCTGGAACCAGAGGGCATGCAGCTTAAATTCTGCATGCAGGGGGTGAGAACTATCAGACATGACGGATTCTGCCTTTTTAAGCACATGTCTATTGTACAGTTCAGTTGGTTTCATCTGCTGAATCCCAATGATTCTGCTGCTAACTTTATTTGCCATTGCTAATTTGCCATAGCTAATCAATACACAGCTTACCTCCAGCAGCTCATCCCCCACTACCATCCGTTTGTCCAGGCCAGCTGCCCCGTTGGGGTCTATTCCCACCACAAACACACTCATGCGAGAGCGGTCCCTGTTCCCCGCCAGGCTGAGGCCCAGGCCTGCCTTGCCTTTCTCCAGCTCGATCATGTGTATGACACCGGGGAGGCTGCCATAGCGCTGGATTATGTTATCTGAAAGAAGCGGATAAAGTCGTTGCAGACAGATGTAAGCTGACAATACTGTGGAATAGGGCCAGAATCTGGGTTTCTATACCAGTTTATGTCATGTTGCTCAAAAAGGGGGAAGATGTTTGGATTGGGTGAGATGTGTAGGCCTCAAAAGTAAAAATGGTTGAAGTTTTAAATGTCAGTGTGCTGGGTTTCTATCTCTTTGTCTCAATCTTGTGTCCATTGTTATCCATTCTTTTCTTACTCCAGTCCCCCCCTCTTTCTGCCTCCACCTTTGCTGTCTCTGGTGTGTTAGATAGCCACTGTTCATACCAATGGGCTCCTGTTGTTCTGGGCTCCCTGCCACTGTTGGACCATCAGTCCTGTACTAATCTCCACAACTCACCTCCCCGGGCCCTAACCTCATCAATCTTATCCCCGCAGGATGGGAACACACTCACTCCCTCACACACACACACACACACACACACACACACACACACACACACACACACACACACACACACACACATTCACAACAGTCCAGAGTGCTTGGAGGCTGGAAGTCTGTCCTTTATGCTGGTTGCCTGACTTGAATGTGGCAATGACTGTGACCCGTTCTCCTTGAAGCGGTGAGTGCATCCTATATTAGAGCGTCTGCAGGATGCTAACAGTTTAATTGGGACATTGAGTCCTTTAGGTTTTGCTAAAGTACAGCCACCTCAAGCATGTGCATCTGTGCTTTTTTTTTTATTGCAGACTCTGGATGGCTTTATGAGCAGGCAGGAAACAAAATGTACCTTTGGGGACCTCTAGTGGCAGATAAGTGATAAAGCTTGCTACAGCTAGTACATCAAAATACTGTCTCTTTTCATTTATTCTTTTTAGCTGAAACTTCCAGGAGTACATGATGCAAGTCTCTAGACCCACACCGTCCTCACGAGTCAAATTCACACCCAAACACACAGGATTTACTTGTGATAGGCCAGTTTGAAATGAAATCAACCAATGAAAAACAATGTGACAAATTACACCTTTTACTGCTGGTTCTAATAGAACATACTGTATAATTGCACCCTTAGAAAAAGATTAAGTGAACTCACTCCAGCTGTATCCAAACTCATCCTCCACCTCCTCCTCCTCCTCCTCCTCCGTCTCAGCAGGTCTGCCAGGAGTCTCCGTCAGCGTGTCCGTATCGGTCTCTCCCACATGGGGCACCACTGGCAGGAGGACAGCGCTGGTGGGAGATGTCTTTGCCGCTTCACGCTTCACCAGCTGCCACAGATGGAGTTGGAAAATAGTTTTAGTGAAAGGTAAAGAAAAGGAGGAACGTTTTTACCTTTGTACTTAAGTTTGAATTAACATGATATGTGGTTTACAGAGATAGGAAAACATGTGAAGCGCTGTTGATGTCATCAACAGAAGCCATGTGCTTGGTTCACATTAACAGCTTCATCAGTTTTAGCAGGATAAGTTAGTTTTAGCCTGAGGAATAATGCTGTGAGTGTTCCATATAGATGCCAGAGGCTCAAATCAGAATGAGGTTAATAAGAAATTAGCTTAATTTATAATAACATTATGCTTACGGAGTCATAAATGAGACATTTTAATTGCTTAATTATAACTAATGTAATTGCGTATCATTAAGTTACTAATTACAATTAAACATTCAACCATCATGTGTGCACTTACCTGAAAACCGAGAGCAACAAATCACACTTTTGATTACTTTATTGTTTAAATGCAAAAGCTAAGTACAAACAACATATCAAGCCACACAATATACAATTTGCTTTTGTCATCCACTGAAGTACAGCTCAAGATTAAAATGAATAAAATAGTAACAAAAGACAAAACAAAAAGGACAAAACATATTCCGATTCCACAAAAACATACAAAGGAATTCAGACAGATGGAGAAGATGTTAGGACACATACGAGTGTATGCATGTACAGCATGAGGATATTGAGTACATGGCCTGCAATGCGGTGTATCAACACATCTGTACGAGCATACACAGAAAGGGAAAAGTGGAAAGCACAACACAGAGACCCACAAACCTTAAACGGGGTAGGAGTGAAAGGGTTAATTGGGGAGAGGCGGAAAAGTCTACTGTGACTGTAACCCTCCTACGGAGAAGAGACAAAGGGCAACAACTTTAGATTGACGACACATCGCTGACAGATACCTACATCTATTAACAGACATGTGTTGCCTTTTGACAACTTATTGAGTGCATGGTGAAAACACATCTACTTCTTACATTTCAGACCTGGTTCTGTGGACTGTGGAACAACGACAAACACAAAGCACTGATACAAGTTGTCAGAGGAGGGTAATTGGGAACACCAACCTTGTCCTTGCTGTCCCTTGTCATAGCTGCAGCTCTCTCCTCACTGGAGTCTGTTACCGATGACTGCGGCGTATAAGACAGACATGAAGGTAAATCACTCTGCATCCGACACTCGCAATAAGGAATTTTAAATGAATTTGCTACCACCGCGTATGGAGAACAAATTCATAATATTCACTTTAGTGTGACCATACAGTATAAGATAGTGACGCATATTGTAATCCCATAAATATTAATAATGTCCATATGTAAAGTCATAAGAGTTCTGAACGACTGATACCAGGACCATATGCTGTATCATGAAAAGCCATCTGTTTGGAAAAGGCACTACTGAAGAAAAATCCACATCTCTAAAATAAAGAAAGTTTCACTTCACGAACTTGAAGCTCGGCAAAACCAGACTCCCATCACGCCAAAACATTAATGAAAGCTTTTCCAGTCGATCCAAGCTTGACCATTTCACAATGATTGAGCTTAAAAGGTTTTATCCAGAAAGTCTGACATTTTTGCTTCACATAATAGTATTTGTGTTAAGTGCCAACTGACTTATCAAGTTGTCGTCTTAACACTGGCAGTAAGACGCTTGGGACAACGTTTGAGGGATAAGTGGGAGAAATTGGGCCTCCAAAGCTCGGGACAGGAGGCAAATAAAATGCACTTATAGCAAAAGCCTCTATTTTAGAGATGAACGCAGCAAAGCACTGAGGGAGAGATATAAATAAGGCAACATATGCTAACAGATGAGGGGAAAAAAGTATATATACTAAATAGGCATACACACGTGTATATGCAAAAGTAGGAAAAACTGTTTAGGATAATCATTGTCATGTCTGACAGCAGAGGTTCAGCGTAAAGGAAAATAAGTTAGTTTTTTCTGAACAATACAAATCTGAAATCTGATCTTGACACTAAATCAAATGACATGGTAAACTTGCAGGCTGAAACCAATTAATTTCTAATGTCGATCGCATGACTCTACACAAACGCTTGCAGTCTTTCATTTTCTTCTTTACATGCAATTGTTAACAAGTCAAAGCAGTTCATGTCAAATGAAAGACACACCAATACAAAAGCAGGCAGACACAGACATGGGGTAGCTTTCTAACCTGAAGGAGGGCAGGTGCTAAGTAGGTTTGATTAGTGCAGCAAAGGCTTGACCCGGGGTGGCTATTAAGCTGCAGGAAGGGCAGCGGCGGCCTCTAAAAGCAACACACAGGGCCGACAAGCTGACAACATGACACATATTTATTATGACGGCAAAGCCTTTTTGACAAAATTGAATCCGAGGCCATCTGGGAGAAAGGAAAAAACGTGTGTGTGTGTGTGTGTGTGTGGAAGACAGAGGCACCGCAGGTTTTATTTAAATGAGTAACCATTAAAGTTAGTGGCTTCCTTGAGGACAGCCGTTCCTCTATACTACATCAAAAAAGGAAATCAGAGCAAAGCCTCTTTCTCTGAAATACTTTAACAAAATGTTTCAAAGATTCCTCCAGGCTACCTTGAGATTATTCACTGCTTACAAGAGAAGGATTTGAAACTTAAAGGGAGACAGCATGGCTATGCTATTATACTCTCTTGGTGGATCCCAATGGCTGCATTTAAAAAAAAAAAAAAAAAACGACTTTACTGACCTGCCTACAGTTAGCCTATCATCCAATCAAAATAATAGATTTCAAACAGTTGAGTCCATTGTTGTGAATGTCAGTGGAGCTGCAACTCAATATCAGTGACTTTGTAGTAAATTGAAAAAAATGTCTTTTTCCTGAATTGGTTAGGTCGAAGCATGTTTTGACAGCCGCCTAGCCACATACTGTAGGTATGAATGATTTCCTTGTTTATTTGATGAGTTCCTTTTTATAAGATATAGCAATGCAATTTCAATAAACCTCATACTGAAATTGCACAAAGAATCTAGTCTGAATGTGTATTGAATGTCAACAATACACACCATCAGCCCCCGTTTTTGTTTTTTCTCTCAGAAGAAACCTCCAATTCTAGTTTGTCTTTATTTCCATCAACACACATTATGTGTATATCAAAGTCAAAGATGCCGTTTAAAAAAAAAGAGACTCCGCTAACAGTGTGAGAGACGGGGCAGGAGAGAGAATGCAACAAAGATGAACTGTGATGGATAGCTGATGCAACAGAAAAGAGAGAGACAGATTACCTGACATGTGCGGTGTGGCATGCATGTCAAAGAGGGGGTGCGTTTCTTTACAGCAGTCGATGGAGCTGGGTTATATATTGACGCAGGCTGAGAAAGCAGTGCGGAGTAACATGCAGATTTGAGGCAACTCATAATGTAGCAAGCTTAAAAATGAAGGATAAACACTTAAAATAAAGGTATTGACACATTTAAAGGAATTGTTTGACATTTTGGGAAATACAGTTATTTGCTTTGTCGCTGTGAATTACATGAGATGCCATGATCATGGCTTAAAATATGAAGTTATGGCCAGCAGACAGTTAGCTTTATCATAAAGACGGGAATCGGGGAAATGGCTAATGTTAGCCTGGCTCTGTCCAAAGGTTGTGTATCTTTTAAGGTGACGGTAGGCCAATTTTGGCCTCGATGCTTGCTGTTTACCCGTTTCCAGTGTTTGTGCTGAGCGTCTGCAGGCTGTAACTTTAGCTATATATTAGCAGAGAGAGAGCAGTGTCAATATTCTCATCCAACTTCCAGCAAAAAAGTGACTAAGCACATTTCCCAAAATGAACTAGTGCTTCAAGGGTAAGATTTTGAAGCTATTCTCTTGTACTATAGATTGTGATGATTGCATTAACTCATTTGTCCACTTGAGAGTGGGAAAAGCCGTAAACCTACCACTGACTTTTCTTTTACACACATTGACACAGAGCGACATTAGCGTTCCTTTTTTTCCCTGTCAATTGGAAAATGTTTATTCTCCTGAGGGAAATATCTGGCTGCTAAGTTAAGCTAGCTGCTGAAGACTTCATTGTTGTTACCAGCTAGTTGCTAACGTTGTCTGTGTGCTGTTTGGTGCTGGGCATTTAGCATACAGTGGGTTTTAGGGCTTTTTCACTCAAAACAGCTGCCTGCTATGTCCAAAAAGAATGTTAAGAGAGTAACACCTTCTGTTATTGATATATATAATATATAATTATTAATATAATAATCAATATTCATTATAGCTGCTTGAAGATCTTTTTTACAAGTCATTACTGTCGAGTATGATTCTACATTAACATTAATTATAGCCCCCTTTGTGTGCCACAGCACATTATGAGTTGCTACAAGCCTTTTCATGGGTAACCCGGATGTTTAGGAAAGCAAGTGGGAATATCTCATAGATGACACTCAAAAGTGATGGACTATGAGAGATCTGACGCTGCAGTTGCAGTCCCAGCAGGAAACTACTTAGCCATGCTTTAGAAGCCTGAGGGCACTTTCAAACAACACACAACGTTGTTGATATGGTGATTTGCAATGAGTGTCGCAGTTAAAGGTTAAAACTTGCTAATATATTTAATATGCCACACAGGGTTTGTTGTTGGTCTTATAAAAGATTTCACAATGGCTTTCTTTCAACAGTCAAAAGCAAACCTTATCCTTCAAGAGTTGTATATTGTACGTTGTAGTTTTTGAAAGTGCCCTGCCATGAGCATGTCCATGAAAATGGAAACGGAAATAGTGACCTTTTAGATTATGAGGCAGTTACTAGCAATTGGTTTGACACTATTATATGGACTTACCCTGGGCCTGTGGATAATACTTTGCACCAAGAAAGAGACAGTGTTGCCTGCCCTGCGAATGGCCTCCACTGCCTCCTCATGACTGGCATCTCTTAGATCTGCTCCATCCACCTGACAAGAAATATCAGGGTAATGACTCTGTCAGGTAGGCTACCCACAATCACTGCTCCACATGAGCATTTCAAACTCTCCTAAAGGATTATGGTTCCACCGAATTACTGCACTGACATAAGAAAACACTGGATGAAGTAATAAGACCGAAAACAAGCCTTCTGATTGATTAAAATCTTCAACAACAAAGTTGTCAAAAACAGCCTTCATTTGGCCTGTGACCCGACATATTTCTTTACCTCTACGATTCTGTCTCCGGTCTTTAGGGTCCCATTCTGTCCAGCAGGACTGTCCTCCAGGATGTGCTTGATAAAAATGCCTCTCATCACCTCCCCGTTGTTCAGCCGGCTGCCCATCCCTCGGCCACCGACGATGCTGATACCCAGGGACTTGCCTGGCGCTCGAAAGAGCTCCACCCTGAGGAAGGTACGCATGCTAGATTTTAACATTTACCCCTTCAAAGCTGTGACTCTGCTACTGGTTTGATAGTAATTTTACCTTAATTGCATGCTAGACAGAAAATAAGATTTCATCTCAGAACGTCTTTTTCCAAAGTTTCTTTGTGTGTCAGTGCTTTAAGCTTGTGCTATCATTCTGTTGTAGAAGTTATCCAAACCATATCTGTCATGGTCATGTTCACAAAATCAGATTGGATTCGTAAATACAGTGTGTACTCACTTTCTAGGTTGGTTCCAGTTGTTGTAAGAGGCATTCTCCTCTCCCTCTCCATCTTCCCGTTCAGGGAGGTAAGGGATTTCTCTAAATAGACAAAGGTGGAAAGAAAGAGTTGGTAAAATTCTGAAACTTATTATCAGAAGTCCATTGAAGCTCTAGGGACACAAAAAAACAACCTCTGAAATGTTTTGTGATATAACCTCGGATCATAATTTACAAAATGTACACCAAGACTTGAAACTCGCAGGTTATAAATCAAGTGAGAAGTAGAACATTTTCCCATAGACTTCTATGCAAGCCAACTTAGTTTTCCAACAGGGCACATTTTAAGTACCTGTTACTAAGTGTGATCATAAGACAAACATTACTGGGGTAGAGAATGAGAGCATACTTTGGATCTGGAACTAGGACTGGAGCCGGTTCAGAAAAGACATCATCTTTAGCCTGCTCTAGGCTGGTCTTGTACTCCTCCAGATACTCTGCTGGAACATATGTAATGCTGAAACACACACACACACACACACACACACACATGAGCACAGACAAACACATGCACACAAATAAGTCAAATATTTCTTGCAGCAAACAACTTGGCATCCCCCATTTTTAGACACACCATTACCTTCTGAGTGGAAATTATGCCTCTGTTCACTATGAACTCACATGGTAATTTAACGAAATATAGAGATAAGCTAACATTTAAGTGCAATCAGGTATGAATGCACTACTATTGCCCTTTTTTTTTTTTTTTAACTGAACAAAGTTGCTTCTTTTAAATCTTCAGAAACATTTTTTTTTCTCAACTACGGCAAAACATACCTGTAAGCAAAAAGTGCAATAACACTGAACTGTCTATTTCTTAAATGTATTTTGTCTGTAAGCAGCCCAAAGTGAGATGCAATGACTTCTTTATAGGCCCATGACATCTGACTGTTCAAAACGGATACCTTTTTATAAACGTCTGAGCAAATCGTCACCTACTGTGTGAAAAATCTCCAGGGGCGTAGACATCAATAATTCATGAGCAGGTTACTAATTTATGTTAAGAAATGAACCAAATGCTAGCTGACAAAATCTGACACCCACTCAAACGTCCCATTTCCAAACAATTCAGAGTGAAGTAGATTCCGAAGGGCACATTAACACATTTAAGTGAAGCTGACAGATCTTCAGCAGATGGGTTGATTAGGTTTTTAAACATGATGGCATGCAGACAGATGGAAATGAATCCTAGTAAAATAATGAAACGGATGAGTCATTTGAGAGCGTCACAGCATGCAGTGAGAGATGGCGTGGAGCTTTCCATTGGTTAATATAAAATCGGGGAGTTAAAAAAAGTGGGTTAAAAATGGTACAAAAATACTCAGAGAACATAGCGGTAATAACTGAAAGAAAGGAGTTTGTGCAGCAAATTAAGTAAGTAAGTGATGCAGTCAATTCAGATTTATCCAGATAGTGTTTAACATGTTAGTTGCTACACAGTGCAGTGTCCCAGCATAATTCAAATATTAATTAAAAACATCTCCACCAATTAAATTCCAAAACATTTAACCATTATGTTTTGTTGTTTTCATTGTTTTTGACAATCCGCTAAATGAAAGTGACTTTCTCTTTCCGTGTCTGGATAAAGCTTTTTAACAGACTGCAATGAAGCCTGACAGCAGATGGAGAGAATGAGAGGGAGGAAACCAAAAAACAATGGCAGCTTCTTGCCGAAACGCCACCAGCGTGGAGGTTAGTCATACTCACACATAAAATGGGCACAGATCTTCGTCAGGTGCACAAGCAGATCTAGAACGTGAAGAGTTGGCTTTTATGCACCGGAGCTGACACGCTGCCAAGTTTGGTTCAGCAAAGCAGAACTTGTGAAACACCATAACCAGTTTTCTTATGGAACGGTTAACTCCTTTTATGCAACATATGACTTTTAAGAGGATTTACTTTTGACTGCATTTCCAGCACCGTTTGTAAAGTTGTAGTTGTAGTTTCCTTAACCCTTGTGTTGTCCTCCCGAGTAAAAAACGGACAAAAGATTTACATTTTCATCCCTTTTTCAATATTTTTTCAAAAGTTTTCACTAACACCACCTTACTATTCACTAGTTTGACACTACTTTTTGGAATTCATGGACAATAACCCTCATTTATATAGAATTGTACCTAATATTTGAGTTAAAAAAGCAGAAATTATGAATTATTTTGACTAATAGTTAAGATCAGAGGAACGTACAGATGAGTTTTATCAGGAATAATAGTGATCAATTGTATTAGCAAAGAGCGTTCAATGGAGTCCAATCCTATTTTTTGTGATAATTTGGTTAAAAAGAAACCCATATTTCACATATAGCCATTTTTAAAGGGGTCAAATTTGCCCCGAGGACAACAGGAGGGTTAAGTTGCAACTTAAACATAGCAATTTCACCCCACCCAATATATAGAAACAAATAATGATGTGCATAATCAAGTACAAATATGAAATACTCAAAAGTAAATATTTGATATGCACATTAATTACATCAAGGCTTGCATTTGCACAGAGAACTAACAGGCACTAAAAGTTGGCACAGAGTGCTTATTAAGATTTTTCTCCAATTTGTTATCACTTTGCAAACTGTATCCTGGCAAGTGTGTTAAACAACTGCACTGTGAAAAGGAATACATTATGGAATTTACTGTGGATCAGAAACCAATGAGCAAATGCCAGATCAATAGAGTTGAGGGATCAGTTCCTGACGGAAACATTTAGGATATTTTCTCATTTAAATCACAATTGTATTCATGTTGTGCCCCACAATTCATTTCGCCCCAAAAATATTTTTGTTATAGAAATATTTTACTGAGGAATGTAGTAGGGAACAACATGTTACTGGTTAAAAACTTCATATTGGTACTCGTATTGCACAATTTCAACAAACAAAAAGCATTTGTGGCACAATCAACTACTTCCTTTGCAGAGTTTCAATAATATGGGTGGCCACTGCTGTCTAACTATAGTCTCTTACCCCATGTCTGGTCCAATGAGAGAGTGACGTCTGAGCATGGCGCGGGCCTGAGCGTTGGTCAGGTTGGCTGTAAGCTCCCCGTTTATGGCGAGGATGAGATCGCCAACGCCCAGCCGTCCGTCTCTGCTAATGGATCCACCGGTGATAATACTGCGGATCAGCATTCCCAAACCATCTTTCAAGGCGCTCACGGTCATCCCTTTGAGGTAGATTATAAGGAACTGTTAAACATTAAATTTGCGTGTTGATCTGAATTGATAACAAGTAGTTTAAATGAGCTTCAGTGATGAGCAATCACTGAAACTGTCTTCCTTGAGTAAAGCTCAAAATGCCACCAAGAACCATTTTTAGGACTAACTCCATTTTAAATGAAAAGGTCCCCTAATATAGAAAACTAGATAGTTTCATCGATCATTTTTACTTAAAATAAATCGGATTCATGGCAGTGGTATTAGTTCTGAAAAATAGATAAACTCCTCATATCCTTGCAAAGTATCCTAGAAACTGTCACAGTATTCACACACTTGGTTTGTTCATTCTCAACGGAGTTACTTCAGAGTGTGGATTTGGAGACGAGTGTATCTTAAACTTTTAAACTCTTTACTTTTAGCGCAGTGTACAGGGGTTCTTGTGCAAAGATCATGAAAATAGCATCAGTATGTTCTATTTAGGAGTGGATTTTGGTTTCATATTCAGTGTGGGGAGAAAGATAAAAAAAAACAAATACAAAACCCAAATGGATTTTGTAAAACATTTTTGAATGGAGCATGAAATAGAAACAATCAAAAGCAAAACGAGATACTGTTTTCAATAAGGCACTGAGGATAAACAGTGTCTTCATAACACCTATTTGGTTTAGAAGCTGAAACTTGGTATTCTCTGAGCCAGTAGCAGCCTCGTGGGTAGGGTTTGAAATGCAAATACCCCGTACAGCAAAGAAATTACCCTTTCAGACTGACAAACAGCAAACAATCTTTTCTATCATTTTGCTTCAAATGTGGCATTAAAAAAAAAATAAAATGACACAAAAGTAAAGGGTCAATACTTATAACGACAAAGAAGAGGAAGAAAAAGGAGAAAATAAACAAAAGAACAAATAAAAGAATGTGAAAAAGTAACACAAACCAAGGCTGGAGTTGCCCTTGACGACTGTGATAGTCCTTTCAAAATTGCTCCCTGAGGTCAGTGCTTCTTCTTCACCGTCTTCTGCTGATTCTTTCACACCAGGCTCCTCGTCCTTGAGGGTGATAATTCAACACACTTGTTCATGAAAGTACATGAAAATATTAGCCCATACAAAGCAGGGGTCTTAAGAGACCAGATATGTGCAGTCAATTGGCTGTAGAAATGAATTGAAGGTAAAAAAAAAAAAGAAAAAACATAGAACTTTGTGCATCTGTTTGTGAATAATCTCCCATCTGACTGCAGAAAGGTTAGATGTTACATGAGAAATTCAATTTACTTTTTATAATGCACCTCTACAGTGGCTTGAGAAAGTTTACACACCCATGCTTAAGTTGATTAAAAAGAAAAATATAAAAACATCTTTTGGAAATTCATCTTCATGCCTTAATTTAAAAAAAATAGGAAAATCCAAACTTTTAAGGACACCAATTTTCTTTGTGAATGAATAACGTATTGTAAATAAATAAATGTTCTTCCTTAAAATACAGGGGGCATAAGTATCCACACCCCTATGTTAAATTCCCATAGAAGTAGGCACATTTTTATTTTTAAAGGCCAGTTTTTTCATGGATCAGGATACTATGCAAGTCCCCCCCCCATCATCACATACCCTTCACCATACATAGAGATAGGCATGGGGAACTTTCCATAAGATCACCTCAATGCAATAACTGGCCTTTAAAAATAAAAATGTGCCTGCCTCTATGGGAATTTAACATAGGGGTGTATACTTATGCCCCCTGTATTTTAAGGAAGAACATTCATTTATTTACAATACATTATTCATTCACAAATAAAATTGGTGTCCTAAAAAGGTTGTATTTTCCTAAACTTTTTGAATTAAGGCATTATGATCAATTTCCAAAAGATGTTTTTTATTTCTCTTTTTAATCAACTTTAGCCTGGGTGTGTAAACTTTCTCCAGCCACTGTACATATCTATGCCAATCACTTTTTCTCACTCATCAGTCAAACAGAATATTCATTGCTCATCTTACTTTTTTCCTACAAACTTACTGTATGGTAAATCCTCCAAACCTATAGTTTGTGATTAGATTAATTTACCTTGATGAACATCTTTATATCTTTAATGTCTTCAAAAGCCATGGCTGGCTCCTTCTGATAGGGAAGAGACTCCACAGGTTCATCTGGGACCGACGATCTGGTCCCTATTTCAGCAAACGGGCTATATGAGTTTGAGCACTCCACAGGTTCCTCTTTGGTCGAGTGCCGTGCCAGAAACTGATCAGAACTGCTTAGTATGGCATTAAAAGTCGGACCATGACCTCTCAAACTCGGAGGAGAGAAAGAGGCAGACTTCTCCGGGGAGAACTCTTGAGTGTTGTCTACACGGCCGGATGGCGTTGCAAAGCAGGGATGCTCATCCAACAAGTCCAGACGAGCTGTCAGCTGGGGTAAAACAAAGTATAGCAGCAGAATGAACGTTCCATTCTGATAGTTAGCCAATTACCCAACAGGGGGAATTTGTCTTGCTCAGTCGCTATCCCACCCTCCTTGTAATGAGCCATAGAAAAGCCATCAGTGGCCAATGGAGAGCAATATTAACTACTGGTGATCTTGAACTTGCCGTGCAAAAAAATGTTTATTGTAACAGCATTTAAGACTGTATTAGAACCAGACTGAGTCGGAATGAATCTCAATAAGCACTTCCCCCAGGGAGCCAAAACAAAAGTATAAATCTTTACAAAAAAAGATAAAATATGCAAATATGTATTACAAGTTGGGCTCAATAAGCAGACATGAGAACAAGAAATAGTTTTAATTTTAATAAGGTAGTGCTATAAATTTGGAGTGAACTGGACTGTATAAGTATTCCTGTACTGCAATTATAAAAAGAGAAAAGACATTTACAGGCAACAGTGAAAACACCATTAAAAAGTGCTGTGAGTATATTTATGGTATGCAGAGATTACCGGAGGGGAGGGTGATACAAAGACATTTTAGCAAATATCTAAGGGCAGAATAAGTCAGACATCTCTAAACATATATCATTAGAAAAACAATTAAAACATCAAACTTTGACTGTGATTTTTGAAATCACTTTTTAATTAATCTATTTCACAGCAAGAAATAGCATTGGTTTGGTCTGTTAAATTATTCAAATTGGTTGCATTATTTTAAATACAGGGAGAGAAAATATATTTTTTTCTATGGTCTTGGACAGAACAACTAATGCGTGTGGGCATTAATGACTCTCTTAAAGGCTAGACACCAGAAAAGCAACAAGTACAATCTATCAATGCACTGATAAGAAAAAAGAGCTGTCACGGTTTTATTGGCAGTGGCTTGGAGACTGACTTTGTGGACTCACTCGTCTGATCTTTAATGCCCAGTTGACCTTTACATGTATAGGCCAGATAGAAAAAAAAAAACATTCATATTCCTAAAAAAAATATCACCTTAGTGTCAGCAAGTGTGGAAAAAAAGCTGGTCCACCATTTACTGTCACTGAAGAAGATCTGAGATTTATCAACAGACTTGTTGCCTCTCTCTCTCTCAAGCTTTAGAGAAAAAACCTTTTATCGTTACAAGAAGACTGAGCTGTCTGCCCTCATACAAACATTTGAAATCTGTTTTGTTTTTGTGAGATCCCCCAGTAATATAAAATTTGCCATGTTGTCCTGGCCCATAACTGTCCCTCTAAGCTCGCCTATTATAGTATACATTTCTGACAAAGGCCTACACATAAGTTCAGCTGTGACCTTTGGGGAAACAGTTTGTATGACCCCTTCTCTTTGTTTATTTTCCTTTAATTGAATATCCATCTGGGGACTTGCTGCTCTTGTGCACCCAGAGCAACTGAAGCACCCACAGCTACAGCCCTCGCTTAACAAAAAAGTCAATAATGGTGTTACTGCCTTAACAAAAACAAAAAAAACATTTCTCATAATGTTGGTTCTTGATAGCAAAACAAACAGAATAATGACTACATGCTGCATAGCTCATTGCAAAGGGCAGTAACTACTGCAGCAGTCACTCCCCGATGCATGCTCAGATTGAAACGGTTTATGGCATAACGTGTCTTATTGAAATGTGTAAAAATCAATGAAATAATAAGCCTTTCTCATTACAATAACAGAAGATGGAAATATTTTCAAAAATGTTTTAGCTATCTATGACTGTTTGATTGCTAACTTGTAGCGAGCAGTGAAGGAACCTGGTTAAGTAGGTCCATTTAATTGTTCTGACATTACAGAAGTTTCGCGTTAGCATCTTGTATGCTACTCGTTGCAAAGTGACGCATGCCGGACTCAAATCTGCACTCGACTCACATCGGGCAGTGACACTCGCTTTGCCAGACCCTCCTCCACAGCGCTGCATAGGAAGGTCTGACTAGTCCACAGAGCATTCTGAGATGGGAGCAAAACGTGCTCTGGTTTATTGGCATTTCTTTAAACCAATAACAATCGTCATGGACGGCAATAAGCACCGGGCAGAGCCATGGTGCCGCTGCAAAATAGTCTCAGGAAGTAACTTCTTCTGGTGGAAGATGTGTACGGTCAAAAGTTGTTTTAGTCATGCGAGAAAAAACTCTAATTGGACAGATAGTCTAGCTAGCTGTCTGGATTTACCCAGCAGAGATCTGAGGAGCAGTTAACCATAGTCCTCAGAAATCCACCGTAGTTTAAAATTCCAACACAAGGAAAGCGTAAGGTAACGGGCATCCAGCCAAAGACAGTGGAATCCGGCGGAATTTACGGGAGCAACGTAGCAATCGCGGAAGTGCCGCGTCCTGGATATATAGACTACTACTCTAGTAACATCTAATGAGATAACAAAGTAATTTCAAGTTGTGTTTTTGGTTTTAGTAGTGGATTTCCTCTGCCGTGCTGTCTAACGGATGCTTACCTTGGGCGTAGATGCGTGCAGGTAATCCAGGTCTGCGCTACAGCTGCTACCATGAAGAGCAATCAGGGACGCCTGGAAAGTGTCATCCTCCATCCCAGAGTAAGTGTGATCTAACACCTTTTCATCAGACAGGTCTGCTTCGCTGGTGTCAATCTGTGATAATGAATGGAAGTAGTGTAACCAACTGACACAAAACTGGCCTTTATTATTAATCAATTTGCTAAACTATCCAATCATATTATAATCACATTGAATTAAAAAAAAATACTGCTGAGACAACATGTATGTATCCCTTAATTAATGGCATCTATTTGTCAGAATAATACATATATAAGCTAACTGTATGCATGACTACAAACAAACACACCTCTCGTATCACATGTTTAGTACAGTTTGTTTTCCATTTTTCAGGATGTTCTGATTAATTGATCAGTTTTTCCCAAAAGCTAACTAACCAATGCAGGCTCTGCTCGGTAAACGATGCCCTCAGTCAGTCCTTCTTCCTCTCCTTCTTCAACCAAAATATTGTTGAAGTCAAATGAATGGATGATGGATGATGAAGTAATTTCCTGCTCACCATATGGGTGTGGAGAGTGGGAATATCCACATATTCCCTAGGAAAGTGAAGAAATTCTTTCAGTGTCTCCAGTTTCATGGAATTAGATTTTTGATTTTTTTTTTTTTTTATTGTGACCAAATGAAGTACAAATAAATTAGTATGGAATGAAAAAAGATGTTAGAAGTAGAGACTTTTCCAAAGTTAATTACAGAGTTAAATATTGATATTGGTGCACAAGTGTTCAAGAGGAGAAATTGCTCAAAACGGCACATTCATGACTCTCTTTGAATTATTTGAACAGAAAAGCTTGAGAACATTTCATATGTATTCTTTCGTAATAGCTCTTGATATCCATTTTGTTGTTGCATGCTGCCTAGACGGATAGAAGGAAACCAAGAAGGCATTCAATTTTGAGAGGCAATACAACAACAAAAAAAACTTCAGACGTATACTCCATGTCCTGCAGGAGAGTTGTACAACTCCACAGAGACTTCCTACAGCTCTGTAATCCAGCTAACCTTGGCTGCTCAGAGGTCTCACTGTGTAATCCAACGGCAGATTCAATACAAGAGAAATACAAGCACTGAGGCAGAAAGAATGCAAGTGGTTTTGCAGAGAGAAACATCCCGTTCAAAGAGTACATGTGCCTGGTGCGACGGACTTGCCGTTGGACGGGCCCAATATGTTCACAGGTGCCCCAATGTGTTTAAATGTACAAGAGGGTCTGCGCTCTTGGAAAATTAAATGCAATTACATATATACATATACTGGACACAAAGGCAATGTACTTTGTTGAACCCAGGCTACCCTTTGTGTGCACACCAAAGCAAAGTGATACAACATATTGGGAAGTTACTTATTAATTCTTCTATACTTCATGATTATCTGACCATAACTTACCCATGTTGTACCCCAAAAAGGTTAATACTCATTTTGCCTGGACAGCTTGCAGAGTTTATCACTGCTTCAGACCATGGCTCTTTTTTTCTGGCACAAAGGGCGCAGGCCATTTTAAGCTGCTCGCCTCCTCTGAATGAAACAGTGGGTGGAATGCTAAACCGTGCAGCCAACCTCCACTCAATTTCCTGCATGAAATATTCAAGGCCTTGTAAGCCTCATGACTGCATACAAAGCCACACGCTATAAAGACAACCTGACTCACAACCTCACACACACGCAGCAGTAAATCCCTGACATGCTAAAAACTCTTAGTAACCCCGACCGATATGGATACGCTTGTCCCTTTATCCCCCGACACACAAGTCATATTTTTCCTTAAATTTTCAGACATGTTTAAAAACAAACAATACTAACTCTAATGCTTACAGGCAGTGGTTTGGCTACTCCTATCTGGACCGTGCCGAGGCCGGCTCCCTTCAGGGCCTGGACAGCATCCTCCAGACTGGCGTTCTCCAGGTTGGTGGCGTTAACGTACATGAGTCGGTCTCCTGGCAACAGTCTGCCATCCTGCTCGGCCACACCGCAGGGAACCAGAGAGCGAATCACGATCACCGTCTTGGCGGGGTCCAGCGGGTCCTGTGGCCGGGCCAGTCCAGAAAAGTTCAGTGACAAGAGGTCAACAGGTAAACTATCACAGCCTTAAACTTACATGGAAATCACAGGGAAATAAATGTATTTGGTTCACATTATACATTATGTCCTTTTTTTTCAGTGGAAATACCTGTATGAAGCAATACAATGTGGATGAAAAAAGACAATACTCCACACAATATGATAGAAAAATACATCTATAAAAGTACAAATACAGTCTAAAATAATAAAAATAACCCAGTTTTTTATAAAACCTCCCAGGAAGATGTCCCACCTGGTAGTCCAGAATGCTGAATCCCAATCCCCCTTCTCCCTTTTCAAGCTCGATATTCTGGATCTCCAACTCCCACATAGCCAAAGGAGATCCTATCGCCTCCTGTGTCACATTATCCTCGGCCGCTGCCTTCACCTCTGTGTCTTCAGCAACCACAACGCTGCTCAGGTCTATTTGTTTCTGCAGAGGAAAAAACAAAACAAATCTCTATGTAACAGCTTCCTCACTTTTACTCGCAACCCCATAGGCTGCTACCCTCTAGTCTTGTTTCTGGCTCAGGGTGTTTTGGCAGCAGATATTAAGGAAATATCTTTGGTATGCTAGGGCCTTAGTACAGTATCACAGATAAAGCTGGAGAGATGAAAACCCCTTCCCCAAAGGGAAGCTGCTTTTGATGTTTCATAGCTCTAGCAAATGATGTTGGCTGCTGCTGAGGTATTACTAGAATTGGTCTTAATAAACTTGGAGCCTCCCCTGCTTATTGCTTAGTCTTAATCTCTCATGGTTGACAATGTAGGAAGCCAACGGAGCGATTGACAGCTCGGGCTAAACTAACAACAGTTGACGGGTTAAAGGAGGAGGAGAACTTGAGGAGTATTTCTCTCCAATCATATCTCCTTCCTCATATATTTTTCATGATGCATTACTGCGTGTCGAGGTTATGCAGGGAGTTTCCATCTCGTATATCAGCTGCTTCAAAACGCTGCATGTTTTTAGCCTTGAGAAAGCAAAGATTCCAACACTTTTTACAAGATTTTTTTTTACTCCTAAACATAATAATACTTGAAAATATAGGGGCGTTATGAAAGTAGAGAAATATAAATTTAAAAAACAATACATTTGAGACGATTCAGCACATTACCTTTAATATAGACGTTGCGGACAAAGTCTCTGATTCGGGATGGACAGCATCCATAACAGTCTGCAGGTAAGGGGCGGGCCTACAGCACGTCATGTATACACAGAGTGGAAGCTCCTTCAAGATCCTCACTACTTCCTTGTGGGTTTCACCAATCAGGGATATACCATTGACCTAAAAAAGGAGAGGTCAGCATTGGCTTCATTCAAAAGTAAATGCAGTAGCATTATTTGAACATTTGATTGTGATTTGAGGGCAGCAGACAAAATTTCAACTTGTTGCCTATTTACACATCCAGCAGACATAGAGCAACATTAGCAGTCCTGTGGACTCATGTCTCTGGCCACCTTTTAGCTCTGGTATGTGTATATCAAAATAACTAGCTGATGTAGGTAGTTAAGCCTGGGCAAATATTAACGGAGCACACACCTCAAGCAGTTCATCTCCACTGAACAGCTTGCCACAGCGACCTACGGGTCCCTCAGGTAGGACAGAGCGGATGTAATGGTGGCCACTGTTGGCTTCTAAACTGATGCCCAGGCCGCTGTTCTCACTAAACTTCTCCACCTGAGCCACCTGTTACGAAAACAAGAAATCACATCGCAGTTAGCATGGCAGTAATTCACATTAAATCTGTTAGTGACTCAGTCCCTTTTGTTTGCCGAGCAAGGTCATTCTTCCTTTTAAGATACCAGTTTATTTACCATTACGAGTCAATTAAAGCAGGAATAAAGTCCTGGTGAATATAACGTGATGCACGAGAGAAAGGGATTGACTTTGAAAAAGAAACTTACTACAACTTCATTACTTGGACCCAGAATCTCGAGCCACTTCTTCATTAGTTCTTCCTCTTCAAAGGGTGTTAGCTTTATCCCTTGATAGAACACAATACACAAGTATTAATATGCAGGTCAACATTTAAGGAAAATTGTGATGAATCATTCACAGCCAGCAATGCAACATAAATTTCTAACAATTTGCAAGGTATTGTCTTCAAGATCAGAACTTTATCTTTGCTTATTAAAAATCTTCAGCGAAACTACCCAACACCCATCTCCGTATTTCCTCAGTGTGTGTGTCGCTTCTCAGTGTGTTACTGACAACAATAACCCCTTATCTGTCAGATGTGTGGCCAGTTCCTCTGCTGGTGCACTTAGAGAACAATCCCAGCCTCCTACCATGTGTGTCTTCTGTTAGCTGAGCCGTTGCTGGGCTGACATCAGATCCTTCCCTCTTTGTCTGGAGTGGCTTTTCATCTGTGGTGACTGTAAATGCACAGTGAAGAGTGAGGCAGACCAAAGCAGGCACAGACACATGACAGTGTAGGCACGGGAAAAAGGCATCTACTTTCCACTAACAGCACAACCGCAGACAACAAAAAAAAACACAAACGTATAGCAATGCAGAATTTATTTGAAATAGTGTCAGTTCTATTTGACACACTGCTACCACCTCTCTCATTTCCTTATTAGCCCGAAAAAGGATATACATGCCCTAGATGATGTTATCCATAATGAGAGACTTAAACATTCCAGGACTTCGAACATCTGTTTAATGACCCCGGTACTTTTTTTACGACTTAATACCACTGTTTATGTCTTTGGCGTTCCACAGGGCACCCGTGAAATTACTACCCATGTGCCCAAGCAAGCCATGGTCTATGTTGTACATCAGCACCTTTTTTTAAGTGCTAACATAAAACTAATACTAGCTAGTCTGGTATGTGAAAAGGAGCATGACAACCTAAACACTGACTTGACAACAATTTAAGTGAGTAGTTAATTTTCTTTTGTTAATCCCAACCATTAAATGGCTCATTACAACTTTGTAACTCAAACCTGTGATCTCACGCCCAGTAAGTTAACTAAAATATTCTTACTCTGCAATCTCATGTTGTTCAGGGACATAACCTGATGTAGTCCTTTTTTATTATCTGTAAATACTCAGAAGTGCAAAGTCTGTTTTTTCTAACAGGTTGCAAAGAAGCCAAGAGAATCGTCTTTCTGTTGACCGCCAGCTGCTAGTTTTTTTGGGCTAGAACATCCTGTTGCCAGATCGAATCACTTCCAAGCTCCATCAATCACTATTGACAACTTTTGCAAGTTGCTTTTCTTGCTTCTGTACTAGCCGGGAAGTCCTGTCAGGACAGGTGTGGACAAGAATAGTTCTGTTTACTCTGTCTATCTTGTTTGTTGTTAACATTTTAAAAATGCAAAAAGTAATTGCAATATTATTAGAGGTACTTGCACACGCATGCAGACCTCTGCAACTGTAACACAACTAGCAATGTGCACGATGATGTTGCGCATCATATGCTGATTCATTACTGGATATATTAACAATATGGTAGGCAGAGATGTGGGTTATTTCTTTAGAAATGTGGTTGTTGGGTCAGTCCATCCAGTGCAATATTCTGCCAGTGCAATACAATAATGAATGAGAAGGGTAGGACTTGACAGAAATTGTTTCACAAAGTGTTCCATGTGTTTTACATGTCTATGAAAATAGTTTTGTCCTATTGGTCCCTGTCAGTGATTATTAATCAGTGCATTTCGCTGT
The DNA here is from genome assembly GCA_013375575.1 of Percina caprodes. NCBI lineage: Eukaryota > Metazoa > Chordata > Actinopteri > Perciformes > Percidae > Percina > Percina caprodes. The sequence goes on along the minus strand of JABXJD010000214.1, from coordinate 773,225 downwards.
GTTTTAGGTCGAAGATGGCCAGTAACGTGGGCGTACTGATTCTATTGCTGGTATTAGGAGGAACCCTCTAAGAGAAAATCGTAATTCAATTTTCAGTACTAAGCAAAGTGGTGTAAAATGTACTCAAACTATTAGTTTTTCTCAATTGCTAAAACATAATTTCTGAAACTTTCTCCAATTTCTGGAAACATTACACACAAAAGCTCATCTTCAAGCACTATTTACAAAACCTCTGACTCCTCTTTCAAAATGAAACCTTGGCCGCAAAACCACTTTACCTGTGTTCAAAATCAAACACTGCTCTAAACACATTGTTCAGAACATATAGGTCTCAGGGAGAAGAACATTTGGAATCTCAAAACAAATTTCATATTTTTCAGTCATTGTCTTTTGATGAACGAAAACATGTTTTATCATAGTAGCTCCAAATTGATCACAAATTACTACTCTGCTCTTTGTAATTTTTTTGTTCTTCCTTCTCCTTGTACCCCTTTGTTTACAGTACTGTACCCTGCATCTCACAAACTTGTCCTTTGTCTCTGTGATACTGTCATTCTTGTTCTTTGTTGATATGAACCTGCAACCAGTCAGTACTGTCCTCTCACATTGTTTCTTCTATCCATTCTCAGACGTTCTCCTTCCCACCTCCAACAACCTGTTTGCTGCAACCTGCTCTCTGAACTGATTTACGTATAAGTGAAATCAATTCTGAGCGGTTGTGTTCAATCAATGACATGTTCTCTATTTGTATTGACTTGTGTTTACCAGTATGGATGACATGTGCATTAGAGTGCAGAATGTGTTTTGAGATTGAGAATTTGCTGCAAAGTCTAAGTGAGATCTGCATGAAATTGTTTAAGGTATTGACAACAGACTGCGCAACTCGCTAAATGAGTTCAGGCAGCTGACAACTTTGTTCAGCCAATGGGTTTTAGTGTTTTAGCAATTGTGGAAAAACTAACAAATAAACCTTTCAGAAGCTGAATAAAGACACCTGCTACATTAAATAGAGGGTCACTGTTCTCATTCTATAAAAAAACACAATGTTGACATAGATTTGGACTGTATTATTAGAGTTTAACTCATGTTTTCAAGTGTTTTTATTTGCGGCTAGAGAAAGTCCTGGTTGTGTATGCTGAAATTTCCATTTGGAGTCACACATAACTACATCATGACATCTTCTGTCTGAGCCTCTTTTACACATCAAATGACATTTTTTTGACAAGGTGATAAGGAATGTGTTTTTGTCTATCCTCATTAATGTTCTCTCGCTTCATCCTTCATACCTTCAGCAGCCTCCTCAGCCTTCATTCTCTCCAGCTCCATCATGACAACGGCGGTGGTGGGGATGGTGGTGCGAGGGGACAGGGTGCTGACACCAGGGGCCACTGCAGGGGGGATCTCATCAGGCCTGAAGTCCCGCCGGATCAGCTTAAGGTGGACTGTCTGGCTCGTGTGTCTGAGCACTTCCACTGCCTGCTGGTTGGTGTATCCCTGGATGTTAACGCCATCAACCTGCAGAGGGCGATCGTTTGTGAGCCCATTGATTAGAAGAGGGCCGGAACAGCTTGTGCTGACATTGGGAGTGTGCTAAATTGCCATCTACATTCTTGTCTGATATAGGTGAGATTGAAACGTTAATTATAGTGGTTATACAGTATATACCAGCAGACATAGCGTGTTCCCATCTATTTTAGCCATTCACTTTATTTATTTGGATCATTTCAAGTTGAAAAAAATCAGACAATTAAGTGTTTTAGTAAGTTTTTAAGTTGGGCCCCAAAGCATGTTATCATTTATGCTTTAAGAACAAAACTTAATCAGGCACACATTCACACCAATACACCAGAACAAACGATTGTGTAAGAACTGGATAACACAACATTAAATTAAATCATTAAATCATGTTTCAAAATTATGCAAGAAATTACAGAGTTTAACTACATTGTTAATGTCGTGCAGTAATGAAATGAAAAAATTAATTGCTCAGTGTGCTAAAGAAAAAAAAACACTATGAACTCTGTTCATGGTGAATTATTCATTATCTCAAAATGACCTTGCATTGACTAAATGTGATCACTATATTAGATTATATTAAGCATGCACTGCATATTTTACCTCATGCCACTGAAGACAGAGAAAATAGTAATGGCCACAAAGAGCACAATTGGGGTACTTACAGCTATTATCTGGTCTCCAACGTGAATTCGGCCATCTTGATCTACGGCACTGCCTTTTGTTATGCTCTTAACAAAAATGCCAGAGGGCTCTGAGGAGTGGAACAAGTACAAAAAAATGTAAGAGATGAGGAACATAGCCATGAATCGTGACATTAAATAAGACCCAAGGAGAAAGGCAAACAGATGTTTTGACGTCAAAGGTCAGGTTTAGTGAGCATGTTTCAATATTGTATAAGTCATGAACGAGATGGGATGATCCCTGTGCAATTATGCTAGCCTTGAAAAATAGCCAAGGCAATTCAATATTCAATTTGATTCAATGAATATAGCAGCTTATAATAAAAAGCTGTCCATGGTCCCATTATATTGTAGCTAATTGCTACATTTTAGAGGCCAATCCAAGTGAAAACACATTTTAAAGTTGATTATTTTTGGACACTTTCGGGTAAGTGGAAAAAGGGCTTCTTGGGGCTAACATGTTAGCAACCAATTGCCACATCAAGCAGATGCGGAGCAACAATAGCATTCAATTGAAGGTTGGGTTTCCATCCACTTAACGACTGTAAGTCTACCATACATCCAAAACAATAAGCTAAGAGATGCTAAAACACTGTAGAGTTGGATGCTTATACCTGAGCAACCCCGTTCATATTAAACATTTCATTTATTGTTCATGGGCTGGAAAAATATTTATCATTGCGGTTTAAATGTGCATATAGGGAAGCACAGAAATAATCAAGCATCAATGTGACACTTTAAATTAAATGGCCGTCTATTCTGCCATTTCTCACCTGCATTTTTATCTCCAACATAGCCAGCAATAGTGATCCCTAGTCCCTGCGTGTTCTTGGTAAGGCTCACATCAAATGCGTCATCCTCTTCTTCCTCATAGCCCTGTGAAAAGATGAATGGCAGGTCAACATCCACTAATAACATAATAAAAGTATAAGATAATTCATTTGACAACAGCAGAAAAGCAAGTCATGGCACTTGAACCACTGGGCACCAAAATACCTCGTAGCTATAAAAACACAGCTAATGTCTGCATTCAAAAGGATATGTCACATAGTGAGTCACTGCATTTCATTCATGTTGAAATAGGCATGAGTGTTGATAATAGCCTTGAAATTGCTGTTTCTGAGAAAGTAAAGGAACATTTGCTCTCAACGTGACTCACAGGAAATGTAACCTGCTCTTTTCTTTAGATTGTGTTTATTTAAAGCTGTCAAGGCTGAGAACTGATAAAACTGGAGATGAAGGACATGAAGTGTTTCTAAAATAAGTGTAGAACTCTTGACAGTGTGCCGTTTATGGTCATCAATCATCATCTCAGTCATTTGTTATAGAGGAACTGCTTTGCTATCCTGACACTCCAAATAATGAAATCCATTTGAATGTGACACATTTTCATATTGTATGAATTTGTATCACATTTCTGAGTGAAACAGCTCCTCTCACCTGTTCATTGACAGTGGGGAGCACCACAGGCATGACAGCAGAGAGGGCGGGATTCTCATCCACAGGACCCCTGGTAACCACCAGCTTCACCCTGTTGCCACACTGCCTGAGGACCTGGGCCACCTGTTCGCTGCCCATGCCGTACAGGTCAGTGTCTCCAATTCTGAGGATGTGGTCCCCGCTGCGCAGGCGGCCATCCTGAGGTACAAAAAGTATGTTTTCTGACTAAGTCTGTTGAGCTTCAGTATAATTCAAACCCATAATGACACTATCAGTACCAAACAAAAGACAAAAGTGACAGTTAATTATGTGCTTGCTTGCAATTCTCATTATACCTAACTGACAAAAGCCATCTCTTTAGAACATTGAAAGTGTCAAAAATTCAAACAAATTGCCTTTTCATGGTAAACAGTGTATGTAACTATTAACAATGCTAAAGCAAATTCCCAAATAAAGTAGGGATGCGTTATTGCAATCACCTGATCAGCTATGCCTCCAGGAAGGATGGTTTTGACGATAACCCCGGTGGTCTTTCCTCCCACAATACCGAAGCCAAGACCGGTGCCGTCGTTGACCAGCTCAATTGTTTCCACGTGCTGCCACTAGGCATCGTAAAAGACAAAAAACATTAAAGCTAATAAATGTACTTTTGAACAAAAACCAGTGGTTGTGGCTAAATTTGATTTTTTTTTTTTTTTTTTTATCCTGTAAGAAACTGTGTCTGAAGTTGTTGGATTGATGTTGGCTCAGTTGTGTAAATATGTGATTGTGTTGCATGTGTGTTACACTCTTACGTCAAGGCAAGCATATGTTTGTTGTATGTAGTTTTGTTGTATCATGTCGGATTGTGTACCTATTCGGCATTCCTTGCAGAGATCAGTTTGCACAATACTTCCAAAATTAGCAAATGGGCGTGCAAGTTTAAGTTTTCATGCGTGCCATTATTGTGAGAATGTAGCCATACCGCGCTGGAGTTGGCTGACAGCGTACTGGCAGCAGAGGGCGTGCGGGACACCGCGGGACTGGTCAGTTGAGGTATTGGCCCTCGTGCCACCGTGAGCTGCACCCTCTCTGAAGCACTCTGCAGGATGCCTATAGCCTGCTGGTGGGTCACTGTCTGGTCCAGGGGCTGGCCATTGATGGCTAAGATCTGGTCAGCTTCTTTGAGCTTCCCGTCACTATAGGGGAAAGGAGAATAGAGTGGCATAGGGAGAGAGGGGAACATAATACAGTAAATGGTGTCAGAGCCTATCATATTTTACCTAAATCTGCATCTGATCAAGTGATTATTCCTTATCTGTTTCCTCATTTCAGATATAGTATACAGGATATTCACTGTCTACCCATTGATAGTGTTACTGTGTCGTCTGTTCTTCAATTTTTGTCAAATGTCTCTCTGACAGAAACGTACAGGTAATTGTACACATTTAGTTATGTTCCTATTTATGTAGCATTTTTGTTTTGTAGGAAGGCAAAAAAAATATGTGAAACAAGTTGTAAAAACTTATTTCTAATAAAAAGTTCCACCAAATCTCCCTGAAGGTCCCTGACTGTCTGAAAAGGACTTATCTAACGCCTCCATTCTTCAACAATCTACCAAATCTTGAAACACTTTCTGGAAAGTGGACTTTGTTCAAAGCTATATTCTTAATCAGTCTTTGCGTGCCATGTTGATTCTTACATACCAGTCAGCCACACTTCCAGGTTGAATTTCCTGGATGAAGATGCCGAGCTCGCCACGGTTCTCGCTCTTTAGGCCCACCACGCTGAAGCCAAGACCTCCTGACTCTGGCTTCTGCAGATCCACGTGTGTCACGTAGCGCCCCTGGGTTACACACACACACACATGCAATTTGGCTCAAGGCTGATTCACTATAGCATCAAAGCTGCAGGCAGTCTTTAGAAGTCTATTTGAAGTGTCTCCAGAGAAAAGAGCGCAGTCAGCAGCCTGTAGCTCTCATCTTTGATTGTCTTTGGGTATTTGGTTGGAGTTATGAAAGACATAATCTAATCTACCTGTTTACAGATGAGGTGCTGATTTGTATGCTTGTGTTAAAACGACCAAATCATAAAAAAAATGTGGTAATCTACTGGTAAGTAAACAACAGGCAAACAGCAGAATGTCACATATAAGCTTAAGTTACCACATTGACATTAAACTCAAAAGCAGTGTATACACACTACAATTATCGATTCGGCTTGACGGTTGTCTATACCTGCGCCATGGTGTGGATAAGGTGCTCAAATTCTTCAGATGCTGTCTTGCCATTGATGAGTGTAGAAGCTGATATGTCTGAGTAGGAAACATGGCCGCCATTGGGCTTGACTTCTGCTACGTGGTCGCTAAGGTCGCTCCCACGTGACGCTGGGACACTCCCCTGGAAAAATAAAAGAAATACACATGTAGTGAGTGATGTTGAAAACTGCACGTTACACTGAAGAATTATTCTGATATGCATTTTCAACTAAATACCTAAATACACTGTAAATGTGATGTCTGATAGGTTTCCAGTTTGCAGCTAGATAACTTTCTGCGACATGGTCCTGCAGAGACTAGTCATTACTAGTGACAATCCAACCAAAGACAATTAAAAAGTTCATACAACAGAACATGACTCATTCCTACTGTGGACGTATAAACATTAAGCAAATTTAATTTTAGGCACCAAAACCCCGAAGTCTGAAACCATTGGGATGCCAGACAGTTTGTTATCCCACCATGATTAGCTGGATCTAAGGCAGCCTAATCCTTCAGGGTATAATGGCTCTTAGCTGATGTTCTAACAATGACTAGGCTCCAAACACAATATTTCTATATATGGTGGGGGAAAAGCATCACTGGCCATCTGGATGCCTTAATATGCTTGGGTTTTAATTACTGCAATGACTTAACTTGTTTGACAGATGAATTACATGAATGAGATAACTACATAAAATGGTGTTTTTCCAATTTCATTAGCCAAAGGGCATAATGTTTATGGCCATCTGAATTGGATTCAAAAGGACGAGCATAACACACAGCAGTATTTTCATAAACACTCCATTCGGCATATGGCATTGCCACGCTAACGCTGTCCTTGTGAACTTGTGCATTTGCATTTTGGAAAGTTGACTGCACAACTTTCAGTTTAGGAAATGTGTACTGTTAACGATGCCTCCTTTAATAAATACAGTCCCAGATTAGTTCTGAGAAACAAAACTCAATTGGACACATTGGTGCTGCACACTGCAAATGAAACCCTATGGGCCAGGCTAACTTAGCATAGCATGCTGCTAAGTTGCTGTCCTCATGCATGAGCTTTGTTAGCTGGGGCCTGGCTAAGAGGATTAAAGTTCCAGTTTGGTTCTTGCACATTTAAGAAATTATTTCTGCCCCACTTCACACAGCGGCCTCTTTCTCATTGGAGAGTAGGGCCTTGTCGCCATAGCGACATTGGCTGAGCAAGGCCTAACTAGCAGAGCCAAAAGACAGACAGTGTGTGTGTTTGTGTGTCTGGCTCTTGTCTCACAACAAAACACACCCTCTCTCCAAATTGATTCTGCTTAAGTGGGCCAAACAAGTGCAGGAAGCTTTATAAAATCACAAACGACTTGTTGCAGTTTCTGATATGTCTCTTTACAGTGTTTACAACCTAGAATGTCAAGATCCAAAGGGAATTTATGATGAATGGCTTCTTGATAAGTTTTGCTCAGTAAAACACACACATGCATGAGCACAAACAGTAGGAATGTACCTCTTTTGAAATAAGCTAAATCGCCAGCACACAAAAATGCCAGCAGGGCTTTTATAATCTAAATTCCACAAGGGGTAAAAAAAAAAATAAAAAAAAAACTTCAGCATCCCTGCCTCCCACTGCATAGCTCACATATTTTTGTCTCTATTTCTCAAATGCTTACTCTGGACCCTTTTCACTGTGACTTAAGAGCTCTTTCCTTCCACTCAAACGTTCTATTCTCAATGGAGAGAATCAGCTTGAAAAAGAGTTCCTGACTTGGACCAACTATCTCTCTCTGCTCATGTACCCATATTATGTCTGGCTCTTTTGAACCCTCACAGCAATTTGGCCATAGCAGCAACACTATTGGGTATGGGGATTTAAAGGCGTGGGGGAGTGTGTGAGCCAAAAGCAGAATCAGTGAGGTCGCCCAGGAGACAGGAAAGATAAAGGCTGTAGCAATTGTGGAGAATACGGATATGGAAACTATCCTAACCTTACTGTGTGATACAGGTTAACGCATGAGTTTCAATTTGGACTTCTTCTTGGCGATGTTATGTTTAACATGTAACCACTGGACACAGGACTTCATGTCAGTCTTACACCAGTACTTACATGCCCATATGTATCAAAAACATTGTTTCTCTTATCCATAGCAGCTGTTAAGAGCCTTCCTAATGTGATTCCACAGTCCCCTTTCTTTGCAAAACTGCATTCTAAAGTTAATATAAGACACTGTCTTTTTAGTTTGTGGGGATCATGTGTCTGATAATGTTATCTAGTCCTCCACAGTTAAGCGAGAACACTTGATTTGGCTAATTTGGCGGACAGCTGAACTTTAGAATGCATTTGTGCACAGCACGACCAAGGTTGGTGTCCCCCATCGCCTACATTGATATCACTTAAGGATGGGAACTCTTTCAATGTACATGGCTTGGCATTGATGATTAAGATGAAAAAAAGTGAGCCTGTTCTTCCGAATCCATTGTAACCTAGGCAAATGCACTGTGGTTGGAATAATGCTTTGGCCTAAAGGCTAGTTAATGTATTAACATTAAAATGCCACCGTAGCTAAGCTATGGGAGTAGTGCCCCCCCTCCACAATCCAACACGATGACAATAAAAATAGACAGATTAGCTCTTATTTTCCATCAAACATGACTACTACTGTTTATATTACTTCTGTGCTAACAATGTGTGGCGCTGCCATCTGGCATTTTGGCATTTTATAGTCATACACTAATAATGCAGAACTCTAAATAACCATAACCTTTTGATACCCTTCCATGGAGCTTTCACAGCCTGAAAACCCAGCATCACTCATTTGTATTCAGCATTGTCATTCTAATGTTCACAGTCTCGCAGGCCAGTTAGCCTTACAATAATCCATACTGCATTGTTTACATGTAAATAAAAAACAACTTTTAATTGATAAAAAGTCCTATACTGTAGCTATGTTTGTTGCATTATTATGGATGCCTGGGCCTTCAAGGACAATAGTGGACACCATGAAATCATTTTGTGTTTACCTGGTCTCTGACATGCTGGACAGACTTCTGCAGGGCGAGGATCTGGTGGAAGAGGGGACTCTGGAGCACTGATTTGAGCAGGCTGAGCTTCTCCTCAGTGGGCACCTCCCCCCGCTCCTTCAGTTTGGCCTGGAGACGCTCCACAGCCTGCAAGGCACGCTGCGTATCTGCAAGCCGCCGCATATTTCAGTGACAGCGCCGGCCGGAGTGAAAGAGTGGATGCAGGGAGAAGCAAGCGTGGGAGAGATAGAGGTGGAGAAAGGTGATTAGGACAGAGGCTTTAGCAGTGCATGGGCAAGGATAGTGAGACAGGGAAGGGTGTTTATTTCATTTTACTCTTAATCGTACGCTTCCTGTTAAATATCCAGTATTCCAGACTGCCTATAACTTATTTCTTTATGTTTACAATGTCATATAAATAAGCATTCAGGAATGTTGGCGAGAGCCACACAGCTCGTAGGCTTAGCTTAAGCTGACTGGTTCTAAACAGACCGTACAATATATCAAAATCACGTACCATCAGGTTTTGTATTAGAGGAAAGAAAACATGCTCTGTATGCTTTCCCAATAGCAATGTTTCCTTTTTTTGCCTTTAGGGTTAATGGTGGGTTGTGCAGTGAATGGGTATCAGGTGGGAAAGATAAAGGAACCAGGCCGTCCACAGTTTGCTTGCTGGACCCTGTATAAGCTCAACAATCAAACTCCAGAGTGGCTTGTTAGCAAGGATAGTCCAGCCCAACGTCATCTGGACAAAAATGAAGCAATTTCTGAAGCTCACCAACTGTAACTAACACCTAATAGGGCGTGCACAAGGTCCAAAGCCCATTTTGCACTTAGAAGCGTTGTTGTTGGAACAAAGGTTGGAAACACGCCAATGGCATTGGGGTCTCATCAGGTTCTTTTCTGTTCGCCACTGGTCCTATGCAGGTAACTGTATCATTGTCATTGCCCCTGCCTCAGTGAGCATAACCCACCAGTGTGTGGCGTGTCCATATGCATTGCTCTGTTTGCATGTGGGTGTGTTCCAAGCGATGGGCTCTGGAGCGTAGCATCAGGATGATACTATTACAATTGTCATAATTGCAGGCCTAGTTTGATTCTTTAAAAAAATAGATACAATACAGTTTCTCTAAGTATGAGGTAAAACAGAAATTGAAATGATTTAAGCCTCAATTCTAATGCTACCAAGACATGGTTGCGGTTAATAGTACATAAGTGCATGGTCAACATGCCAGTCTTGACAATGACCACAGATTGCGGCTTTAAAGAAAGAAGCTGGCAGCCCCAATTTGGCTCTATTCTTGACAGTTGGACAAATAAATCTCTATGGGGACAAACAAACAATCAAGTATATGGCAACATTTTCAGATATGGCACCATTGGCAGTTCACACGCCTTGAACTGAATCCAGTGCCTCTTACACTGGTTGAAAAAAACTCACAGCAGGAGCCAAATACGGATGCAGAGCCAGCAAAGACGGACACCCAACTGACTAGACCAAACTAGAAAAAACGTTCATTTTTGTTTCAGAGATTGGACTGAGATGGAGGCAATATTTCATGTTTTGTCATGTTTATCAGGATACAATTGAATGGAGACTAATGGAGACATTAAAGCTTGGGCCTGTTCAATTAGAGAGAGAGAGAGAAACGAGAGAAAATGATATTTGATAGATACAATGGATACATACTGTAGCCATATGCACAAGTAACTATCCTGTCCCTAACATGGATAAATGTAATCATAATAAATAACACATTGACTCAATTAGGTGTATCTGGCTGCCATAAAACAATAAAAAAAAGATTACTTACCCATTGTTTCTATCATTTTTACTCACTCCATGTGAATGTGATTTCTCCCCATTAACAGCAATCTCTTTCCTTTTTCAAGGCCTGCAAAGAAAAACACATTGGTGGTATGTCTTTTTCTCAGAAAACTGAATATCAGCTGATATTTTTGAACTTCCACAGTACACTGGACGCAAACAGGAAATAAGAGCTTGGGAAGGCACATTCTCCTCTATTCGAAAGGTCAATATGAAAGAGAAAATTGATATATTTCAATTCCGTCGTGCCATATTTAGCTCTTAAGAATGCTTTATCATAACATCACAGAGTAACCATTGTACTGGAGAACTGAAGGCTATTTACTGAGTCCCCAGCGCAATGATGCAGCATGGCTGTCTGAGCACACATCCACTGTAGGTTTTTTTGTTCCCTTATATTTGACTAATGCTCTGATTGATGGATTAACACCTGGTAATTCAGATTCATGGGACATTCAGTGCACTTTGGCAGTAGTTTTGTTTGTTTTATGCCAGACATGTCTGTAGCCGGCATTAAATATGATTATCCATTTTAATCCTATCAGATAAATATAGCCATATTTCTTCCTAAAACAACATTCTGATGATTAATAATCATATTCAGGCAAACAGTCTTATCAGTTATTTTAAAGCTAATGTAAGGTCCTGCTTGCATCACAATAGGGATGCAACAATTATTTGTTATCGTATATTAATCTGACAATTATTTTCGCCATTAATCTACTAATTGTTGTATATAAAATGTCAGAAAATAGTGAAAATGGCAATCAGAATTTTTCACAGTCCAAGGTGATCTATTGTATAGCATGTTTTATTTAACAAAGAAATTCAGTTTACTAATATATGTAACAAAGAAAAGAAAAAATCCTCAGTTAGATAGTTGCAGATTCATGTTGTCGATTGATCCATGAATCGCTGCAGCTCTGAGTCATAATTTCACTACCAGTTGTAATATAGATTTTTGCTTTTTTTTTCTTCAAATCAGAAGGTTGCATGGACTGTTATTTGTTGTGCTTCTTTGAATGAAAATACATATTAAGGTATAATGAAGGTCCTCATTCTTTCCCTGCTCACCGTAACTCTTTATACATCTGATTCATAATATGATTGAGAGTAATTATACTATATGCATAAACATGTTGCCAATAAATTACATACATGTATAAGTCACATGCTTGAAAAAACATATATAGTTAGTTATATATTTGACTAATGCTGTTGTCAATGGTGTCATGGCTGACAACTCCCATCTTAGGAATGTCACACTTGACTTTAGAAGCATGGAATTACTCAGGTAGCCATTACACGATTAAAGGATATTGGTAAGGCTATTAAAAGACCTACATAGAGGCTTAGTATAGCTACAGTACGTGTGGCAACTGGATCACCACAGCACTGGTTTGTTTATGTTCATGTCATTTAATTCAACAAATGTTAATAACGTTCCACTTGACTGAGCTTCTTAAATACTGTATGTGGCTGTTTTTCTTCATCTTAGACCTGTATAGTATTGGGTTTATTTTGTTGTACTGGTGTAAAATTAAACTTAGTTTATATTAGTGTTTTAGTATCTGTACTAGTATCCTTAATACATCTCTGCAGGAAAATATACTAGTGCTGCACAAATCTGATTATCTTTACAACTGATCCTGCATGACTCCCTCAAACAATGATTAAAATGAATACTGGCACCTAATCCCAGAAAAGCATATACTGTAATACACCTGTATATAATATTCCAATATTGCCTTGGGCTTTAGCAGTTTGTTTGTCTCTGCAGGCTGCCTAATGTGTAATAACATTTTTTCTAATGCTATTACAAAGATACGGCTATAATAATATAAATAATATAGCCTGGGTGTTGCTTTCAGGGACATATATCATATGTATAGGACGTGTATTATGGTTCAGATTCTTAAGCAAGAGCAGAAGTGATAAACTCTTAAGGTAGCACAACCAGTTACTTGAAATGATTCACAGAGGAACTAATTAGCTACTGCTGCACAGTGGACTTCATGCCCAAAACACGGGAGCTTTAAGGTGGCATTTACCTCCGAAAATAACAGTTGAAGTCATGTGTGAGCTTTGCCCTGACCACAAATAGCTAATGATAACGGGTTGTCGTTTCATCGTGCACTTCTTCGTTAAAATAATTGGCAACGTCTGTCGAGTAGGCCTACGTCCACATTTAACACTTGCTTATCTTATTAAAGCGTTTAATACAATAAAAGTATGCGTATAGTTTGTAAAATCCTGTCAGGTTTCCTAGTATTTTGAATAAAGTCGCCAAGGCAATTGGGACAATCCGCTTTTCTCAACTCCTCCTCCGCCTCCTCCTCTACCATCTCATCCGTGGAGCAAGAAAGCAACAGGCTTCCGAAAGAGAGACGGTAAAGAAGTTAGATAGTATCGCTACTTTGGTTTAAAAAAACGCCACCCGGGGGCTAGTTACTGCACACAGATAATACTTTTTAATTGAAAATAGACATTAAAAGCAATTTAAATGAGTGACCCACTGCGACAAGCGTTTCAAAACGGTGTCCTCTCATTAGCGACAATGTAGCTAACAAAGGCACATTTCGCAAAAGCGGAAATTGGTAATATATTCCCGAATCTTCCGTAACATGTCCTCAGGCCAAACCTGTGAAAAAAAGAATCACTTACATGGGTGTGGAGCCTTTGCTTTCCCGGCGGCCAGTATCCTATCCTATCTTCTGTTGTCCTGCGGTTAACGGCGCACTGACTGGGGCTTAAAGATGGGGCGTAGTGTAACTCGAGCCTCGATGGACATTTTCAGCGACGGCGGCACAGAGGGTTGAGCTGGGGCTGAAGCGCCGCTTGCTGGTTGCCCTGACACCTAGGCCTGAGATGTCAGGCCTGACCCCCAGCTCCAGGGTCAGGGCTGTGGTCAAATACTTTAAAAAAATCAAAATAAGGCTAATGAAAATCATTCTCCAGTGTAGAGGTCCACTTGATACATTGAAGGAGAAAAGGGAATTGCACCAGGTGCATCCATGCACCAAACTAAGACATGTTGGCTACCTTTAACTTTTATACTATCACTAATAAGACTGATGGTATACCAACTGGGTAACTGTTCCAGACACCCAGTTAGGGCTGGGCGATAGGGAAAAAAAATCAAATATCAAGGTATTTATGACCAAATACCTCGATATCGATACCGCAATGATATTGTAGTATTGACTATCGGTGTTTTCAAAAATGTTTACTCAATGAGATTTTTGATAAATGATCATCAGTAATGTGGGTATAATGACAAAGTGGGTAAAGGCAAATAATAGAACAGTTAGTGCAGCCTTTAAAACTAGGAAAAAGCAACACATGCCATATTACGATATCCAAAATCTACTCTCATATCACGATATTGATATATTGCCCAGCTCTACACCCAGGGCCCCTAGTTTAGTGTGTCTCTAGATGAAATGCTGTAGTCAGCAGTGTGCACTCTGAGGTATTTAGAGTCGAGCTTGTACACACAATGCACAGATAGCAGAGTCAATAGGAGCCAAACAGGTTATTTTTTGCTGAGGGCCCCCATATTGTGTTAATTCAACCCTCCTTATCATGGAATATTTCAGCCTAGAAAACCACTCAGACAGACTTTTGGGCAAAAATTGTGAATCACATTAAAGATACTGTGAAGGATAACTTCTTAACCCATGTATGGTATTTGAATCAAATTGACCCATTTCAAATTTTACAAGAAGAAAAATGGTACAAGTACATTTTTTCTAGCTGAAAAGCAATGGGCTTACTTTATTTTCTATTATAAACATGTATTCCTGGCTTCAGAAAGTTATTCTGGATATGAACACATGTTTTTTCCAAGATAAGAATGATAACATAGTGGATTTTTAACATGAATTATAACCTTATGACAAAAAACTAATCACACTTCCATTTTTAATTGTGTGACTGATTGCATTCCCTAAACATATATGTTAACTCAATTGTTTGAAATTGAGATAAAGACACTATTCGTTAATAGATAATGAAATAAAATTTATTTCAGAATTGTTTTTAAAACCCCAAATAAGTCACGGGTCAGTTTGACCAGAAGGATACGAGAAGGTCCCGAAAGTAAAGACAATACAAGGGTTAATAGAGTTGGGCAATATATCGATATTGTGATATGAGACTAGATATTGTCTTAGATTTTGAATATTGTAATATGACATGAGTGTTATCTTTTCCTGGTTTTAAAGGCTGCATTACAGTAAAGTGATGTCATTTTCTGAACTTACCAGACTGTTCTAGCTGTTCTATTATTACCCACTTAGTCATTATATTCACATTACTGATGATTATTTATCAAATATCTCATTGTGTAAATATGTTGTGAAAGCATCAATAGTCAACACTACAATATTGTTGCAATATCAAGGTTATTGGTCAAAAAATCATGATATTTGATTTTCTCCATATGGCCCAGCGCTACTTATTAATATCATGTGGTTAAGTCTAAAGCAGCTGCATTAAGTCCTTAAAATGATAACAGATGAGAGTGCCTGGCCTGAGTGACCCATACGTGTCACAGACGCAGTAGTGCACTGTTTACATGCCCTTGAGCAAAATGCTGAGCTCCCTATCTAACGTTCATACGGAGAAATAATGCTGACATTGTTTTTTAGACATATTGGAGTCATTGTAGGGCAAATCAAGAAAGCAGACCTGTATTCCTAATGTAGGCCTATTACCAACATTGCTTCAAAGGAAATATTTTGGGCAGATTTGAGAAAAACTTTTGGAATAATTCTTGACCATTTTTGGTGACTCATTTACATTGGTCAGGCAAGAATTGTGTGTTTCATTCTTCTAATAAAACATGAGCGAGCCAACTCCAATAAGCATTTCGTCATCTGTCAGCCACTTGCAGACAGTGTAATACTGAACAAGTAAGATATCAGTAATACTCCCACACAAGTGCATGTAAAAGACTACTATGAATTCCAGTGTAATTAATCAACTGGTGTGATTTTGATTACAAGTTGCAAGTAACAAAATAAAACCAGAATTTCTCTTTTTATAGGATTATGCACTCCATTTCAGGTGGCATTGTGCCATGCTTATCAAGTTTCATATAAGCAAAATGAAATGCATCAAATACCCACTGGGATAGAAGCTGTTGCCTATTAACTTATGACTCCGATCTAACAGCACCAAAATAACGCTCTGATTATATTTGCATGGTTTTTTTCCTTCATTGTAAGGGAAAGAAGGACCGTGTCTTAGGTAATGGTCGGTCAGGTAGATTCCACCAAACTGTTGACTTGTCCAATGACCCTAACTTCACAACTTTTAGTTTTCATATCATGAATCACGACTCCCCAAAGGAGATCAGGAAGGAGCAAGATCACTGTGTAAGAAGAAGTCATTTCAACAAGGGTGAAAGGGATACAAACTGCTTTCAGAGAGCTGATACTGACTAAATCCCTTCACCATTTATATATTTCACTTCTACCTCCCTCTTATCCACCCTATAACTCCCCTTTTACTTTGACAATAAGCCACTTTTATGTGGGAGGTCTGACTCAGCCAAATGCTGAAAAAGACAAGAGATTGAAACAAGAAAGAGTGGAAGAAAAGAAATCTCAGCTCGGTGCTAGGCAGCTTCAGCAGTTTGTATTTTTATACCTGCCTATCATGGGCCCTCAGTATTAGACATTGTTTGAGACTCCAAATCTCTGGTAACTGGATTCATAGCTCCAGTGTTTTTATTGCAACTTTGCTCCTACTTCAGGACCAGACGTTCATTTCATTTGTTCATATCAATATCCTTTTTAAATGGTAGTGTAGTTAAAGCTGTAGCTGCAACGGTTATTTGGTGTATTTTGTGCCAAAAACACACACCAAATAACCTTTTATGTAGGGGCCAATGTGAGCTGTTCTCCATGACTACAGGTGTAACTGATAACCTTAACGAAGGCAGTGCCCCAATTAGACAAGTCCCGCACAGTAAATGGCATGCAGCCCTGATTAACGCTATTAGAAACACCTGTGTTTGACAGGTCAAAAATAAATGGTCTGTAGATAGCTGCTATACAGGTACTTTGTGCCAGTCACGCTCTCATGGCTTTGCTGACACTGCTTGATTGCAATTTAGTGCGGGGATTAATAGTGGATGTGATTGTTCAAGGTTACATTTAGCAACCTCTGCTATAAAAAAAAATGAGATCACTGCTTAAAAACCACACGTTTTCTTAAAATGAAGTCGTTTGTCAGATATACTTTATTGGATACTGGCGAGGTATATGAAGTCATATTGTGTAATAAAGAAATGCCCTGAAGGATTCAGAAATTTAGTGATTGGAAAGCTGACATTGTCTCCCTGTCTTGATGCATTGCCAATAAATCTATCAACATTCAAATAGCCTTTGAAACTATACCATCCCAATAGATATTAAAGGATTCACATAAAGAATCACGATTACTAGTTTTCCTTCAATAGGGCTAGCCAGAGAATTAAGAAATAATATTCCACTGCGGCTGCAGCTGGGGGGGGGGAGCTGCATGTTGGGTCAATGGTACTGAATGGTATTTAACAAGAAAGAACAAGTTTAGGGGATTTAAACTAAATATTTTACCGATACTGGCCCTGTAGGGAATTCTAGCTTTGCGTCAGCTGGTCTTCGAGGTCACAGGATTGAAAATGAAGAGTTTGGCCTGATAGTTTTATAGAGCTGATCATCTCATTTTAGATGTTCTGGAGACTATGTTGGCCACAAAACTTTTGATGTGGAGGGTTGTGCCAGGAGAGAGGTCATCAAAATCAATCAGCTTCTGCCTCTTGGGAGCAGGGATGTGCACACCAAATGTCAAGCCAATCCAGACATGGAAATAAAATCAATTGTACACATTCTGTGATAACTACTGAACTGTAACCTTCCATTTTTCGGGTATTTAGCCCTGATGCAAGACCGAATTGAGTAAAACACAACTGTGAAAGCTGGGTTTGCTAGACATGGGTCCTTTATAGCAAAGGTACAAGTCTTCTAGATTATTTCTAACATATTTGCGTAATATAGTTAAAAAAAACGTAATAATTAAAGAGCCCTATAAGATTCCTCCTCTCCTCAAGACCATTGTGGGATATAAAAAAAAAAAAAGGTTTTGGCGAAGAAAGTGCAATTGAGGACACTTTCCGTCAGCTGTGCGATTGCTTGCTATAGGTCGTTGATTGCTAACCTGGCATGGTAGCGTAACGCGAACAATTCATTGCCTCCATCTTCTTTTCAAGTTTCTGTAACATCACATTCAGAGGAAATTACAACCTGCATCACATGAAAGAGCTTTTAGAGCAGGTATCTGACCACCAGTATATCTGACAGCTAAAATTAAGGCCCTAAAGCTTATATTCAACACCGTGGTGCTTTATTTCTCCCACGAAGTAAAGAGCTTTTGAATGCACCCTGAGTCACAACAGGTAAGGTGAGCAGCAGTGAGGATAATAACAGTGTTTGTAAAAGTTGGGGGAGGGGTGTACATCATTGGCTATACATTTGAGACTGCATTAATGAATATATTCAAGTCACAGAGCTATAGCATCTGTTTTTGGCAAAGATAAATTACAAGCCAGACTTTGAAACACACCGCAGGTCATTTAACTACACTTAGCCTAAGTGCTGTTTTGAAGACTAATCCTGGCTCCTCAAAGACTTTTCCATCTGGCTGCAAAAATAATATTCAGTGAGCTGCAAATTAAAAGAACAACAATGTGTAACCTGCTACTGTACAGTGTATCATCTTGAATCTGCCCCCAGAGTCATCCTCTCTCAAACCTCGCACATATCCGGTTGAGATCTAGTGACTGCATAGACCATATGATTCCATCTTTATTTTACGTGTGAATGAGCTAATGACACCCATGGTCCAGCAACTCTTAGCAACCCAATTGAAGTGCAAGACAGATAGTAGTATTTGGATGGATTAAACCTTTAAAACTATAAATATTTAGACAGAAAATATTATTAGTAATGCTGCCTTGGTTGCACTTTTGCTGTCATCCAATTTTCTCGGGTAGCGCTGTCATAAAGAACTGGGGTCTGGGGTCCTAGAAATATGGGACAGCCCTGAAGCTGCAGCTTCATCTTTTGCAGGAACATAATATTGCAAAACTCGCAAATCACGATTGATCATGATCTTCAAGCTTGGTTATTCGTCAACAGTTCAATCAGCTGAGACTTCATTGTAAGAGTGATCAAATGTATGCACAGTAATATTGAAGAAAGAAAGTCTTTGGACCCCCCCCCCTACCCCATTGTGATCATTATTTTAGTGATTTATAGGTATATTCCCCTTGATGGATCCTGCTGATTTTTGCAGGTTTACCTTCTTGGTTTTGCATGTTAGCATGCTCACAGCGATCAATATAAAATACAGCTGAAGCTTATGAGAAAATATGTGGTTTTGTGCAAGTATTTGCAATACTTTTATGGCAATCCATTTAATATTTGTAGAGACACCTGCAGCTAGCAGCTATGCTAGCTATGCAGCACAATCTATGTTAAGTTGGTAAAGTTTGAGTGAATACAAAGTCAATCAGCGCATTTCTACCTAATTTCCCTCTCCAAAATCACTTCAGAAGAGTAACGTCACAGCACTTACTTGCTTTGGTGTTTTTGAAAAGCATTAAAGTTTAACAAAAAATGGTTGACATTAGAAAAGATCCTTTTTCATTTTTATCTTCTGTGTAGATGCAGTCCCCTACAAAATCACAGCGGTAGTCGAGAATGATTTATTTCCAAATAGAGCTATTCATGTCATCTTTTTAAAATGACTTCTTTTTTATATCGCAATATACAGTATATCAAGAGATGGCAAAAGTACTCACTTCCTGTACTCAAGTAGAAGTACAGATAATTGTGTTAAAAATACTCTGGTAAAAGTACAAGTACTGATTTAACGACTTTACTCAAGTAAAAGTAACAAAGTAGAGGCTTGGTAATGTACTTAAAGTATACAAGTAAAAGTAGCCTTGCGAATGACAAAACTACCTGGACCAGACAGATTTTACTAGAGAGCACGCTGAGAAACTACAGTGGACATGGAGAAAAGGCTCTTTATATGCCATTGGCTACATTTTAAATGGCTGTCTGCCAATAGGCCTAAAACATATAGCTTATTTATTATGACAGAGACTGGGACCGAGTAGCAAGATATGAATTCAAGTGTGATTTTGTGAGAAGTCTGTGTATATTCCCATCCAATTAGATTCAATTTGGTATTGATGACGCAAAATAATAACTAACTCCAGTGAAATTATTTTAAACTCAGTGAGGACTAGATTAGGACTGGATTTAAAGCTGATTCTGGTTCCAACTTCAGCCCACGTGTGTGTGTGTTAAAACACAGACGGAGACAACTTCTCTCTGTTGATGCTTTATTACAATCAAGCATCAGGATAAACATGGGCGTGGGTAGCTCTGCTATGGCTGTGTGTGTGGTATTTAAAGAAATAACGTTGTAAAGGCTACCATATACAATGCATAGGAATCATATACAGTATGCTAGCAAATAATACCAATAAACCCACTATTAATTAAGTTCAACAAACGCCATTATATCAAATCAGCCAGGTGTAACCTAGCTAACAGGTGAAGAACACAAACAAGCTATCTTTTAAATGTGCCAGAATTATAAACCAATACAACGGGCTTAAATGAACTGACATCAGTTATATGACTTACAGTTCTCAAAGACGCACACACACGATCTCAACTGATTATCCTCCAGACAGCTAGTTTCTTTTTCTTTTCTCTCACCTTTTTCTCCGCGCTATTCTCCGACATGCACTCCCAATCACACCCAATATACGACCTTTTGTACAAAACTAAAGTAACGAGCCAATTTTGCTAAATGAAAGGAGTAGAAAGTACCGATATTTGTGTTAAAAAGTAAGGAGTAAAAGTAAAAAGTTGCCAGGAAAATAAATAGTAAAGTAAAAATAACTGAAAAATCTACTTGAGTACAGTAACAAAGTATTTGTACTTCGTTACTTCCCATCTCTGAGTAGATCGCAGGGAAAATAATGTTGCAATGTCTGATTTTTTTCCAATATTGTGCAGGTGTAGTAGAAATGCACATGACCACCTGCGTACTGTGGGGCAACCAAATGCTGGTTGCCCCACAGTATGCAGGTGGTCATGTGTATTTCAGACAGCCAGTTGAATTTAGGATTGATAAGAACACCCAAAAAAATATTGTGATGATGTACTACAGCACAGAGAGTTGGTGAAACATATGGATTTCACTAATTATAGTAAATACTATTGGATTAGCCAACCCATCCCTGTGAATAAACACACAAAAAAACACAAACTACAAATATTTTTTATTTGTTTATTCACATTGTCATATAATACTGTAATTACGGTAATTTATCAGTTTAATTTCAAGGGTAAAAACATGGCAGCATCACGAGACAGAGTGATTTTACAACACATGCACTGTTAATTCAGTCCTTTATTCATAGATCTGCCATTTTGACATGTCACAGTAGAAAAAGCCCAGGTGTAAATAATGAATTCAGTCATGGCTGAATTCCATTTAGCTGCTTTGATTTTATGTTCCTGCTATTGTGCATGCTTGCTTTACTGTCACTCTTGCCGGACACCTAAATAGAACAAAGCCATCGTTAGTGTTATTATCATCACCTGTGCTTTTCCTATTATAACAAGCCAAAAATGTTGTTGGCACATGTGTTAGCAACAGTTGCCTAATAAAACATCCAGCAGACACGGAGCAAGATTCCAATTTATTTGGAGTAATGTTTCTGGTCACCTAAATGTAAGCCGTGACTCCAATATTCACTGTCTTGTTACGTCTGTTCTGCTGGGGGAAATATCTGGCTGTTCCTCTGCTAAATACTGCAGTAATGCTAGTTGTTATCTTGGGTTTTTGTTTAGTTCTGGGCAGGTAGCTTACCTTCCATCTTTAGACTGTTATACTGTACAGCTTGCAAGTTATTCCTGCATAAGCACAGACAGTTGCCAATGACTTTATACATTCAAAATGCTAATGCAGAGTTTGTGGAATGGGTTAAACCAGGTGCTTAACCATTGTACAAACATAACAAAGTTGAAAAAGTTTTTAAAAAACACTTTATTAATAAGATATGAAGAGGAAGGGCGATGATTGTGAAGGTGGGTGAGTGCACGGATTGTTATGGGGTGGTAGATCATGGAAAAGGGGGTGTTGGCTTACTTAAAACGTAAATAAATTTAAAAAAAAGGTTTGGTATGTGTAAAACTAGAGATGTATTGTTGTGTATGTTGTTTGTCCTGTTGTAAAATATATGGATTATTAAAGAAATGAGTGAAAGTGAATGAGGGGTGGGAAACATACAAGCTTCGGCCTCATCCTTCTTGGAAATTTTGTGTGTGTGTGTGTGTATATGTGTGTGTTGTAGATGTAAAAATGTGTGTGTGTGTGTGTATGTATGTATGCATGCATGCATGCATACATACATGTGTTGGCATGCATGCATGCATACATACATGTGTGTGTGTGTGTGTGTGTGAGTGAGTGAGTGAGAGAGAGAGAGAGAGAGTGCGAATTTGTTCGAAATAAAAAAAAAGAATACTTGAGTGTTGTGGTTTAGGGTTTTGTTTGGGATTATTTTGGCCTTCCTTGTGTTTTTGCTAGTTCTCCCCCCGGTCTTGTGTTGTTGGTCCTGTCTTGTGTTCCCCTGTGTCTCTGCTTGTTCTGTTTCCTGTTTTATTTTGAAGTCTGTTTTTTGTCTCGTCTTGCCTCTAGGTTCTACTTCCTGTGTCTTCCCGCTCTTGTGATTACCTGATGTTTTCCACCTGCTGCCCTGCCCTCTTGTCACCTGCCTCTCGTTACCTCGTTACCTTGTGTATTTAATGTCTGTGCTTCCATTGTCTCTTGTCAGATCCTTCTAGTTCTTCTGCCTATTTCCGTATTTCCCGTAAGTTCTTCCCTGTGTCTTAGTACTGTCTTTTCCTCGCCGTTTTTCTCTGGACCCCTGTGGATTTTGAATTTTGAATTTTGGATTTTCCCTTGGGAGTTTTGAACTGTTTATTCCCTTGTGGATTGCTTCTGTTGTTTTTTTCAATAAATGATCCTGTGTTGGCCTGCCAACCTGCATTTTGGTCCTCCTTCCCCTGCTACCCACAACACTTAAGTGTGTTTAGCATTGTAAAGTACCAGCTAGCTAGCTAACAGAACTAAATCTAGTATTATAGTTATGTCATAGTTAAAGTCCTTCAGCATTTTTGGAAATGCACATCGTTAATTGCTTTTGTTACAAGTGTTAGACGATTACTACTGCTCTAAGTATATGGGTGTGGAGTATGCAGTTTTACCTCTTAACATAAACTATATACTTTAGCAAGTTTGCTGGATATGGGAGACTATTAGTAGAGAAATATATAGATATCGTTAGCATACAGAGTGGAATTATGGGGAAACTATGGGTAACAACAAGCTCCCTATTTCCAAAGTTAAAGGGACTATGTATGACATTCGCAACATTATTATAGCAACAACTATTTGCTATGTCTTTAAGTAACTTAAAAGCACAGCCTGGAGAGTAATATTGATATTTTCATGAGGCAAGTAAGCAAATAGGAGTATTTCCCAAAAATGTTGATTACTTAATTTCATCACAGCAATTTGCCAAAACATATCTACAATTCATGCTTTTCTGTTCTTTTCGCTTTAGGCTGTTCCTGATTGCATCCCTATGTTTGATGGCAGTTACTACATTTCAAGTCTCTCTAAAGGTAATGAATGTGTCCTATCTCCATATAGTTTACTGATAATTGAACATCTATATTGTGTACTAACTTTTGTATTGGCCAAAAACCATGTCGGTAACATATCAGAATTGCACCACCATATCTTTTGCTTTCCAGTGATCTCATTTCAATTTTGTGTTGAAATCCATCCAACCAATGAGAACTCTTCGTGCAACTAGCAGAAACTGTTCCCAATAATGTGGGTTGAGGATGTCTCCTTATAGCTCAAAGCTCCAGTCCTTCCCTTGGTGGTGTCTCTCTCTGTACATTCACTGCTGTGTTTTTGCAGCAGTTATTTTTCAGTCATGTGGGGGTTTAAACACAACAAAGGACAAACCCAAATCTCAAGGAACACACAGATACACTGTAGGTGTATATGCAATTAATAAGTATATAATATAACTGTCTTAGAGTGATTTAAATATCTTTGACACGTTTACACAGACAACTTTTTTTACTGTGACTGTACTGACTAGCTCCCACTCTTCCAATCAGGGGCTTCGGACTGGGGGGAAGGGGACTGAGTCCCTAGGGCCCTGTGTGAGGAGGGCCCAAAAAGATGCTGGAATGAATGGCTGTGGATGCGGGGAGGGTCCCTTAGAAAACGTTTTTCTACAGGGTCCAGAATTTTGTGCTACGCCCCTGCTTCCAATAGGGGAGAGAGATTCATTGATCTGGCTTTTAATTTCAGTACATTGAATTATGCACTCATATTTTTGAGTTTGTGTCGAAATCATTATACCGCTATTCATTAGGACACCAATTAATCTAAAGTGGATGGCAGCCAATGTTCTGATAGGGGAATTGTTCTTGTCGATTTAATTATTCGTAAAATTCTATTAGGGCTGACTTCAATATCTCTTAGTCATCATATAGAATTTAAAAGAAACAAATGTACCTTGATCCAAAAAGAGGCTAATATGTACATGAACACCCACACACTCACAAGACAACTGATCACGACCAGCTTGTTAGACTGTACTACAGTGTGTAAACTGACTTGTGACAGTGTTGGGTTCTCAGCCAGCTTTAATAATTCTTGAACTTAATTCTTTGGGCCATTTTAGTCAGTAATAAGTCAACTGATTCTACACAACAGCATTAGTTGATTATCAAATTCAGCTGCATGTTTTTCTTAAATGTGGAGGAGTGAATTAGCTTTATTTTAAGGTGATTAAATTAAGGTTATTGCTAGAAATTGGAATATTCCCTGGCTGAAGAATTAAAGCAGCAGTGGGTTGAAGAAACTGTAGGTGTTGCTTGGTAAAGTTTATTGCAGCTGATGTAATGTTGGATGTAGGAAGGCATGTCGTGCCCACTGACTGTGGGTAGTCATGTGCGTGCACGCACTGAGGTTAAATACAACCAACTATTATTCAACAACATCTACAAAATGGGTATATAAAGATAAGTTGTATAGATAGATGGTAGAACTCAAATCATATCATGTTTTCACGTTGAAATTATTTGTTTTAACCATAACGAAGTCAATCTTAAAGGACAAGTTCAGATTTTCAAGTGTAATACTGTTCTCACATGCTATAGGTATGCTAAGAGTTATGCGTTGCTGTAATCATACTTACTCTTCTTTCTGACCATGAAGCTTTGCTTGATCAACTACACTGAAAGAAATGGAGACAAAGGGTACTGTAACAGCGCATTACGTATGTGATAAAATGTCAAAATGTAATAAATGTCTACTTCAAATTTACATATTAGGTTCAGGTTTTTATTACAAAATGCGACAGATTATTACATAATGCGGGCGTATTACATTTTGTCATTTTATTACATAAAGCATATAATATGTTGTCACAGGCACAGTCCCCGTTATGTGCAAAATTGTGTTCTTAAGTTTAGCCAAAGCTAATATGAGGCTTCAGTTTGGCAGTCTGAATTTGCCAAAGTTGTGTATAAATGTATTGCTAGTGATTGTTCTTGGCAATGCAGCTAACTAGATGTATCCCTTTTTTTGTTGAGCTGTGGCTAAGCAAGGAAACGACGTCCCAGGAATCCCAAAGAGGGATGGAGGGAGACAGGGAATTTTTCACTAGGCAAGGCAAGGCAAGGCAGCTTTATTTATAGAGCACATTTAAGCAACAGGGCAATTCAAAGTGCTTTACACAAAATCAGTTAAAAACAATAAAAACAGATAAAACACAGGAATAAAAGTTACAGTGCAGTATATAAAAGAATAAACAGTAAAGTCAAGTCCAGTATCTTAATTTGTATCGCACATTTAAATGAACAACAGCTGACCTAAAGAGCTTTAAAGGTGGAACAGGTAAGGCGGAAACAGTATGCCTTGAAGATACATAGTCAAGTGTGTAAGATTCCATGGATATAATTAGGCAAAGTTAAAATCAAATAATATAACAAAGAATAAAACATCAATAGAAACAATATGACAACAATAGAAAGTCATTTGATCAGCTGGACTGAGATGGTGGCTGAAGGTGTAGCTCCTGGCCCAACTTTGTCAAATAGTTGATTTAAATGGTTTTGATTTTGATATTTTACCACTTTGGTAAAATACGCTATTGCAGAGGCATTGCTGGAGAAACAGAAATGTTCCCTCGAACCACGTTTTGCTCAGATTCAACATCGACAATAAGCTAACTGCTATCCATGCCCAGCTAGCGTCTCTGACTGTAAGCCTTGGCTCTATCAGATCGGATGTGAACAACCTAAAGACCACCGTGGAAAGCAAAGCAAGTATTCTCGACAGCCACGGCCATGCTTTTCAAGAGCTGGAGGTGAAGCTAGCAGACATGGAGGACAGAAACCGAAGATACAACATCCGCATCGTCAGGCTGAAAGAGGGGCTAGTGCTAAGGTGCTAATGATATTCAGTATCTTTCACACTCACTGCCTAAGTGGCATCAGAATCTAGCAGATGCTCAGATCGAGATTATGAGAGCCCACCGAATCTACAGTGATAGCCCAAAGAAGAACACCACTACTAATCGCACGTTGATTTTCAACGTCCTCCGCTGTCAAGGATCTGGATTTTTTCCTGCTTTATCTGGCAACGCTGAAGATCAGAGACGGCGCCCAGTACAGAGCATTCACCTCCACTGGGGATGCTGAGGACTATGTGAACCGGGCTGCCCCGTCCTACTGCTGCTGTGGCAGGGGGGGACAACGCTGCAAGATTCTGTTACGGAAGGCGCCATGGAGGAGGATCAGGACTGAAACAACTGCCTGATGACCATGGACCATTAGTTCGGCTTGTTCTCTTAATGCGTCCTGATTATTGTCACACTGTTGTCTGATATGGATGCACTATTGTTAAGATTTAACAAAATGAAAGGCAGAAGCAATATCCACATGTACTTTTATTTAGAACGCAGCTTTTTTGATGATGGGTGATCTTTCACTTGTAGTTTGGAATTATGGCGACGGAATGCTCCTCATAAATGAGCCACCACTCTGGTCTTACTAAGAAAGAGAAATGTTGCCATTGTATTATTACAGGAGACACATTTACTGCAGGTGGACGCCGGCCATTTAGCCAATAGATTCTATCACACAATTGCATCCTCATCAGCGAGCATAAAAAGCAAAAGGAGTGGCCATTGTTGTCAAACAACAATGTCGAACATTGTTGATGCAGCAGAGGACAGTAAGACCCTAGTGCCACTTCTCTCGACGCAATGAAAGTCTTTGACCAGCTTGAGTGGCCATTTCTATGGGCAATCTTAGAGGTGATTGGCTTTAGTAACACTTTAATTGGTATGATTAAAGCATTGTATTCTAATCCCTCAGCTCGAGTCTTAACCGGACGCACCTCCTTCTCTTTATTTCCAGTTTCTAGATCCTCCCCCCAAGGTTGCCCTTTGATTCCTGCGCTATTTTTCATTTCTCTGGTGACTCTGGATCAAGACATTCGCCAATCGTTTCACTGATATACGTTTGTGGTACACAGCATCCCCTCTCCATATTCACAGACAATGTTTTGATTTTTTTAGAGAACCCCTTTCAGTCTCTTCCTCACTTTTTATCATTATGGGAGGAGTATGGAAGCTTATTAGGCTTTAAAATGAACTGGTCAAAGTCATTCATTTTTTAAATTTTTTTGGTCCTTCATTTGTCCCAGTGTATTGTTTGTAACTGTTTGTAAATGTTTGTTTTTTTGAATTTAAAATGAAAAAAAAAGAAAAACAGTGGGAATCAAAGTGAATTACTATAAAAGCAAGAGAGTAAAAGTGCATCTTCAGGTTCTTAAAACTGGCAATTGTGTTACATGATTTGATATGGAGTGGGAGGGAATTTCAGAGTATGGGGGCTACTACAGAAAAGGCTCTGTCCCCTCTGGTTTTTAGGCGTGTCTGGGTGATGACAAGGAGTTGTTAGGTTGTGGACCTGAGTGCCTGGTAGCAGAGTACGTGGACAGTAGATCTGGAAAATACAGAGAGGCTTGACCATGGAGTGCTTTAAAAACAAAAAGTACAATTTTAAAATGAATTCTAAATTGAATTGGCAACCAATATGTGTGCGTACTTTTTGGTGCCAGTAAGGAGCCTTGCAGCAGCATTCTGGACTAATTGGAGTCTGTTTAAAGTATATTGGGTTAGGCCTGTGTACAGTGCGTAGCAGTAGTCTAAATGTGAATTAATAAAAGCATGAATGATTGTTTCAAGATCATTCTTGGAGAAAAAAAGTATTTCAGCTTAGCTACTATTCTAAGCTGATAAAAGCTACCTTTAACAACAGAGCTTACTTGTTTATTAGAATTGAGAGAACTGTCGAAGAGGACGCCTAGGTTTCTGACCTCGCTCTGCAAATTTGATGTCCAATTAAGGGCCAAGGGCATTGCTCAGGTTTTCTGTAGGGGTGAGGGTTCCAAATAAAAATATATTTGAAATATAAATGCGGCAACTTCTCAACCACTCAGTTTTAGCAGTTAAGACTGCTGAAGCATTCTGTCAGCTTTGGTTGATCTTTGAAAAGCATTTCTTTTGTCTTCGGGGTCAAATTTGACCCATATTCAAAAAAATGTCTATATCAGAAATTGCCAAAAATGAACATGGATGGTTCTATTTAATGCTCATTTCAAGTAAAAGGAAGGATCAGTACACTAGTTTTAATAAATTTTAATAAAGTCGCTGCGATTGGGGATCCCAACACAGCCAGGATGAAGGTTTCTAGTAACAGTGTGACTTATGACTCTTGACTGTCAGGAACAGAGGCAGAAGTAGTGTGACATTGTTGTTGTAAACCCTTTTCCGACATGGAATCAGAGTGGATGAATGAGTCAAGAACAGCTGTGGCTTGAGCAGCGAGATTGTAGCTTGTGGCAGATGATGCTGATTTCATTTTACCATGACCTGGATAAGTCTTTTCCTAACCTTACCAAAGGAGTTCTAATTTTGCTAATTATCAGTAGGCTGCTGCAGAGAGGCTGTGTCCTTTGTCCCTAGGGCCATTAAGCTTTTCAGTGCTTCACAGAAAGGGAGGAGTGTGATTGACTTAAGTGTTTAAGTCTGCTCTGCACACCGCCCATTGTACCACACCGCCCATTGTACCACATTGTCCTTTGCACCATGCCTTCATCTGGGTGCCTTTATGTACACTGTACACGTAAACTACCCTGGACTGGACTGGACTGATTGGCACTGTTTGACTCCCTTACTGACTATATTAGCCATCTGCCCATTTTGCTAGCTTGCCTCTATGGTCAATACACCACGCTGTGTTTTTGTCTGTACGGACAGTTTTCAACTTTAACGTAACCCTTGTGTTGTCTTCCTGTCGACCATTAACTTCAAAATTGAAAAGTACGTTTTTTTTGGCTTTTTTCCCCCAATGTTTTTATCTTTTTTTTTTTAATTCGTTGTCAATAAACCAAATTTTTATGACATTATACTTATTTTTTAGTTAGAAAAAAAGCAGTTAAGATCAGAGGATGTTGAGTGGATAGTTTAGTCAGGATATATTGTTTTTCAAATGCTTTAAAATAGAATAAAACCACCACCACCAAAAATTCAATTAACATAATCATATATTTCACCTGCTCTCCATGCATCAGTGTTCATTTTGGACAATTTTGTTGAAAGAAACCCATATTTCTGATATAAAAAAAACTTTGAAAATGGGTCAAATTCGACTCAAGGACAACACAAGGGTTAAACTTTTCTTCACGTCTTTTACTAGTGTCTATGTGTAGTTAAGTACTGCTTATTCTATTGTTTTGTGATGACATTTTTATTTTTCTATTCAGAAAACATAATATTCACAAAGAGTTACAAACAACACACTGGGACATAGGAACGAGTCCCAGGGCCACAAAAACAGAGAGGAAAAACGCGATGGAGGGAGACAAAACAAAAACACAGACAGACACAACACAAGGGACGAGTGCGTATTCTATTTTTGCTATATTGTGTTGCCTTTTGTACTTGAATAGATATAGAATTTGCACTCACAGTCTCTTGCACTATGATACCATTGCACCTTTCTGTATTTGTTCCACACAGCTCCTTAAAACATGCTGCAATCAAACTTTACTGTAAGGGCACACTATTGATATCTTTCATTGTATTTTTGTAGTATGTCTGTGTGCGTGAATGTCATATGTCACAAATCTGTGTGCCTATGTGTATGTATGTGGTGTATAAGCTAATGGACACCTTAAGTATCTCTAGCTATCTCTATTTTGGACTGTAGCCCTCTTTTCTAAGCCAAGTGCACATCCACACGGTTCCCCACAAACAGTTGAAGAAGAGTGTCTAGTTGTCTAAGCACTTTAAGCACTGCTGCATATGTAAGTGTCAGCACTGTGAAGATGATAATTCCTAGGCTTGCTAGCATGGATAAACAGGGAAAATGGCTTCTACATTATTGGATTCACTTTGCACAACAACTGTCCCCATAAGCCTTAATTTTCCTGAACAGCTTTATTTTTGGCAGGAGTTTCTTCCAACAGCATGGTGAGTAGCTGTGCAGAGGTTTTATGGTGCCGTGCATCACTTTATGGTGTTCAGTTATGACTGTGTCTCAGATGCTTAACTCTCTGTATTTAGTAAATCCATTGTTGGCAGCTGGAGATTTAGCATTAGCATGTTACACACACTATTAGACCTATTGCCATGAAGTGAAATGTTGGTGTTTACAAGGAAATAGACATTGAAATGAGTTTACCATTTTACAAATGACTTGGTTTAGAAACATTTTTCCCCCTTTCCTACTACACATTTTTACTCACAAACAATTTATAGTGTTTAGCTTATGGCATACAATTACCAAATCAGAATAGGTTTTATTAACCCTTGTATTGTATTTGGGTCAAATTGACTCATTTCAAATTTTTACAAGAAGAAAAATGATACAAGTATACATTTTTTTCTACCTGAAAATCAATGGCCTTACTTTATTTTCTGTGATAAACATGTATTCCTGTATATGACCACTTATGTTTTTTTCCAAAATATGAACGATCACGTAGTGGATTTTTAACATAAATGATATCCTTATGACAAAAAAACAAATCGCAGTTCCATTTTTAATTGTGTTCTAGTAGAGACTGATTGCATTCCCTAAACATGTACAGTGGGGCTCGAAAGTTTTGGCACCCCAGGTAAAAATTTTTATTAACGTGCATAAAGAAGCCACGAAAAGATGGAAAAATCTCAAAGGCATCAAATGACAGATTAGACATTCGTATAATATGTCACTAAAAGTTAGATTTTATTTCCATCATTTACACTTTCAAAATAACAGTAAATTAAAAAAATGGCGTCAGCAAAAGTTTGGACACCCTGCTGAGTTTCTAGCATGCACCCCCTTTGGAAAGCTGAGACCTGACAGTGTCATGGATTGTTCCAGATGCCAATATCCTCTGTTTGGAATGTAATTAAGAAATGGCAATCATCAGGAACAGTGGAAGTTAAAGCAAGATCTGGAAGACCAAGACAAATATCAGACAGAACAGCTGGCAGGATTGTGAGAAAAGCAAGTCCAGACCCCCGTTTGATCCATCCAGAAAGACCTGCAGACACTGGAGTTGTGGTACACCATTCATGTATAAAGAGATACTTGTACAAATATGGTCTTCATGGAAGAGTCATCACAAGAAAACCTCTTCTACGTCCTCACCACAAAAATCCCCATTTGAAGTTTGCAAATGAACATATAGACAAGCCTGATGCATTGTGGGAACAAGTTCTGTGTACAAGGTATTAACTCTGCAGGGTGCCCAAACTTTTGCAGACGACATTTTTTTGTTTTGTTTTCTGTTATTTTGAAAGTGTAAATCATGGAAATAAAATCAACATTTTTGTGACATATTATACGAATGTCTCATCTGTCATTTGATGCCTTTTGGAGATTTTTTCATCTTTTCTTGGCTTCTTTATGCACATCAATACATTTTTTTTTACCTCAGGTGCCCAGACTTTTGAGCCCCACTCTACTGTATGTTATCTAAATTGTTTGAAATTGAGATAAAGACAATATTTGTTAATAGATTATGAAGTAAATACAAGGGTTAAGTTTTTTTTTTTTTTCAAGGAATTTGTCTTGGTGTTGTTGGTGCATGTCACACATTCCCTAAATATAAGAAGGATCAGAAGAATACAAAAATATAAGTATAACTACATACACACAGTGTGTATTAAATAAAAATAACAGAATAAAATAGGTAAAAAGGAATGGTAGAGCAAAGTAAGTACAGTGGATGTTGGCGCCTTGTTAAAAAAATAAGGCTATTTCAATTCTTTTTTTCTTAGTGTGTTAGAAGGAAACACTAAGTTTGTCAAACCCAATACATTGTTCTTTAACTTTGTGCATACAACATGTAGTGTATTTAATGTAGTATGCATCTTTTACAGTTGATTGATGCATAGTGTGTCTTCCACAGCACCCAGACACAAGCACTCACAATCAGAGGGTAACAACGCAATCAAATCAAACAAATAATCTGTGGGTCCATTTGTATGAGCAATAGAGCCCGACCGATTTTTAAGACCAGAATATTTAGTTATTAAAAAAAAAATCTGATATGCCGATATATCAGCCAATAAATATATTTTTTTTAATCCAGTAACAAAACAGATTTCCCTATCATTAGTTATTTGTGGTTATTTATAAGTTCTCAATAAAATAATATAATTTGTTTTATTGTCACAACAGAAGAGAGGAGCATCAAAATATATTAAAGTTATGATGAGTAAAATGTATAAAAATACAAACTTAAGCTATGAAACTTAAAGTCCTTTGAACAAAAACACATAAAACACATGTCCCTGTTGTTGCCAACAGGGACATTGTAGAGCGTCCTCTGGTGGACCGACTATGCAACGCCATCACTAACAGGGACGTTGTAGAGCGTCCTCTGGTGGACCGACTATGCAACGCCATCACTAACAGGGACGTTGTAGAGCGTCCTCTGGTGGACAGACTATGCAACGCCATCACTAACAGGGACGTTGTAGCGTCCTCTGGTGGACAGACTATGCAACGCCAACACTAACAGGGACGTTGTAGAGCGTCCTCTGGTGGACAAACTATGCAACGCCATCACTAACAGGGACGTTGTAGAGCGTCCTCTGGTGGACAGACTATGCAACGCCATCACTAACAGGGACGTTGTAGAGCGTCCTCTGGTGGACAGACTATGCAACGCCATCACTAACAGGGACGTTGTAGAGCGTCCTCTGGTGGACAGACTATGCAACGCCATCACTAACGGGACGTTGTAGAGCGTCCTCTGGTGGACAGACTATGCAACGCCATCACTAACGGGACGTTGTAGAGCGTCCTCTGGTGGACAGACTATGCAACGACATCACTACGTTGTAGCGTCCTCTGGTGGACAGACTATGCAACGCCATCACTAACGGACAGCGTCCTCTGGTGGACAGACTATGCAACGCCATCACTAACGGGACGTTGTAGAGCGTCCTCTGGT
This sequence comes from Percina caprodes, assembly GCA_013375575.1. Lineage (NCBI taxonomy): Eukaryota > Metazoa > Chordata > Actinopteri > Perciformes > Percidae > Percina > Percina caprodes. The sequence goes on along the minus strand of JABXJD010000214.1, from coordinate 739,825 downwards.
GGACAGACTATGCAACGCCATCACTAACCCTCTGGTGGACAGACTATGCAACGCCATCACTAACGGGACGTTGTAGAGCGTCCTCTGGTGGACAGACTATGCAACGCCATCACTAACGGGACGTTGTAGAGCGTCCTCTGGTGGACAGACTATGCAACGCCATCACTAACGGGACGTTGTAGGTCCTCTGGTGGACAGACTATGCAACGCCATCACTAACGGGACGTTGTAGAGCGTCCTCTGGTGGACAGACTATGCAACGCCAACACTAACAGGGACGTTGTAGAGCGTCCTCTGGTGGACAGACTATGCAACGCCATCACTAACAGGGACGTTGGAGAGCGTCCTCTGGTGGACAGACTATGCAACGCCATCACTAACTGGGACGTTGTAGAGCGTCCTCTGGTGGACAGACTATGCATCGCCATCACTAACAGGGACGTTGTAGAGCGTCCTCTGGTGGACAGACTATGCAACGCCATCACTAACAGGGACGTTGTAGAGCGTCCTCTGGTGGACAGACTATGCAACGCCAACACTAACGGGAACGTTGTAGAGCGTCCTCTGGTGGACAGACTATGCAACGCCAATGCTCATGACATGGTTGACAGTCCATTTTTATTTCATTTTTTAAATATTCATTTTTCAGAATCATTTATTGCTCATTATAAAAGATTCTGCCTAATATGCCTAATATCGGCCAATGATATCGGCCCACCGATATATCGGTCGGGCTCCAATGAGAAACCTCTTTCACATACAAGTAGTCATTAAGTCAACTCTTAATCAAAAAGCATTGATTTTCATTGAAGCTTTAAAGCTGTAAATCAACCCATGGTCTAACTTATGGAAATATGTTTCATTGATCTGTCCCTGATTAAGGGTTATTGTAATGAAATAGGTTTAAAAGCCTGTTTTTCTGTTGATAAAATGTATTTTAATAATGTTTATGTAATGATGAGTGTGTTGTGTAGGTGTTGACTTTGATTCAGTCAAAGTACTTCACCTCCAAAATTGATCTCATAATAATTTTGCAGTGCAGAAGAGGCAAATGAAAATGATTTTTAAAATTCCTGGAAGGGTACTTTATTTCAATTGAAAGTTGTTTTATCTGTTAGAATTAGCATGAAGGAATCTGATCCAGCATGAAGTGGGGAACAAATCATTGTGAGGAAGCACTTATTGTGATGAGTCGACTGGCAATAATAGAACAAAATGTTGCTAATGGGGGTATTTTAGAAGCATACAATCTGACATGTTTAATTTCTCACAAGCTATTCATTGCCATTACATTGCTGTATGATGAGAGCTTTATAAGGTTGTACAACTCCAAATAAGAGTTCCTAATACTGACTGAACGTACTGAATAGAAAAACATCTATTGTTGAGCTTCATGATATTTGATTTGGAGTTTTAGCTCACATTCCTTTCCCATTTCCCATCACTTTCATAATTTATTGTCTTTGTCTGCAATGACACTATAGTAGGGTCTAACTTGCCATCATGTAATGCTTTTCTATTTTGGATGACAAAGCGTCTTATACTGTAACCATGAGGAGTGTGTTATTCAGAAGATCAAAATGAACGGATGCTATTGGTCTGTAGGCATCTGCATATCCCGTATTAGTGTAGTATCCATGTTACTGCTAATGTGGATACTCTTATTTTGTAGTTCTTGTATATTTTATGTAGGCTAGTCGAGATGGCAGCAGTATATTAAGGTGTCGCTTTGAAGCTACTTGGTTTATGCGAGTGTAATGGCAGGCAATGCTCTACCTGGAGAAATCCATTTGCATCGGGGGTGTATGGAAAGCAGTGCCAGGCAGAGATAACGCTGCATCTTTTCAAACGCAGACAGCCAGTTATTTTTCAGTGGAGTTCAAGGTGTTTCTCAGACGAGGAAACAAGCTCAAAAATGTGCTTTACCAGGTCTGTGTTCACATGGGCTCATTAGAGGAGCACTGGGTGAGTGATTGGATGATTGCTTATTATTGTGTGATTGTAATTGGGATTATTAAAGTGATTAATTGGCTATGGGGTGATTGAGAGACTGATGCTGGCTGGCTCCAGCTGGAGATGTGCAGCTGGTGTAGCGTTAAAAGGTCATCAGAAAAAAATTCTGTGCATTTTATTTTTTCAGTCTATTTTTAAATTATGTTTTACAGTCAAAGGAACAGATGGAATGATAGTAGACGTAGTGGAATAAGACAATGGAGCTTCCAGAAAATTGATAAGTATGAATAACAGGCTTCCAGCGAGAAAAGGGACTGTGAACTCATCTTTGAGGAGGACATCTTGTGCAGCCAATCATAGGTTGGGCATGGCTGCTTCCACCAATCATCCCCAAGCAACGGCACAGCGCTATTTTCACGTGAAAAAGAAAATAAAACACAGGACACATGCACACACACTGCAAAACACAAACAAGTACGACAGCAGTCGTGACAAAAGAATATTTGAGTTTATCATTCTCTGGAGAATGCAGTTTATTCACAGACATCTTGGATTGAGCATGTGTGGCATTGTATCTGCCACACTTAAAAAAAATAAAAAAAAAAACAGTCCAAGCTAACAATTTTTGGTTCCCAGAAGGTCCTGGGAACATTTGTTTTTGGTTGCGGGAATGTTCCCAGAGGGTTAGGTTTGGTTGTGTTTTGGTTGCATAAGAAAGTTTGCTTAATGTTCTGGGAACGTTAGTTTTTGGTTACATCGAACATTCTCAGAACGTTCCCCTAACGTTGCAACCTTTAGAGAACGTTCCCCTAACATTTCCCTAACGTTGCAACCTTTAGAGAACGTTCCTCTAATGTTGCAACCTTTAGAGAACGTTCCCCTAACATTTCCTTAACGTTGCAACCTTTAGAGAACGTTCCTCTAATGTTGCAACCTTTTAGAGAACGTTCCCCTAACGTTATCCTAACGTTCCCCTAATTTTTCCCTAATGTTGCAACCTTTAGAAAACGTTCCCCTAACGTTATCCTAACGTTCCCTTAATGTTTCCCTAACATTGTAACCTTTAGAGAACGCGTTATCCTTCCCTTAATGTTTCCTTAACATTGTAACCTTTAGAGAACGTTCCTCTAACGTTGTAACCTTTAGAGAACGTTCTCCTAACGTTATCCTAACGTTCCCTTAATGTTTCCCTAACATTGTAACCTTTAGAGAACGTTCTCCTAACGTTATCCTAACGTTCCCTTAATGTTTCCCCAACATTGTAACCTTTAGAGAACGTTCCTCTAACGTTGTAACCTTTAGAGAACGTTCCCCTAACGTTATCCTAACGTTCCCTTAATGTTTCCCTAACGTAACCTTTAGAGAACGTTCCCCTATCGTTGTAACCTTTAGAGAACGTTCCCCTAACATTATCCTAATGTTCCCTTAATGTTTCCCTAACATTGTAACCTTTAGAGAACGTTCCTCTAACGTTGTAACCTTTAGAGAACGTTCCCCTAACATTATCCTAACGTTCCCCTAATGTTTCCCTAACGTTGAAACCTTTAGAGAACATTCCCTTAACCTTTAAAAAACTTTAATCATGATACCAATTTCATTATTTCTTTAAACTGTCTGTGCAGGAGCAGGAATGAATTATTATATATTAGCAGGAATGAACAAGCCAACTTGATGGGATTTAAAACTTTAATATACAATGTAATAAATTACAATAAATATATATATACAAGAATCAGAATCAGTTTTATAGACACATAATAGTGCAAATGTAGTTTGCAAGATGCATATTGGAATGTACATAAGTACCATATTTTGAAACAAGTCACACTGGGGGGTATAATCGCATTTTATTAGAAATGTATTTCACAAAATCCAAGACCAGACATTTAGCACACAGAACACCAGGCTGAACACGGTAGGTGTCCGGTATGTTAACGGTAACACGTGTTTGGCATGTTATGTCGTCAGATCTCAGTTCTTCATTCATACTACATGCTTTATTTGGCAGTTCTTATATCGTTGCATTTCCAAGAAGCACCGGATCTTTTGAGAGAGAGAGGCAGTGCATTTGGCATAAATGTTGCAGCCACGGGCGCACAGACAGAATGGAACATAACATAGGGTCTCCTTGCCAGCCTCGGGCGAGAAATAGCCTCATGGAGGTAGAGAGACTTGGGTTTTAAGCATGCTATCTCGTGGTTGCTGCTAGGGGGAGCCCGAGTATACGGCGAGAGCGGCAATCCACATCCGATTTTCTCAGTCCTCACCTTTCACTGGCTCTCCAAACCCTCGGTCTCCATACAGAATTACTCCCAGCCAGTGCGCGCAATTGGGTTGTCATAGTCGCAGAGAGCTCAGTGTTTTGGACCCAAACAACTTAGAATTTTTTTTTTTTCCCCCACTGGGAAGGTTTTCTCACAAGATTCTCCCCCCCCACACACACACACATTTCCTCTCCTTTTAAATTCTTCTGGATACGCTTGTTGTGTGTGTGTTTGTGTGCGTCTGCTGGCGTTTTCGCCTTTTCAGCTTCACGGGACGTGATGTAGCCCCCGCACAGAAGGACGTATTGTGCCATAAAGGGATGTAAGGGATAGTACCGTGGATACAACACGAGGACGCTGCTGTTTCTCCTGCGACATCACCGGCACTCGGATTCTGGACGCACCGCAGGTTCGACCGAGGATATTGAACGGAGCGACCGGAGCCAACTATTTGGATTCGTTGTTCTCTCTCTCTCTCTCTCTCCTCGACCCCTTCATCAAGTCCGTTCCTCAGCCACAGCGCGTATAAGGACGGTACCCAAACGCCCGAAAGACAGTTGAGAGAGAGAAATTATCGCGAATACTTTGAATGGAAGGACATGAGCTAGCCCTCCTTTTTACCAGGCATTTCGAAATCAGCGGTAAGTGTGACTTTCCGCCACACAATGCATGTCTGTGTATGTGTGCGCACATCCACAACAATCTGCAGATTCAGATAATGATGCCCGTGAATGCATCCCTGCAGCAGTGTTGATGGGCTCTATAATGTCAGTCTTGGCATGCTCTCCACTCATAATTACTTTAACTGGGCTATCGATGCGTTCAGGTGTAATCAGCGCCGATCAACGCGCAACACATTGATAGCCAATATGCACATTTCAATTTCCTGTTGGACTCATTAATCCGTGCTGTTAGAGGCTTGGATTATGAGCTAATGTATCCTGTTGAGTAGTGAAATGTCCTTTTTTTTTATTTTTTAGTATTCACATCGTGCTTGAAACAATGCGCTTATAGGTCTAAAAATGGCTTTGCATTAAAGTCATTGAATTGTGCACATTTATTTTCAACTTTAAATTGAATATCTAGCCCGTATGTATATGGCCTGAAGACAGTAGCTCACTGTAAAGCATAAAGTGTCTTTCAAAGGTGCTAGAATCAAGACATGTACCAATGCAGGCCTGTGTTTTCTCTTGCAGTTTGTTAAAACATGTACAGGAGGGTGAGAATAGATGCAGCTGTGTGAGCACCTGCATTTTTCATGATAGTTTGACTATAGGTTAAGAATAAAATACGCAAGTGCTGTGTAGAATGTACACACCAAATGGTATTTAATGCACAGGGACTAGTGAGTGGGTGCCACTGCTGTCCCATGTCTGGGAGAAGTGCAGGGTTGAGGGGCCACAGTATCTCATGCTTTGATATGAGGACAGCACACTGTCCTTTAACATCAAAATCAAAGGGGAAAAGGTACCCAAAGCCTATCACTTTGAATCGGATCAGCAGTTTGGAATATGCTTCATTCTTTGTTGAATTGTATCCGAATTAAATCAGCAGCTGTGAACTTGGAATGGGATCTGCCATGACTAGGTTTTAGAACACGGCTTTGGCTTCTTGGGATTCATATGTGTGACTAACTTCCATTATGTATTTCCCCGTTTTCCGATTATCATTCATTATTGTCCTTATTTGACAATTACATGCATTGTGGCCTAGTCTGCAGACCCATCAGTCATATCATCTGCTTTTGTGGAAGTGCCCTCAAGCAGATGACACACACACATGTACACACACACACACACCACCACCAGGAAAAACCTTGACTTTCTCCACCAGGGGAAACTCAAGGAGGCATTTGATGCTTTCTGACTAAACTGCACTTTGTGTTCAGTATGTCTCATCCACTTTGATTTAGCTAAATGCTGCTCCTTGTGGAATATAATCTAGGTTATATTTAATATAACAGCAGTTGAACTTAGCATCCGGTGTGATACCTGATGGGACTGTAACTGTATAAAAAATAGAATAATTGTTCCCATGCCTTATTATGTTGCAGTCAATTCAGGGAGACAGTGTGAGACGCTCTGCTGCGTATTGATTGAATTGGTTATCTCGGGTAAAGAAACACATTAAGATAGTGATATGTGGTAGAAATAAAAATGGCAGGGTACACATTGATTTACTGTATTTTAGTGTTTTCACCATACCGTCTTACACCAGTCATTGCTACTAATTATTTCTCTCAGCACTTGAAACAGAAATTCACAAAAATGGTTAGATCTCTTACCCTTAGAAAACGCTTTACTGCGTTAGAGGCCTCATAAGTGTTATTCAGCACTTCTTTTGTCCGTATAGTGACTCATTCTATGATATTCTGAGATCCTATTAAATGTTTTTACAGCTTAAATCCAACACTTTGTGCTGGCACTTATTTAATCCGGTTGTATTGTATTACACTAACATTGTTAATGTGTGGCCCTCATTGGGATGCAAGCTTTTTCTTAATTTGGTCATTTGCATTGTTCCTCCGAAGTGATCCCACTCTCTGTGAGTGTAGTTTTTCAGCTAGTGAATTTCTTTCCATTGCCAGTTGTCATTGCGATATGAATGAAGACATTGTGCTCTTCAATTTCTTCATTTGCTTAGTTTGACGTGGGCTACAGCTTCATGCCTCATAGTATGTACAGTGAGGGCTTTTACTGCTGCATCAGTTTGGATAACCATTCTTCCGAGTATAATTCTTTCAGTCGTGCACGTTTCCTAGGTCAACATCTATTATACTACAAATTCAAGGTAGATGCGATAAATTGGAGTATTTATCTTTTTAGATGAACGTCACATTGTCGCTTTAAACTCATAACCTAAACTGTAAAGACGCTGAATTCCCTTTTAGAAAAGCAGAATCGCTGAGTGAATGAATGCCTTTTCAAATCTTTATCTAAGCGCTTTATCTCTTTTATTCTGGCATGTCACTGGTTGTACACTGAATGTAATGCTCTATACATTTTCAGATGTAAGATTCATATCGTCTCTCACTGAATGTACACTCGTCTGTTGGGATCTAAGGCTGTGGATCGGTTGTGATTTACTTTTCATATTGCCATGGGCATTAGCACTAATGAGGGAAATTATTTATGGGTGTTTTTAAAAAAAAAAAAAAAATTATTTATCAATGTCAGAGTCAGTAGAGGTACAGATTGCAAAAGCTTTAAGCTCAGCCCCTTTTTTGGCAGTGAGGAATTATAGTTAGGTTGGTGCAATTGATTACAATTCCAGCAAAGTTGATGGTCATCATGGCTGCCAATCACTTACAGTCCCTCCTTCTCCCATTCACTTCAATGGAAGCCAGTACAATGGCAATTTCCTGTAGAGCTGGAATGGTGACTTGATTAATCAATTAGGCCTTTGACAGAAAATTACTTGACGTCCCCATGGGGGGTTTTCACTATTTTTTGACATTTAAAAACCAAATGAATTAATTGCCATGAAAATAATAAAATAAATCCGTAGTTACAGCCCTAGCTTTCTGTGTTGGGTGTGATGTCATGGCTGTATTTGACAGACTCGCAGATCCGATTTCTCCCTTGTTGAACTTTAACAGGCAAATTCACACTGTGGGCCAATAGAAACACAGATGCACTAACTTCATTAACTTATTTTGTAAAATATTACACCACCAGATGACAAACTGCAGTATCATTCTCATACGCTGTTCACAGTCCACTTGGTAGTTATTAATTACCCACATTGGAACTTTTTTGCGCTTTGTGGGGCATTTTTCTTAAATTAAGGCCGTGGATCATTTACATGGAAAGCTTACTGTTGAATGGATAGCTTATATCTTTTGGAGTGGGGCTGTGTAGGGTACTTATCCATAGTGTATTACCTACAGTAGACTTTTGAGTGCGGGCAAGAAAGCTAAGCTAGGTACTGCTGTGGAGGGGGGTGGGGTATCAGCAAAACCTATTATAGCCCCCTAAACCAATCAATGTTAATGTATGTGTAATTTCACCTTGCAAAAGACGGGAGTTCCTCGTCTAATGTTGCTTCGATCGGTTTGTTTCTTTGTGTTATTTTGTGACTTTTAAATCTCAACAACCCTTTAACCCTCGTGTAGTCTTCCCGCCGACCTGGAAATTTGACTTTTTCTGAGTCCAAATTTAAAATGAAAAACCTTTTATCAAGGTGATGGTAATCATTTTCCATCCTTTCGTGTCTTTCCCTCAATGATTTTGTCACTTTTTCAAAGTTTTTTTTTTTAACCTTTTGAAATTTCGTGGCTTTTTCCCAAAACTTTTTTTTATTTTATTTTATTACATTTGTGACTTTTTTGTTACTTTTTCTGACATTTTTTTCACATTTTTGTCACTTTATTGGAAATTTTTTCACATTTTTGTCACTATTATTGACATTTGTCTCTTTTTTTAAAAGTTACTTTACCAATTGTTTTTTCTCCAAATGCTACAAAATTGACAAAACACACAAATTCAATGAAAGTAGTGAACTGATTATTTACTTAATTATATAACTTGTGAGGAGCGTTGTTGGGAACCATCCACGTTACTTTTTTGGAACATTTGTTTGAAAGAAACCCAAAATGTTTGATGTAGAAACTTTTTGGAAAGGGGTTAAATTTGACCCAAAAACCACATGAGGGTTAAAACACCAAAGGCACACAATACCGCAAAAAAAAAACTAACCGATCGAAGCGGCAGTAAGCCATCAACTATATATGTTCTTCAAGGTAAAATGTTTTTGTCATAGGAGTCTGGTGGCTTCGAAGAGAGCATAGATAATAGCTTCAGTTCCCCGTTGGACAGGGCTGTTTGACGCCAAGGTGAAGTGGTGAAAATATTCTAAATATAACATACACTTGTGTACCCTTGTGTTGTCCTTTGTGTCACAGGGACTTATTTGGTTTATTTAACGCATTCAAGTGCAGGATGGGTCTCGGGACCCCGCAGGGCGAGGCCCCTGCCAGTTCATGTGAAATCACATAGTATGCGAGGGTCATCGGGGGCCCTGATGCTCAACGCCAGGCCAATACAAAAAGTCAAATAAACTGAACGGGTCCCGGTGACCCCAAGGAAAACACAAGGGTTAAATTGATATTCATTTTTCTGCTGCCCCCTGTCCACTGTAGTACATTGCTTAGCTTTCGTGCCGGTGCTTGTGTCTGCTTCTCCTAACTGGAGGCATGCTGACTACCACTATACACTAACTATGGATACGTCCCTCATACAACCCCACTTAAAAAAAAAAAAAAAAAGTCTGAACTATCCCTTTTGATCTGCCTGCATGTGACATGACCATTTTCAAAGATTGGATTTTTTTTTTTTATCTTGTCAAACGTGGCACTGCATGAGATCCTGACGAGTTAGAAAATAAGGACAACAGAAGAAGAGGATTCGGAAATCTCACACAGGCGGTCAAATGATTTTTTTCTTTTTAATTTTTTTTTTTTAAAACACACTTTGCCTTGAAATGATTGTTTATCCCTGTTGCTGGATGCTATCATGTTAAGCATCACAGAAACCTCTTCAGAATAGGGAGATGGTGCTTTGGCAGATTTTTTTCCCTGTGATTTAGAAATATGGGGTCTCAGTTGCTCCACTGTAATCCCATAGACAGCGTATAGGAAACATACAAATATACAGGACTAGCTTAAATGCTCTTACAGAATTTGTATATTCATCTTTTAAAAAAAATAATACCCTTGGTTGTTTTTTTTTTTTGAGGTGGCAAAGATCAGATTTCTCATGCTGTTGGGCGGGAGACGGGTCGGTCTGATGGGGTCCGTTCTCTGGCAGGAATGTCACAGAAGAAGAAGCGCTGAAAATTTAAAAAAATAAAACAATAAAAAAGCACATGGCCCAGGAAAGGTCCTCGAAGTCTACCCCTCTTAACACTTTAGTTGTCCTGCCTCATGAAGAGCTTGGACACAAAGGGTTGGACACAAGCTTTCCAATCCCATCCGGGAAATAGTTACAGTTAACATAGAGACTTCAGATTGTGCTTGATGGAAAGAACAGACAATTAGTTGCTTGACTCTACACAGCGCTGTGATTAGTGGCCCTCATGATTGGGAGCCTTTTTAAGCGTAAAGGTCAAAGAAAACCGTATAACACACATAAGTGCTTTTAAAACAGCATATTTTACTATAGGTACAGCACACATTTTATTATACCATCGGTTAGGTTGCACAGCCAACAGGTTAGTGTTTATCACGTCCCTGCAACTAACACTGGAAGATAAGAGGGACTTTAAAGATCTATGAAATAGAAAGTAAAAAATCACGGTGTGAGGCAACTACATCCATCTGTCGAGAGAAAGAGAAAAATCAACACTTTAATTTACCAGCACGGTGATGGGGATTATCTAATTAATTCCAGGCCTTTTCTCTGCGGCTGCTTTACAACCCCAGAAGTGGGTTGCCTACATCGTGATATAAGATTTGATATCGCCTTAGCTCTTGGATATTGTAATATTGTATTATGGCATAAGTTTGATCTTTTCCTGGTTTTAAAGGCTGCATTACAGTAAAAATGATGTCATTTTCTGAACTTACCAGACTGTTAAGAACTGTAACTGTTCTATTATTTGCCTTTACCCACTTAGTCATTATATCCACATTACTGATGATTTTTGATCAAAAATCTCATTGTGTGATGATTTTTGTGAAAGCATCAATAGTCAACGCTACAATATCGATATATCGATATTGATATCAAGGTATTTGGTCAAATATATTGTGATATTTGATTTTCAGCCCTACTCCAGTGTCTCTCTGGCCTCAGCCAATTAGCGTTAGCTTCATCTGCTGTCTCCGGCAGATTTGTGTCCGTTTTGATTTACTAAAGCAACATTACAGGTTATTAAAAGCAATATAATGGACAAAGATACATTGCGTCTGTTTTCTCTTCGCATGGTGATGAATCAAAGTAGCCTGGGGCGTTAGCTTTATCAAGCGTTAGCTATCAGGGACGTTAGCTTTATCAAGATCAGCTTTAAAATGGCATCATCAGGAGCCGGGCAGCATAATTACAAATTGCAAATAAAACCATTGGAAGGTATGTTTGTTGATTATGTTTATGTTGAATAAACTGTAATCATGTGCTACTAAAGACAGTACACATTCAGCCTTGGTTGAGTTTAGAAATGTAACTCACACGTAATTTTAATCTTTGCATTGAATTTTAATAAAGGCCTGCAGGGCTGGTACATTGTCAAGCTCAAGTGTAGGCGTTGCATAAACCAGTAAAAGTGTGCTTTTATACATTCTTATGCTTTAGACAGAAGTTTATATTATCTGCAAGCGACCCCTCCACCTTTTAATTTGACACAAAGTTATCCCCAACACATTTTAACACTTGACAACTATTCTGCAGGCAGAGATACACAAATCATTAACTTAGCTTATGCAGATATGCATTCATTTTAGAAATGGAAATGCCATCTTTGTATTGCAGCAATGATTCTTAGGAATAGGAATGTTGCTACACTACAGTTTGTTTGACCAGTGAACAGTACTGTGATCAAATCAGTTTCACCTTACTTGATGAAATCAGCAATGACGTTCTTAGCAATTGTATCTGTATTCCCAAAAAAAGCAGCTTGTTGTACAGCATTGTTAACCCCAGCCCCACTAAGGCTGAACTGGCCCAAGGAAAATGAATGCCTATGGGTGAAAAGGATACATTCTCGGCAGGAGTGCAGATATGGACGCCAAAAATGTCAACTTAGCATTTAAAGCAATCCAAGCCATTCTTACGACCCGGTTGGTCGTGGTAAAATGTACCCAAAAGCTATCAAACTGACAAAGCCTGACGGAGCCACAGTACATCAACCTCTTTACTACTCTGTAAAATTTGATACATTTGTCTGTGTGCATTTTACAGTATGACGAAAAGTTTTTTTGCAACAATATTGATTGCTTTCCTTTGTTCTGAGTGTTTTTTTTTTTTCTTCCCCTTGTGAACTTTGGACCAGTGAAAAGGATTCTAACAAAGACGCAATGCTTCTCAGAGACTGAAGCTCTAAAAGAAGTTAATTTATGGCCTGTTTGGGAGGCAGGTTTGGGCTTGAATACATAATAAGGTAGTGCACCTGCAGCCGCATACAAATGAATGGAAATGACGGTTAGTATTTACACCTCCCTAAACCATTGGGACCTCCTGATCGGACCACTAATTGGCCAGCGAAGAGAAATGAAGCTTCCTTGTTCTCGGGATGCTGTTTCTGCAAAAAAAAAATCAGGTGCAGATTTGCACCCACAATTGTACACCAGTTATCAAAAAAAGTGCACCTTCAACTCATAATAAAGCAGTACAAAAGAGAACACTGGCAATGGGGTTATGCACAATGATCACTTAAATTGACTTTAATTCACTTTAATTCATATTCATTTTCTGGATCCCCTTAAAACAGATCTGTCAAGACAATTTTCCGTTAAACGTATGGACAAAACTGTATAAAGTACTGTTGCTCCTCAGCATTGTCGGATTGAAAGACAATGGTCCCCCCACCCCTCCATCTTGGGACTAAGACCCCCCAGACTAAAGGAGACACAGAACAACTACAGACAACAAATCTTGTCATATCTTTTGGGGTCAAATTGTCTCTTTGTCATTGTTTTGCATCTTCATATTCATTTTGTGTATTTGTAATCAGTGTGTATCTCTTTGTAGTCAATGTGTGCCTATTTGTAGTCATTTAGTGTCTTTTTGTAGTCATTTTATATCTCCATGTTGTCATTTTGCGTCAATTTGTAGTCGTTTTGGATCTTTCTGTAGTCATTTTGCATTCCCATTTCACCCGGTAATCCATGCATGCTCTTCAGTAGTTTTACATCTTCGAAACATGCCGGCACACTGAAGAACATCAAGTTTAATAGTGTTTCTGTTATGTTTGGATAAAAATTCCATTAAACATTTTTTTTTTTCCCCCCATTCTGCCATACTTTCAACCTTCCACTTCAGAAGAGCTTGTAATGGAACACAAAGCATGAATGCCTTGCAGAAATGATGATTCCAATATCCTGCTGAACCTTTTAATCTTAAAATACAATTTTTATCCATTTACACTTGATAAAATTCACAGAGGGTCGAATCATTTTTGCAGGCGGATAATTAAATTATTTTCATACAGGTGGATGGCTCCACATTAAAGGATTCATGCTTCTATCGTGTGGGGTCATTTACTCTTTTTACCTTTTTTCTTTTAGGCATATTTGTCATGCACTATATACCGGGGTGTATTGGTTGAGTTGATCAGTCTGATTCCACTTGTGAAACATGTGAATTTATTGCTGCATTTTCAGCATCTCCCTCTGTGCTTGTGACTTAAACCAAATTGATTTTCCTAATCGATAGCATAGGATTGGATTTAGGAGTGTGGGAGTGGGGGGTTGGGATCTGGCGGTGGCTGACTCTCCGCAAGAGTAGTCGCTTGTTTGTTCCCTTCTTCATGAGCTTCTGCTTCCCGGGAAACAGTGCATTTGAAATCTGGGCGCTTTGCTACACTTGCTATCCTGCTTCATCTCAGGTTGGTACAGTGACAGCAGAAATGTGTATCCATTGGCAAATGTAAACTTCCCTGCCAACCCTTTGTCACCTCTGGAATGGAGATGACTGAGTTGATGCACCGCCCCAGTGGAGCAAAACCGTTTAAATGACAACACATTTTTGTCTCACCTTGAACTTAATTGACTGCTTGAAAGCTGGCGTTTGAAAAGTGCTGACAGAATGACTTCTCTTGTTGTTTAGAAACGGTAGATATTGACGCAGCCTGTTCTGTGTAGTTTTCATACTGCTGTCACACCTGCATGGATCTGTATATACCACACTCATAAGTAAGTATGGATGGTGTCTTCATAAGGCATTATGGATGGTCCATGTGAGACGTATTACTCCTCCTAATGGGCTTACTGTCTGTATGCATTAGCATGCATCGCATTTCTGCAGGGAGGAGTAGTGGCAAATGTGCTCCTTACTGTTCAGTGGTGAAATAAAATACATGGATTGTAATTTCTTGCAGTTTGGCTTTGGAAAAGGAAACGTCTATTGTTCCCATTTCAGCCTTTTTAGTTAGAAAAAGCAGTCGTTAACAAGACACCTGATGACAAGTAGCTTGATGACCCAGGTGTCCACCAGTGTCCCTGTCAGTCATGACAGCTGGAGGACCGGGTAGCAGTTACGCTGTCACTGGAAAAGACCGGCTACACCCGCTCCTCGCCATCCTCGCTAGTACACTGGTCTTGCCTGTGATGCTGAGCCGCCACGGCACAGTGGTGGCAACTGTGGGATTCCTTAGAGGGGAGCCACAAGACTGTAATCAGTCATTATGTCAGAAGCGAGCCCCATGAGCCCCGCTCCAGCTCATTCAGCCAAATAATAAGCAGCAGATAACGGCGGGCAGGAACAAAGCCCCCTCCTCAGGCGAGGAGCTAGACAACGGGGGGGCCTTTTCCTCTTGTCTGCCTACGCGTGGACGTCACCTTGGTTCAAGGTCTGGATCGGGCTTTTCATATAGCGGACTGTACATGTTGGCTGTTGTTCGAAGACCTCCCTCCGGTTAATGGCAAACACACATTGAGGTTCCGACGGGGAGTGTGTATTTTTTGTCAAATGATTGCAAACAGAAATATGCTTTAGAGCTAAAGGCTAAATGGCTGCTTGATGGTGTTTCTTAATGTGTATGTGTTTTTAAAATAAAATAATTTTTTGGACACCTACAATACTTAGACTACGTATTATATTGTTTGTTTTTAGTTCCTATTTTCTAATGTTTCTTAATGTCAAGCATTGAAAGTGTCTCTAAGTCGTAATAAAGGTTAATGGACTATGTAAATACCAGGGATGGATACAAGTCCAGTACTTTATTGTTCTATTTCTATGTTGTATTACTATATTGGAATGTTTGGAATTTTTAGTCATAGATGGATCTAAATTAGCTTTTTTGTCAGCATTTGTCAAGATATTCTTTCAGTATTTACTCATTTAAATGCCACCACAGGACTGCTGACTATGTGATATTGAATAAAAGAAATGCCCTTCCCCGTCTTAAGATTCAATTCCTTTCCCCTCCACCCTCATCTTTCCATAACAAGGGTCACAGTCCCCCCATTGACCCGCTCTAGCATTTCTCAGCATGCTACTATTGACTGGTTCGGCTGGGTGAGCGGTGCCATATAACATCCATACATCATTATTGAAACCGAATGACAGACAGTGGGAGTTGAGATGTCAGATAGTTCTCTCCAAGCAACTGACAGACACTCCCTTCCTGTTCTCCACAGGGATCCTGCATTGATAGTCCTGTGCTTTCGCACCTTGCTATACTTGACATGCTCATGAAATACATTTTCTGTGGATTCTGCAGGAATAACTCTGCTTCCAATGTTTGTTTAGGATCCTCAAGCAGCTCAGAACATACATTCACAGAGATATGAATGTTATTTGTTCATCGACTACCACGTTTGGTTCACTACCGTATGCGTGCAAATATTGATAGTTGATTAATCTCATCAAAAATGTTAAGCTTTTATAATCTTCCCTTGGACCCCTTTTACTCTCTCATACATAATAAATGTAGGTAAAAGTCAGGCTGACATAGAGCAATTGCTTAACACAGTAGCATGCTACTTCCACATGGACAATAAGACCCTGCTGCATACCACCAAACAATGAGCTCACCCAGGTTAGTCTAGGTCCACCCTTTATGGAATTTCTGCCCATAATGATTAATAAGGTAGGTGTAGTTATTGCCTTAGAAGTCATCAGTGGAATGCTGCAGTTAAGCAGTCATCTGCAATCCAGTTCCATTACACCTGCCTGCTGTTTCTCTTAATACATTGTTCTGTCTTTTTCATTTCATTCTGTGTGCTATTTAGTCTCTACTAATGAACAGCTCATTATTGATTGGTTTAGGCAACAAAGATTGCTTTGTTGCACTATTTCCAATCAGTTTGGTCTCTCCCAATGAGGTGTCGAAAGCAGTAGAATGTCACTTTGTGTGGCAGCTCCAGACCAAAAGTCCATTTTGCAGGGTTTCTGTTGTCACCGGTGAAAGGTCCGGCTCCTGTAATGTTGTTTATGTTTCTGGTCAGTAGTAAGCCTCCCTCGGCCAGCTTTGTGTCAAACGCAGCAGGAGAAGTCTTTACAATCGCAGCAGAGTAGAAATAATTGGTCCAGCGGTTTGGATGCAGCCATGACACGCAGGTAATTTTCTAATTTCGGTCTCTCGGCTGATGTTATCATTGCAGGAAGCTGCGTTTTTTTTGGAAAGAGTGGGTAAAAATGATTCATGCTCTTTTGTGTTGCTTTGGTAGAAATGGAAATTAAATGGGACGGACAACTTGTATTAAGAGGGTTTGAGTTTTTGTGCCAAATGCTGTGGTCCCAATTTCCCAGTATGTGATCAAATTGTGATTGCTCAATAATTACACATGACTCCCTGAAATCTCTAATTAAGTGTCTTCATCACATTCCTCTTTGGGGTGGTTATTTCCTGCTGTGCACTATCACTGCAAACAAGGGCCACATGCTCATCCAGTGAATTGCCACAGAGTAGTTAAGTCAATAACCCGACCTTCCATCCAATCAGAATCAGTCCTACCTACGTGATGTTATAACCGTCCCAATAGAAACATTTTCCCCCCTCAGTTTAGCCGTCATGACTTTGAGCAGGCCACCTCCAGCTCATGGGGAAATTTGGATGAAAAAGTCTGTCGAAGCCACTTTTAATTATACCGGCAGTACAGGATGAAACCGAGCAGGAATGAAGTGCTTTTCGTGGATCGATTTTTCTCTGCATCTGTAGACGCACAGGAGAGAGGCAGAGACAATTGTAACCTCTATTGCTGCACTGCAGGAAAACAAAGGGGGGGGGGGGTCCATGCGTGGCCCTGTTTCTGCTTTCTTTTTAATACAATGAAAGCATGTACATCAAACCATCTTTCTCATCTAATTAGGAAATTCCATTGAATTGGACAGGAACTCAGGCAGGTCTGGAAAGAGGCCACACAAGCACTTAACCTTGATAGAGTTTTAATGGTTTCTCCGATCTGTTTTGACATCTGACAAACTTTGGCTTAAAAAAAAATAATAATAATTTACTTGGACGCAGGTGTGGTATGGATTTTGGATAGATCCTTTACCCTCTTTCTATAGCTTTCTCCTAAAGATTTATGCCCAATTCAGGTGCTGTTTCCAGGGACCCTAAGCTTTTATTTTGGCAGAATGACACCCCACCTTGGTATTGGGAGAGTGACTGTCACCTTGATTGCCTTCAGGTCCCTGCAGGGTCCCTGCAGGATTCCTGCCCAACTCGTCTACTGCAGATGACTGCGATGTAGAAAGATCTTACTTTGGAAAAAGATTACAGCCTGGTTTGCTTTTTTGCTTGTTTTGTCCTCCTGTTTTCTTGAGAACTTCCCCTGTAACACCAGCAGATGTGACAATTTGCCATGCATAAGAAACCCCACTCCGGCAGCCATCTGTCACCTTGAGTCTGTTACCATGCACCGGCAGTTTGTTTTGATACCCATTACCCATATACAATTTTAATGGAATGCAAAATATGCTGAACCAATCTCACAACCTCTGAATCTCATTCTTAAATCTGATTCGCGACCTTTATGTGACCCACGTAACAGAAACCAGAAAGTATACTGGCTGTCACCATATATAGTTCCTGAGACTTGTGGAAAGTTTTGCCATTTGGTTCCCCCGATATACTGTTACCGCCACTGGATGGCTGAAATGAATTATTATGCCCAGTTAAAATGAAATATAACTCCCCCGACCTGATTCCATAATGACCTAACGCCATTTTACCAAGTCAACTGACAATTTGAAAATCAGTGCATACTTATAAGGGACAAAAAATAAATAAATACATAAATAAAGTTTTGGCTGTCTTTCGACACATTTGTCGCTTTCCCCCAATGCTTTAGTCACTTTTTCCCAAGTGTTTTGTGACTTTCTGATATTTTTGTCATTTTTTTCTTGGCTTTTAAAGCTTTTTTTCAATTTTCTTTTATATATTTTTTTTCTTTCAAATGCTATACATTTTAATAAAACACCCTAATTTAATGAAAGTAATGAACTGATCAATTGATTCAATTTTAACTATCCATGTTATTTTGTTTGTGACAATTTGGTTGAAAGAAACCCAAATTTCTGCTTATAGAAAGTTTTTGAAAATGGGTCAAATTGACCCGAGGACAACAGGAGGGTTATAGGAAATTAGATCTAAATGTTTGAGTTAGAAAAGCAAAAATTTGGAATTATTTAGACTAAAATTAAAGGAAAGTATATATGTTGATCACAGACTGGAATATGTCAACTTTTACTCAATACTATTTCAAAACCACTTCAATTTTATTTTTTAAATGCTATAAAATTGAAAAAGACACCCCAAAATGAATGAAAGTAGAGATTTGCATTTGCCAAAGAGCGTTGTGTGGAATCAATCATGTTATTTTGGGTAGTTAAAAAGAACATTAATATAGGAAAACGGGTCAATTTGACCCGAGGACAACATGAGAGTTAATTGATGAAAAGTCAGTTGCATTTCTGTGACTGATGTTGAACTCCACCTTGCTACATAAAGGGTACACTACTTCCTCTAGTTAACTGATTGTTGGCATTGCTGTTAATTGTGAGGCGCATAATGGGCTAATCTGGACACCATTCCTGGGATACTGGACTCAATTAGACAGTTGTGGCGATGACCCTGCTCTTGCTGTACAAGCTGCTAGCTGAAAAATTGCAATAAAAGTTGCAAAGTTTGTTGCAATGAAGTTGCGGTAGACCGAGAAAGTTGCAAAAACAAATGTGCGATCTTTACTAGTTTACTACTGCTATACTGGTTGGCAGGACGGTCTTATGCTGTACGTTTGGTTGGTAAATGTGAGATGATCGAGTCACACACGTCTCTGTAAACTACGAAATGAATATGGCCACGTACGTGTGACGTCAGCCCGTTCTCACTCCCGCTTGGTCATTGGCTCTCAGAGTCACATACTGATACAAAGTCTGGCACGTGGGACTGCTGGGATTGGTTGAAGTCATGGGAAACTCGGGTTGTTGGTGTGAAGTGGCGCCATAGCGACATCGCGAAATCCTGGAGGGACTGCCTGTTGCACAGCAGTCCCCATGCTTCCCTTGCATAGCAGTCCCCCTGTTCAGATGTAAATTTGACATTTCTGGTTACAGTCTGATGTTGGAGGTGGGCTTTGGGGGGGCTTTAGGGGCACTTTCAGAGTGAAGCGTAAAGGTTATCCATACCTTGTTCTTTACTGCCAGCACATCCACATACTGAAGAACATCAGAGCTTTTCATTTCCCTCTTTCTATGCAGTAGATCTTGTAATTCTAAGCATGAACACCTTTTTGTCCTCACATTGTGTGGCCATACATGAGCAAGGCTAGCTACTGTTTCTCTTCCCATCCATTCAGTTTCAGTCACAATTGCTCATTGCAGGTGACCTAATGAGAACATGGGCCTTATCTCTCGCTGTGCCCAAGAAGATTTGAAGCCCTTTTTCTCGGCTCATATTTTAACATTAAAGCAGTCGATTGCCACATCAGCCGCTAGCATGGAATAATGCAGTGCAGGCTTTCAATGATAGAAAGATGCCTATCATTCTTTGCTGAGCTTTTACTCTCCTCAGGGCTACGTGTTTAATATGACTCTACAAATGTGATTTAGTGGGCAGATAGCCTTGGGACTCAGAGGTCGCTGCAGCAGAGAGACCTCTGGTATGTAGTATATGGCAACAACTAATGTAGGTTAAGGTTATCTTACAGATGTTGTGGAACTGGATATTGGGGGGGGGAGTGTGTATGGGGTTGGGGCTAGTGAGGCTTCTTGCTTTACTATCAAGGGCAACAACACAGACCACAAAACATTTAGCATTTTCCAGCTTATTTGAGAATTTTCAGCACTTTCTTTTTTTCTGTGCTAATGTGTTGTTGCTTTTTCCTTTTGAGGAGACATGTCCTTCCTTACTGCGTATTTCCTGAAAGCATTCTCTCACAGAGCATCAAATTCATGTGACATGTTTTCCTTCAACTCTCATCCCACCTCTTTCTATATTCATCCTCGATTCAATTACTTTTTGGTTTCAGCAGAGACTCGTTCTATCCTATATTGCTCTCTGATGCGTGTTGCTACCCCACAGATTTATGTCAGAGCTGAAGGATGGCTGTCCAATTTTCTGCATGGATAGCAGTGCCGTTGGCATTGTGTGTATTTTAAAAGCTCTTGTCAGATGTGCATTAACGATGTATAGACCACACCGCCATGTAATTCCTTCAGACAGTGGCCATTTCTGTCACATCCAGCCATTAGCTTGTGTATCGCAGTGATTTGCCATGTGAGATGTAGCTGTGTGTGTGTGTGTGTGTGTGTGTGTCTGTGTGTGTTCTTGTTTAACTATATTTGTGGGGTCCAAAAACTGGGAGTTCAGTATACTTGTGCTCCCAACAGCTTAGTGAGGCCAAAATGCTGGACCCCACAACGTTAAAGGGCTGTTTGAGGGTTAAGCCTTGGTTTTAGGAGTAGGGTTAGAATTAGGTTATAGTTAGGGTGAGGGTAAGGGTTAAGGTTAGGCATTTAGTTGTGATGGTTAAGGTTAGGGTAAGGGGCTAGGGAATGCATTATGTCAATGACGAGGCCTCACAAAGATAGTGCTACGCACTGTGTGTGTGTGTGTGTAGTGGGATACATTGGTCTGGATTTGAAACCATAATTAAGGGTTAAAATGTTACCCCCCTGAATGGTCACTATGTTCATCCTTGTAAATGGGAATTGAATACCAAAGTGGAAATTAGTCAAACCAAACCGTTACATTTTTTTGGTGAATGTTTTTAATTTTTGCAGAATAACTGATTGTGGAAATTGGTTTGCAGGGGTTTTAGAAAAAGGGCAAATGTGTTTTTTCTCCTTTCAGTGGATGTTTACATATTTGTCACAGTCATAAAAAACAGACTGTGCTATATTATAGGGTGTAGTCTAAAACTTACTAACATAATCATTAATTCTAACAAGTTTTCCAAGTGTTTTCACTCCTGGCCTATACAGTGGTGCTCAAAAGTTTACATACACATGCTTAAGTTGACTAAAAAGAGGAATAAAAAAATCATGTTTTGGAAATTTATTTTAATACCTAAATTAAAAAATGAGGTAAAATCCAACCTTTAAGGACACCAATTTTCTTTGTGAATGAATAACGTATTGTAAATAAATAAATGTTCTTATTTAAAATACAGGGGTCATAAGTATACATACCCCTATGTTAAATTCCCATAGAGGCAGGCAGATTTTTATTATTAAAGGCCAGTTATTTCCTGGATTCAGGATATTATGCATCCTGATAAAGTTCCCTTGGCCTTTAGAATTAAAATAGCCCCACATCATCACATACTCTTCACCATGCTTAGAGATAGGCATGGGATACTTTCTATAAAATCATCTCTCAATGCAAATCAAACCAGGTATTAGTCTAACTGAAATAAAACCATGCCTATCTCTAAGCATGGTGAAGAGTATGTGATGATGTGGGGCTATTTTAATTCTAAAGGCCAAGGGAACTTTATCAGGATGCATAATATCCTGAATCCAGGAAATAACTGGCCTTTAATAATAAAAATCTGCCTGCCTCTATGGGAATTTAACATAGGGGTATGTATACTTATGACCCCTATATTTTAAATAAGAACATTTATTTATTTACAATACGTTATTCATTCACAAAGAAAATTGGTGTCCTTAAAGGTTGGATTTTACCTCATTTTTTAATTTAGGTATTAAAATAAATTTCCAAAACATGATTTTTTTATTCCTCTTTTTAGTCAACTTAAGCATGTGTATGTAAACTTTTGAGCACCACTGTATATTGTCAATGCTTTTCTCAGTTATTAACCTATTAAGACCCATAGGTCCACAGTAAACCTAGTTTTTAGCCTCAATAGTCAAAGTTAGGTATCTCATCAGAAGTAAAAGTAGAGTAAAAATTTGGAGACAACCTAAATCTGTCGCATACCAGTAGACAGCTACCCAGCATGGGGTCACACAACCCATTACTGTGTCGATGCAGTTATAGTTATGTCTTTCTTTGTAGTCACTGTGAAAGGTTGATTTCCCCCTCCTCACAGGGGTCCTGCGATATCTCGCTTGTCTCCTTCCAGGCCTGAATGGACACATTGTGCTGGAGCCTGCTGTTGCTCTGCACACCACTAGGTCCTCCACACACACCTGTCAAGCCATGTCCATGGCGCCTTGGGTGCTGAGACACTCCAGAGCCCCCCTGTTGCACACATGGTGATTGAACTCTTACACACACACATACACACACCCCGACACACAAACACCTAAAAGCAGTCATAAATGAACAAATAAACATATGTGGTTACGCAGACTTATGTTAAGACACAGACACGTATACACAGACACACACAATTGAATTTCACATAAACACAGAGCATGGATACATGATCTTTCACACACTTTAACACACACACACACACACTCTCAAAGACTTGACTTTATTGGAAACACACCTCTCTCTGCTTGCATATGCCAAGGTTATATTCAGTGTGTGCAGGTCGGCTTCAGAATTCAGAAAGGGTCAAGTTCCATGTTTGTCAGGGTGGGGAGGGCAATGCCACAGAAGGTTGGTTGGGGTGCACATGCTTGCACATGGAAACAGCATTCAGGTGTAAACTGTCTGTAACTCGATCCACTGCTGCAATCAGTTGCAGGTTTGGACTTAAGAGTAACCGCTGTGGGACAGAGTGTCCTTTGATTCTATATACTGTAGCAAATAAGTGGAGTTTACATTAGTGGTGAAATGATCAGCAACGCATTTGTATTAATCATTTTAGAGCTGAAACAATTAGTTAATTATTCGATTAGTGGAAAAAAAAAAAAAGTTTCAATGTCAATATTTGCTGGTTTTCTTTTGATTGTAAAATGAATATATCTCTGGGGTTTTTAACCATTGGTTGAAAAAAAAAAGACTGGCACATAAAAATGTATTATCAGTATATTAGTTGTAGCCCTAAATATTTTTTATTTTATAACTAACCAGTCAAAATATATTTAAAAAAACGAAATTTATGTTGCAGCTTCTCCAATGTGAGAATTGATAGCTTTCCTCTCTCTATTATTATAATGTAAGTTATTAGCTGTTTTTCAGCCAAAATAAGCAGATGGAAGATGACACTTTGGGGTCTGAGAACTTTCTATTTTTCTGACATTTTATAGACTAAAAAAATGGCTCTATTTGTCCCCCAAAAAAAAAACATTGACTAGATAAATGAAGAATGAAAATAAATTAGTTGCAGCCCTGGTTTTAATTAAATCACTTTTGAACAGACACATTATAAAAAACCATATGACCCATTACCCATTGGTGGAAATCCTCTGTTGTGATGACTTAAGCCCATCCTCTCCATCTCTCTGAGCATGTCTCCATGGCCTTGGCCAGTAACCCTCCACAGAACAAATGTGTCTCTCCGTGTGGCGTTACCATCACACAAAAATGCTAAATGGCTCATTGCAAATGCTCACAACGTGCACCCTCGCGAAGGACCTATGGTGTCAAGTCCCACTAGTGTCACCCATACAATTTTCCCCTCTACTGACTTTTATGTTTTGTTGCAAGGTTGGTCATCGTGGTTGGAATATGCATGTTTCCACATAAAGACGAGCGTGATTATCATAATGATATCCCCCTGCTAGGCAAACAGCTCCCTGCCGCCCCCTCCCCTCCCCCCCCAGCACAAGGAAACATTTCCATGGAAATGCATTGCATGGCATTTTGACAGCTCAATACATTTGAAAGCATTTAGTATTGCGCGCCGTAAACATACAGGAGAGCCTTTTGAGAATCGGCTCTGAGCTGAGATTTCCAGGTTCAATCATGTGGTAACGGAAATCTCGGTTTGGCTTAAGCTATCTTGGGCCTGAGGACTACAAAAACATATTTACATACATATACACATTAGCTTGCATACATACACCAACAAATACAAATTTAATAGGTACCACTCTAGCTGAAGGCATTATTCTGGAGGCGTTGTGTGCATTTCCACAGACCAAAACAAATGGAACCAAACAAGAATACACACACGCACAGTACATAGTAACCTACATCCCTTTCCAATTAAGGCCAATTAGGGCTTGTGTATAAGGATGTCTTCAGGGTAAGGGCCGTAATGTACGGCGTTTTATGTCCCTCTTCAAATCTTGTCATTGGTATGCCAACACAGTGTGAGAGAGAGGAATGGGAACTAGGGGATAATGATAGAGGAGATGCTGGGAGACAGCATGATAAAAAGAAGCGAGAGAAAGAATCCTCAACTGGAGACAAGTGGGTACTGAGAGAAAATGAAAAGGCAGAGAATTAGAGTGAGACTAAAGAATGAGAAAGCAGACATGTAAGTGTACATTGTCTTCCTGCAGTTGCCAGGAACCTCAGTCAATTGTTTCCTGCTTCCCCGAATTTAATGTGACCCTTGGGGGCAGGGATGCTGCCCATGCATTATAAATGCTACCTATTGACTTTGGTTGGTAAGCTTTTTCCTTCCTTATGAATGAGCAGGCCCACACTGGGTATGATTACCTAACAGATAATAGCTAAAAAACTTACATTTAATGAAAAGAGGGCTTGTTTGTATGTCACACTTTGATGCAGTGATGAATTCTTCTCCTTTACGTTTTTATAGTGGATTTAAACACAACAAATGCAGACTCCTCCTTACAGATGCAAGGTGTTACATTTGGTGAAAAGTCACTGTTGCAGTGTAGGTTACCCGTAGACTTGATAAGCCCCGCCCACTCTGCCGGAGATTGGATTTCACCCTGCAGCTCGGTCTGGAAACCTGCACGCTTAATTCTCCTGCTTCAGTTCACAATTTTGCAGGAACCAATCGCAAACTGGCTTATCTACCTGGCGCGCTATTGCCGGGTTTAACACTATGATGACAGAGAAGCGACCAAGCAGCTTCTTGTTTACACCTAACATAGTGGCCACCACCGAAGAGCAGCAGACCCGTTGATGCCACCGCCGCTTCTACGTTACATGGATCGTTGGTCTGATTGGTTGAAGGACTATCCAATTGCGTACAGAGTCATTTGAACGCCTCTTGCCCAGAGCAAATACAGAGCAGACTCCCCGGACCAACGCTCAATCTCAAATCTCTTGAGCTTGGCTTGGTGTGGCGATAGCTGCACACGACTAGGGTACCCGAGGGTGCAAACCCAATCTTTTAATGAAGCTTGGTTATTTCTGTCCCTGAGAGCAGCTCATTTGAAAGTCTGTACAGTCTATGAAATAGCTGAAAGTAGTCAAATAAGCTCTTACATTGCGTGTTGCGTACTTCACTCAGGAGCATGTAGGTTACTTATGGCTGACTCTACTTGAAAATGATGCCGCTGTTTTAATACATTTCCTGTCCATTAGCCGTATCTCCTTTGCCTTTTGGCCCCAGTATTCACAGGCCGGCTTGTCAGTTACAGTGTCACAACCACAGGGTCATTTAATTTAGAGGCTTGCTCTGCCGATTTGAGCTTTTGTTGTGAGCAGCCGTGACTACTGTAACGCGGGTGTTTGGGTCAGCGATGGGCACAATAGCTTAGTTACTCACGCTGACTTCCTCACCATTGCCTCTCCCTCTCTTTCTCAGCACATTTTCCACTTGGCTGATAAAATAAGCCACTCTTTGATGAGCTTTCAGCAGGCCACGGTGCTGTGCCTCAGTAAATGCTTTTATAGAGACACACACCACAGGCTGTCGGCTTGGATCAGTCATACAGCGCCACCGCTTTCTCATATGGTCTTTTGTCTCCTGATAGCAGGTTTTTTTGACACACCATGATAAGCTGGTGCGAGAGCCGCTAATATATTTCAAGACTGCCCAACTGGAATGTGCAACTTTTTGCCTCAAGGCAGGACGAGCAATGTTAGTCCTGCCCTGTTTCTTTACACTGTTTATTTCACCATGATTAATTTGAAACTGCATTACGCCAGAGTTTGAGGTAACTCCACAGCTGTAAGTAAGTCAACAATGGCCAGCTCCAAAATCTTTGAATTCAGACATTCATCATCCCCACCCCCTGTTGATATCATCATCAACAGAGACTTTGTAAGACTTAGGGTGAATTTATTTATTTGTAGGCTTTGAACTGCTACATTGGTGAAAATGTATACACACAAGTACACGATTCAGATTGTTATAATCCCATGATAGCTTCCCTTTGTCACCGTCTTTTCTTTAGTTTTATTGAGGATGATCATTATTAAGGATGATAAAATTACATCTTTCATGGCAGAAAAGCACCCAACCCAACATTACTGTCAGGCGTGGTCAGAAATATGGTCCGTTGCATATGTGGCCCCACTCAACAGTGATATCTAGCACACTCTGCTACATTGAATCTGTTCCTTTTAGGGTGTTAAATCAAAATTGGGTGAGAGTTCATGGCATTGAAAGTAGGATAATAATCCTGTGTTTCATCACTTTGTAATTTAGAAAACACTCCTTTCACTATGAGAACTGAAAAACAGAGTAGGTAACGTGATGAAGAAGAGGGCCAAAGGCACCCTTCCTAGGACAATTTGTTTTCTGTGTGTTAATGCCATAACGTTGCTACATACAGTACCTTCTCTTGGGTTTTTTGCATTTCTGCAATGGGGAATAATTCCCTTTCACATATCGAGTGATCCTGGCTGGCTTACTTGGCAGTCCAACAAAACTCTTTCACATCTCTTGATGCTCTATGCAATACTGACTTGTTCCTTTGCAGTCACTGAAAGTAAATAACATCCTGTCAGTCGACAACTGTCAGTTTGATCTCGGAGTATCCCAGCAGACTTTAACATGAAAACTTGTTCTATATTTTTGTTCATTAATGGCAATTTTTGTGCATAAACAAAGTAGGTGATCACCTCAACCAAAATACAGAAAGGAAGCTAGCACATACAGTGGCTTGAGTAAGTTTACACACCCATGCTGGATTAAAAAGAGAAATTAAAAAAATTGATCTTAATGCCTTATTTAAAAATTTTAGGAAAATCCAACCTTTTAAGGACACCAATTTTCT